>BKCH01000980.1:0-600000 GCA_008635985.1 Ficus erecta | reverse complement strand
ATAAAAACATAGAAATATTCCATCATATTCGTACCCGGCAACTAATGTATGTTTTGTTTTTTCTCCGCACAAATATTATGGTTACATATATATATATATATATATATATATATATATTATGGTTTGAAGATCCAATAATAAAGAACCCAGTTGGACCATACGGAGAAATCTTACAGCACAAAGTTATATTTAATTAAATACTTTCATATATGACATTCGAACGGGTCTGATAATTATAACTTTTAATAAATAATTTATAATAATTAGTTGATTTACTTGTAATTTTTTATTAAATATATATAACATGGTATTTTTTTAGTAACTGCTAATGAAAAGATAACATAAAAAAATATCACAATGAAATCAACTGATTGTTATAAATATACAAAAAAAGTTACTAGTCAGGCAGCCGTATGAAAGAGTATATCTATATATATGGGGCTTTTCCATAGTTCCTTTGGTAGGAAGTCCCTCTAACGTAATATAAAAATAATAATAATAATAATACAATACGTGATAAATCTAAACGATCTGTATTGTTAGTTAAAATCATACTTCTTATGCATCAACATACAAAATAGATCTTTTGTAGTTTAGCATGTGTTATATTACATTTTTCTTGAAGTATTAATGCGTATTACTCATTTAATATGCATTGAAAACATTACATTATATGGACCTTACAGAGTAATACTAAACTATATGTATTATAATCAAACCGGTTTAAAACATAAAAGAAAATTATATAATAAAGGTATCGAAAACTACAAAGATGGCATGATCTTGTATAATTTTTTGGGTTAATTTCATTTTAGCACTTCTGGAATAAATTATATTAAAAACAACACCACTTTTTTTTTCCTTTCACTTCTAGCACGCACGTCATTTTTTCAATCTGATTTGTGGGACCCTAGCAAGCATTAATTGTATGTCAAATTCCAGGTTATCCTCATCTCCTACCCACTCAAATATCCCTCTCCCTCGCATACCCTAAAAAAAAATTTCAAACCAGCATCTACAGTGTTTTAGAGAGAGAAACTGAGATCTAGAGAGAGAAAGAGTTGCAACCGGCCGGAAACCGCTCGGGAAACCGTCCGAAACCACCGCTAAAGCCCTCTATAAACCGCTTGGAACTCTGTGAACGGTGGAAATGGAATCTTCAAAAAATACCATGTCGAAGCCCACAATTTTGACTGTTTTTTTAACCATTACTCCCGAAAAGATGTCCTCAGAGTAAGTAATGGCTTCGGCACTATAAAAGGCACGTACGTACCGAGAAAAGTTCTAAAAAATCGGCACAGGAGAGCGATGAGAATGGTGGCCGACGGAAGGGTTGAAGAAGAGAAAGCAGGGGAATTTGTAAGTTAAGGAACATCAAAGAAGCCGAAAAGTGATGTAGAACTAGAAGATATTCAAAATGTTTACATTTTTATATTATTCAGTAGAAAATGCAGTTTTTATTGATTTGTTCAAAAAAATTTGCTTGAATACATATAAGTTAGTATTTTTATCTGATTTTTGTAACATAAACCATCAGTTTATAAAATTTGGTTTATATAAATATTTGGGTCTCCGTTGAGCTTTTTAATTATAGTGATATCGGTAATGAGTTATTTATTTTGTGATATCCTGTAATTTTTGTAAAGGTTCATTTTTTTTAATAACTCTCTGGTCATAATAATAATTACTCAGTTTTATGTTATTTTGGATGATCATTTTCATGGATGACCACCTGGGTCAATTTCGTTGGTGACCTCTGTATATCATGAATTTTTACCTTTAACCTTGGTCACAACGATATTGACCAGGTGGTCATTGTGAAAATGACAGTATTTGTAAGAATCCCCAACAGTGATTGATTTGCGTCTCGTCTTCAATTAATGCAAAATCCTTGATTTCTGTGTAAAGGGATCCTTTTTGTATAACTTTTGATACTTCTACAGGATCGGTCATTTCCATAATGACCACCGTGGTAATTTTCGTTTGTGACCCCTCCCCTTCCCATGTTTTGAGAAAAACAAAATTCAACATCAAGTGAGGGATGGAACAACATGTGATCTAAAAATACACAGAGGAGTCAACACAAAAGGGCAAAAAAAAAAATTTTAAATAAATAATGAATTCACCTAAAATTTGGTCATTCCACCGGATCAGTCATTTTCATAATGACCACCTGGTCATTGTCGTTGTGACCCATGTAAATCGTGAATTTTTTCCTTTAACCTTGTCACAACAATATTGACCAGGTGGTCATTGTGAAATGGCCGTATTGTAAGAATCCCAACAGTGATTGATTTGCGTCCCATCTTCAATTAATGCCAAATCCTCGATTCCTGTGTAAAGGGATCCTGTCTGCATAACTTTTGATACTTTTACAGGATCGGTCATTTCCAAAATGACCACGTGGTAATTTTTCGTTGTTACCCCCTTGCCTTCCCACGTATCGAGAAAACAAAATGACCACATGGTCATTTCGTTGTGACCTCTGTAAATGGTCAATGCAAGTGACGTTTTTGGTCAACAGTAGGCAGAGAGGTCACAACGAAAATTACCAGGCGGTCATTATGAAAATGACCAAAAATGTAAAAATATCATTTAAATGACTTTTGGTTTTTTTACAGAACGGTCATTTTTATAATGACCATCTGGTCATTTTTCGTTTGTGACCTGATTGACCAATACCACGTCGTATTGACCCGTAGGCATAGAGGTCATTTCCATATTGACCATCTGGTCATTTCCATATTGACCGTCCTCATCGAAATACCAAGAGTCATTTAAAGGTCAAATTACAGATTTACCCTCATCTCCCCACCCACCCAAAAGTCATTCTCCTTGAATAACCTAACAAAAATTCCAACCAGCATCTACAGTGTTTTACAGAAAGAAACTCCGATCTAGAGAGGAGAAAGCTTTGCAACGCTCGGAAACCGTCTTAAACAACGACCAGAACCCTTTATATATGCTTGGATGTCTGTTAACGTCGAATAATCTTAAAAAAATACCAATGTCGACGCCAACGAAAATGTCAAATAAAACACTACTCCCGAAAGATCATCGAAGAGTACGCATGGGGAAATCGAAGTAAAGGATTCAAAGAAGTTCATGAGTTCAGTAGACGACTCTGGACAGGTAAAAAAAATTGATTTTTGTTTTGTTTTTATGATGAAAAAAATTTACATTGTTATTATATAAGTGCCGTAGAAGATAAGATATTGGAAGCTGGATAGGTTAAAAAGTTATTTTGGTTTTTGTGTTTAAAAAGTTTACACTTTTAATATTTTTCAGTAAGAATATGCAGTTTTTATTGATTATGTAAAAACAAAATTTCCATTTTTATATGTGTTTTTGATGATATTCCACCTTTCCAATTGATTTGTTAAAAAATCTTATCATAATGTACATAAAGTTTGCATTTTTATCTATTTCTGTACCATAAACCATCCGTTCGTTAAATTTAGTATTTTGGTTTTATATAAATATTTGGGTTGTCGTGGATGTTTGTGTTTAAGTGTAGATGATAACGGCTCTTTTTATAGAAAAATTTAATGGTAATTTTTGTTATGACTCTCTGGTCATAATAATAATTACTCAGTTTTCTGTTATGTCCGGGGGTAGTCCTTTTTCATTATGACTTGTTGGTCATAATACTATGAGTTTTAACTTATTTTAGGATGATCATTTTCATTATGCTTTTTGGTCACAATAATTACATGATTTTTTGTTTTCCATATTGCTGTTAGTTTTCATATTGCTGTTATAACTTTATGCCAGGTAATTTGTATAATTACTTCACTGTCATAAGTATACTTACTATTTTATGTTACCATTAACATTACCGCAGGTTCAATATAATCGACGGGTACTGGATACTGAAATTACGAGGGCTAAAATAAATACTTTTATCAACATTCTAGATAGTTGTTCGAAGTTGAGACAATGGTTGTCTCCCCCAACAGTACGAGGCCGTCGTTCAGCAGCCATGCATTCAACACTTTCTGAAATTAAAATACTCTTGGTTGGGCAGGGCAGGTCTTCCACAACATTGTTATGAGATTGACGGATTACTCAGCAATGGGTGATGCTCATTGGTTTGAGGTTGGTGAAGAACTTGGAAGATTTTCCATCAACGAGTTATGCCTCATTACCGACATGAAATGTTTTAGGGTCTACTCATCTCCCAGTGGTCGAAAGCCGATTACCAACAAGATATTTTCGACTTTGAGAGGTGTGTCGAGAGAATACTTGGAGCTGCAGCTTGTCGAATGCAAACTTTGACAACGACGACGACGATGTCAAGCTTAGCCTACTATACTTGATATTTGGCATTCCTTTATCAAATGCAAGCTCGGTTAGTATAGACCCGAAGTTTTTCTCCCTGGCCGATAAACGTTGCTGCTTCAATGATTTTCCTTGAGGCGTGCTCTCATGGGAGGCAACCCGGTCTATAATCTGTAATGTAGTTGAAAACAGGCTGTCTTCGAAGGGAAGACCGTTAAAAAGACTGACAAAGTGCATTACAGTGTTGCGGGCTTTCCTCATACCTTACTCGTTTGGGCCTATGAGACCCTCCCATCGATGGCATTGAAATTCACCAGCAAGTACGATCATGCCATTCCGCGGATGCACCTCGTGGACCACCGCGGACAATGTCAAGTTCGATGATGTTATGTCTGCTTTTACCAAGGTTGGCGAAAATCAGGTATAAAAACATATGTTGTCTTCCATATATTTATTAGTATGCAGTGTCAATTACAATTTACATAATTACTGTGTGGTCATAACAGTAATTACTGTCCTTGTGAGTGTTACAGTAATTACCATACACTAATACGCTGCTTGGTCATCTCTATAATGACCGGGTGGTCATTCCTGTAATGACCATACACAAGCTACATTGATACTACTGGTGTTGGTCATATATATAATTACCTGGTGGTCATTCCTGTAATGACCAGCACCCCGTCTACAGTGATAATGACGTTGGTCATATGCATAATTACCGGGAGGTCATTACTGTATTAACCATTAATTAGTTTTTCTTAATATCAATGTTGGTCATCGTACTTAGTAGAAGGGTGATTATTTAAATTGATTCTCTACCATAAATAAGTTATCCTTATTCATATATGTTGGTAATTAATATATTGACCGTATCCCCTACTCATTTTTTTATATATCAAATGTGTTCAGCCTAAGGGTTTTGTGATGATGCCAACTAAAGAAGAGTTAAAGGACCCATGGGTTGCACGCCTATATTTGAAGAACCCAACTGTTGTGCCTAACTTACCTCCCAGCCTTCTGCCCCCTGACCGAGCTCCGATACAAACTCCGAGTGGCGGGAGTTTCAAAAAGAGATCCAAATGCAAGTGGAACGATACCATTATTTTCTGACGGAACGATTACCCCTAACTTACCCTCCCATGATTCATTATTTTCTGACGGAATGATACCAAATGCAAGTGGAAAGATGGAGCCATTTGCGTCGTGACCCGCATGCTGTAAGAAGCATTCCTCCAAACTTGGCCTTTAATGCTGATCCATCAACCACGATTACTGGACGACAATAAGGCCAACCGTGCTTTGAAGCAGCTAAGTACATGTAGAAGTATTTAAACAATTACCTGAGTCTGTCTCAATGTGAATGTCGGATTCAGGATTTTCCTCTTAACCATTTCAGCCTACACGGGCAGAACTGTAATTATTAAATAATCATTACCATGTCATAAATATTAAAGTTATAATGTCAGTCATGAACTTATAACAAGATAAGGAAAAATACCATTGTATGACTCTGCATCATCGCCTCTCAAGCTGTTTAGTGCAGCTTCCTTCCATCGCCATGCTCTAAGATAATTGAAAGACACTCCAAATTCGACCTGCATGTCGCGCATTATTTGTTGAGGTCTATATGAGGTATTAGTCGGATCCAAGTATCTTGGCTTGACGGTGATAACCTTGAACAATTTCGACTGAACAAGTATGGACGTCGTCGTACCTCTTCACAACAAACAGTTGACTACCTCTCATCCTAGCCGCACGCAATTGCCATGTACATCCCTCGTTATCTATACATATCACGTGTAATAGAGTAGAGTTGACCTCTTCACCTTGAATTGGTAGTGTTTACTCATGGTATCGTGATGAAGATGGTTATTGCAGTAACTTTTGTTCTCAAAAATACAATTTTTGCGCATTGTGACAGGTGTATAATCATTCACAACTACTGAGTCGGATACACTGTCACTACTTGGTACATTAACGGATTGAGATGTACTATTATTGGCAATAGAATGGCTTCAATGCTTGCTGCGATACTATCCTTGTTCGGATGACGAGCAACATCCGCAACATTCAATTCCCCAGCATTACAATCACCATGGGCCGTGCATAAGTCATTGTTCAATACTTGATGTTGATTTTCAATTCCATATTCAGTGTGCGAATCCAGCCCTATTGTGGGAGAAGGGATATGAGGAGGAGGAGGAAGGATGATCAGATTACTGTCATCTACATGTTGAATGGCTTCATCACTATGTACACCCTCCCTAGAACGTTAAACGTCTATGTGGTTGCTTTCCCCTACCTCCGGTGGCCTTGCTTCCGCCGCAGACTCATCCAATGCATCGATGGTAATTGGAAATTTATTAAGCATATGAACATCCTTCTTCTTCAATTGTATGTAGATTTTAACGTCAGCATCACACTGTATCCTGACAAGAGGCATTCCAGGTTCAACACTGTATCTCATGACTATAGTCTTGGCTGGGCCCGTAATTCCAATTGCACTTCTGACCAACTCAGTAAAACCAACATATGTTGCGGCCTCGGGCACCAATATTCCCTTCATTTCACCACCAACATATTTCAATGTGTCGTCCCATTGACGATTATACTTAATGAAAACACACACCTCATCCATTCCTGAATGAAACAGCAACAAGTTATTCAATAATTATTTTTTTGGGCGATTACAAAGGAAAAATTATGACTTATATCTCAAAACTGGTCACAATGATAATGACCGGATGGTCAATATGAAAATGATCAGTCCTTTTATATTAGAGAGGGTTTGACTTTTGTAAACCCAAAACTGGTCACAATGATAATGACCGGATGGTCACAATGATAATGACCGAATGGTCAATATGAAAATTGACCAGTTTTTTTTTTATTTTTTTTATTTTTAGATAGAGTTAAAACTTGTCACAATGATAATGACCGGATGGTCAAAAATGACAGTCCTTTTTTATAGAGAGGGTTAACTTTGTATCCAAAAACTGGTCACAATGAAAATGACCGGATGGTCAATATGAAAAATGACTAGTTTATATATATATATATATATATATATTTGACTTATATCACAAAACTGATCACAATGATAATAACCGGATGGTCAATATGAAAATGATGAGTTTTTATTTATAGATAGTTGACTTTATATCTCAAAACTACCAGGTAGTCAATATGATAATGACCTGATGGTCAATATGAAAATGACCGGTTTTTTTAATATATATATATAGAGAGTTGACTTTATATCTCAGAATGATAATGACCAGATGGTCAATATGAAAATGACCAGTTCTTTTAATACTGGTCACAATGATAATGACCGGATGGTTGGAAGCAAATATTAACAAATAAAACCAAATAACAACCACCATTACCTCAGATTGGCTGATTGGAAGTGGGAATATCTCTACTCAAATGGAGTTGAAGCAGATCTCGCAGATTCGACTCAACTGTGACGAGGATAGAGACAGATAGTTTCAACAGAGTGAACGACGATGTGGTCAGATTTGTTGGACTTAGAGTGAGTTTCGATCAGTGGGTAATGGTGCAGGGAGGATTAGTGAGGTTTCACTGAGAGAAAATCGAGGAAATCAGGGGGAAAAAGTTCTAATTTTTAGGTACTGTGAGTTATATATTGTCGGGATGGAGATGGCGGGGAAGGGGTGAGGGGAGCGGGAAAGTGGGAAAAAATTCAGATTAGGGTTTGACTGAGGGCATATATGTCTTTATACATCAACCTCAAAAAGTGGGTGCTGACTTGACGGTGTTAGAAGTGAAGGGAAAAAATGATGCTATTTTTAATATATAATTTATTTCAAAAGTGTTAAAAATGAAATTAATCCTAATTTTTTATTGTTAGTTTTGCATAATTTTAATTTTGACATTGATTTTAATCAAATTTTTAAGATCCAGAAACATCCACCACAATCCTTACACACATGGAAATACTTATTGTACAATCTGTCCAACTGTAATTGCTTCTAAAACAAATAATTGGAGGTACAGACTCAAATTGGGTCACGCACTCAGATTTTGTCAGAGTGAGCTATATAGTACTCCTATCGTCTAGTAATGCCAGCACTAAGAAAGAACGAAACAAGACAATGAATTAAAGACATCACATGGACATGGTCAACTTGATTGAATGTTTAAATTTAAAGTTTCTCGGGGAGAGTTTGGTTAACGAGTTTGAGTTGAAATTTTTAAGTTTAAATATAATTTTTTTTGAATTTTTAGAAAAGATAAGAAACTTTTGTAGAAAAGACAAAAAAAATTTTCAGAAAAAGACAAAAACTGAGTTGAAAAATTTGAGTTTGAGTTAAAATGCCAAACTTTCCCTCATATAATTTAGAATATCAATGATATTTAACATCAAATTAATATAAAAATGAGTTTTATATTATAAGATTCATATTTTATGATATTTAATATTATTGATATTTTTTAGTATTGTTTGGTCTAAGATAGTGTAAAAGGTCAGACATGATAATTCACAAAGGAAAATGTGGAATTTCTTTTTTCTATAATTAGAGGAAAGGATTGGCCAATATAATTTGTTTCATGATACAATTATTGAGGTTGAATTGTCATATGTGGTTGGAAAGATTAATAATTATATGTCATTGTTCAGAAGCCAATATCTCTCTTTGTGGAAAAAGGTTGTCAAGTGGAAAATAATCTAGTGAGAAAATCACCACTTTCCTAAATAAATTTTAATTAAAATGGAAGGCACTTCCAAAACTTTATCGAGAAAGATTTGAACAAAAAAAAAAAAAAAATTTGAGAGATGGACCGGCCTCTTTTAAAGCAGTCTCAACTTTTGCTGTTGTAATACGTAAAATGTTTCTAATTAATGCATGGTTTTTGCGCGAAGATTTGATCCTAAAATTTAGGTTTGAATTGATTATGCGTTTACTGAGATGCTTGAATTGTTAGAGTTAAAAAGTGTAAAATTTGAAATGTATTTAAAAAATATCAATATGAAACTTGTTTCGTTCGTCTCGAAATTCTATACAATTAAAAAAAATCATCATATTTGGACTTGTCTATGTTAAGTTATGGACTTTTAAACTTTGAGTTATAAAAACTATGTGAATAGTGAAGATGAGAGAAAAAGATAAAAATGGATTGTAATTTTAAGATTTGGATTGTGGATTTAGTCTTTTTTTTTTTTTTTTGTTATAGGAACTAGCTGTTCTACAATATGTAACTTTTTTTAACTTCTATTTACTTGCTTAAACTGCATTATTATCGTATTAATTATTATTGTTGATTATTATTAACAAAAGTTTTTTTTATTATTATAATCTTCTTAAATAATATTTCATAATATTTTGCAATAATAATTATTCACTAACAGTAATTTATATAAAAAAAAATAAGGGGAAGTAAAAAAATTATTGTGTTTTATTGAAACACTTGAATAATGAAATAAAAATTTTTAAGAAAGGAAAATTTGAGAAAAAATCTCAATGGTGCAATTATCAGTTAAAAAAGTATTTGAGGACCATATATTTGAAAATAATATTATTTTAAAGGACTGCATGACAAAATATTTAAATATGGCCGTATTTGGAAAAAAAAAATTCTTTAAAGTGCACAAAAATTTTCATGAGAAACATTTCAGGATACAAAACATCGGAAAAAAAAAAAATGCAGACAAGTAAATGAATTAAACTAACAGAAAGACAATGCACACGATTGTGGTACAAAAAATTTGCTACCCCATTCTTCCTTCCCTAGATACTAGTTTATAAGCACATGGTATGCACCCGCAACCCTCGTATATATAAGAAAGTGTGATCGGATATACCCGAGCCTTAAGGGTCGGATGCGATCACTAACTATCTACCTAAACTATGCGCCTCAAATAGTGCACTCTATCCATTAAAAGCACAAGACTCTTTACTCTAGCACTCTTAACTTACTATCAAAGAGCCTTTGGCCAGTACCACACCGATGCCCGTCTTCGAAGTTTTCCGAGCAGAGTTTCAATCCGACGACTCATACAACAAAGCATGCAGTAGGTAATGGTGCATTGAAGACGAGTTTTAATTAGGACCTTCAAAATCATGCGTGTTGATGAACCATGAATTTGAGTGGTCCGACTTCCTAACCCACGTTCCTTCCTTAGAGTGAAGTAAATTTTTAGTACAAATATAACTTAACATGTGGTCCTCCTCGTCTATATACCTGGACTAGCACATGCATGCCCACAGCTCAATTTAAAAAACTAAAATTAAAGTACTCTTTCTAATTTGGTATTGTTGTTTAAAAAAAATTGTACTCCATTTTCCCTTTTTTTTTTTTTTTTTTTGGGAAAGTAAGCATTTCAAAATTGTTTTCAAGTTTTTAAGCACTAGTTGATAAGCATATCCTCTTTGACTCATTTTTAGCAGCTGATAATTCCATTGTTTGGGACTTCAACACAATAATTATAATTAGATGATATGCATTAATCACGAACAAGAATTTCACTTCAATAGAGGGTAAAAAAAAAAAATGAAAAAGACCTTAAATATCCCTTGTGTTCAGGAAAAAAAAAAAGTGTTCCTTGTGTTTTGAAAAAGAATAGTTCTATTGTCGTATCTTAGTATGCTCTTCCCATATCTATATCTAATAAGTTCGGATTAGGAGTGTTTACCAATTGGATTAGACGGATTAGGTCTTAATCAATAATCAATTCATGACTTCGGATTGAGAAAATTCCAATCTATTACTAATCTATGAGAGTTCTAATCTAGTCCAATCTAATTTGTAAGTGGATTGAATTTACGGATTCAATCAGTAGCTTTAAATACTAAAACAAACTAATTAAAACACAAAATAACTCAATAAATAAACAATCAGAACGATTTTAATTCAGAAATACAAAAATACTAAAACATATTCAAATTTCAAGTTTATATGTTTTCATATTTATTAAAAATATTTTAGCAAATAAATGTGTATATATGTATATACAAAAATTTATATATTTATATGTAAAGTTGAGATTCCCATATTATACAGGTTGGGTATGTGTATACAAATATATATATATATATATATTTATTTGTAAGTTCATATTTGCAGATTATACAGGTTGGAAAATCCTCAATCCGTAATTCAATTTGTAACCTTTGGATGGGCAAGATCTCAATTCATTATCAATATGTTAGTCTCTCAATAGCGGATTCACGAATTTAATGAACACCCCTAATTTTGATATTTTAAAATCTTGATTAATAAAATAATTTTTTAAAGAATAAAAGTTTTTAAAAAAAAATACTTCATACGCCTCAATCTAAAAATAATAACAAACAATAAAATTACACGCTCTCTTTAGATTGTTCTGTCAGTTTGAAATTCTTAATCACTACAAGGATTCTTTATCATTGCGACTGCTTGAAATACACATGTTTTTACAACACAAACGGAAACGAACCAAAAAGCCCAATCTAAATAATTAGGGTCTAGCAAATCTGAACAAATGGCCCAAGTTCTCTTTTGTACGTGGACAATCAAAGACCTAATTAACTTCATCATTAATGATGATTGGCCAGATAGAGAGCTACTTTTTTTTTTTTTTTTTGGGGGGACAATTGTAGAGAAAATTTTTCATTGGACGCTTTACTATTTTGTCTATTTTATTTTATTTTATTTTTTTAAGGTGGAGGTACATAAGGGATTCAAATTATAAATCTTAAAAAAAAAAATAGAGTTAAGTATAAAATTACTGCAAATATACTATCAAAGTTGATCTAATATTTTGAGCATAAAAGAAAAGGAGAAAATTGCTGTCAAATTAGGTGTCAGATTGTTATGGAAGAGAAAATGTTAAAGGATGACCCAACGAAAAGACATGCTAAGGGTGTGTTTACTTACGCGTAACCGGAGTGAATATGAATTAGAGTGAGTAAGATTTGGATTAGACATAATTTGGAGTGAGGATTCAGGATTTGAATAAATTATTTACTTGGTTCTAAGATTCAGAATCGGAATCACGACGAATCTCATTCATGTGTTTACTTGAACTCATAATCAGAATAAATTGTTGTAAATTTACTTGTATACACAATTATTTATTTGTGTTTTCAAAAATTAAAAAAATAATTACTTTTATTTATTTATTATCATACTATTAATCAAAAGTAAAATAATTATTATGATATTAAGGTAATACAATTAAATTGTGTAATTTTTTTGTTTAAAAAAAATTAAAAAGAGTAAAAAAAAAGAATTAAAATAAGTAAAATATAAAAATATATAAAAATAGAAACATAATAATATATTATGATAAAAAAGTTCTTTATTTATTCTAATAATGTTAATAGTAATTAGGATAGTTATATAACATTAAGTAATTAAAAATATATTTTATTTAGTTAATAAATATAATTAATATAGGTTGTTATTATTTTTTAATACAATTTTTTGTAAATAACTAAGGATAAAATGGTAATTTAATGTTAATAGTAGGAATGAATTTCACAATCCGGAGGGGGACATGGGATTGCCAATCCCATTCCTCAATCCCAAATTGGTGTGGGACCCACCATTCTCACTTCAATTCTAGGAAAAAAAAAAATGAGCAAGTAATCAAGGGATCGACTCTCATTCTCCACTCTCATTCCATACTTCTGATAAGTAAACATTTCATAAATGTTATGGACTCAACTTCTATGTCCCCTTATTCATGTCTCATTCATGATCCTTAAATAATTTCACGACACGCCAATTGAATATGTATATTTAATCACAAAATTATATCAAATCAATTAAAAAATCATATTAATTACACATGTGTCCTAATATTATTGGAGGGACATGAATGAGAACATAAATAAGGAGACATATTAACTAAATCAAAATGTTATGCCTTGTTTCCAAATAATTACAAAGTGAATTAAAAATATGACATTATTATTTTATTTATTTAATGTTTCCCCCTAAAATGATTTTCCAAATTCTTGCATTTAGGAAAAGGAATTAAATTCTTGATTTTAAATTCCAATGTTTACTTTTGTATTTGATAATTAAATTATGTGGGTCTCATTCAAAAATAGGGAATTAGTTTCCTTGATAAGGGAGGCTTGAATTTAAATTTTGAACCAAAAAAAAGTCACAATCACATAACCGCGGCGCCCATATTGGACGTTGCAGTGCCCAACAGCCCATGTTGGGCGCTGCAGCGCCAGGCCAACAGCCAATTTGGCTTAAATTGGTGCTAATGACGCATGCGCTCTGCAGCGCCAAGCCCACGGCCAATTGGCCTAGACTTCTTTGTAAATTCTCTATCTTTTTTTTTCTAATTTTATTTTTTATTCTTCTCTCTTTTTTTTTTTTTTTTGTTATTTTTTAACTTTTCTTCCTTCAATTGCCTTTGTGCCCAATCTTTAAAATTGAAAGTGTCCAAACTTACCCAAATTGATGATTTTAACTTCGAATCATTCCTCGGCATCCAAAACACCTACAAAACACTAAACAGAAATAAATATTCTAAAAATCTTAAGAAACCAACACTTAAGTATAAGAAAATTGACATAAATTAATGTGAAATTATGTACTTATCACCTATTACTTACGAAATTAAATTCCTTTCCGTAAAAAATAGGAACTAACTAACCTCTATACCAAAAATACCCCTATTCTTATTTAATTATTATTATTATTTAAGGATAATTTCGTATTTACAGTAATTATATTCTCAATCATTCTAATTTTTTAGAAAGTAAAAAACATAATAGAAATTTAATTTCTGAAGTAACTTGATTCCTTAATAGATTAATAAACATTTTAAAATAATTCTAGAATTTAATTTCATGTAATTTAATTTCTTTTTTTTTTATAGAATTAATTTTCTATTTTTGAAATTCTCGAGTAGAGAAATGATATATTCGGATATCCATCCTACAAAAGTGATATTGCTCTAACTCTTGGCCACATACAATGTCACGGTACGGTATTAATAAGGTTATGCGCCACTTTTTGAAATCTAGTAATTCATTTGAATCAAGTACGCCAAGCACCATCAAGGCCTACATCATGCCTTTATTACCCATGGGCCGTGCTAGAAACCATGGGTCAAGGCCTGCCTAACCTCTTGTTGGACCAGCAAGGCAGGATCCATGAGTCATGGAAATTCATATTTCCTAAAATGCCCACTTAATTTTGCTACTAGTAATTCACGTGAGTTGTCTCTTGTCTTGCATTAAAAAAAAAAAAAAAAATAAGGAAGAGAACTAAGTAATAACAATTTTCATAATTTTTTTAAAAAACTGTAAATAGCAGGTTTTTAAAATATTTAGAGTAAATTATAATTAATAACAAATTTATCAGGTAAATGATTTACTTACCTCTTGAAAATAAGTGATTTACCCAAGTGAATTTGTGATTACCTAATAAATTTTTTATTTAAAAACTGAATTTTCTATTACTTCAAAGATTTACAACCTTCATATTTACTTTAATTATTTTGTAAAAATTATATTTACTTTAATTATTTCGTAAAAATACTGTTTATTACAATTTTTTGGAAAATAAAATATCACTTTGAGGAGTAGTTTCCCTATACAAGTGTAGACCTTGAGTGCCTTTAATATCGTGCAAATAGTAGAAAGTTAAATGGTACTTTCATATTTTATCAACATTTAATATTCGAGGTGAATGAAAATCATAAAAGCTTGTTAAAGAATCATAATAGAAAGACATGTAGTAGTAAATTTTAGGATAAATTGCTTCCATAATCCCTAAACTCTTTAAGAAGCTGTTGATTGATTTCTTCTTCCTTTTTTTTTTTTTTTATAAAAAAAAAAATTAAAAAACCCCCAAACTCTTAAAAAGAGTGCAAAAGGAGGTAAAATCCTAATAGTCGTTTAAAAGAGGACGGTTTTAACCCATGGGAGGTGTACATGCCTTCAATTAGGGGGCGTTTTGGTAAAAGAATGTGATTTTTTTTAATTATTAAAAATAAAATTAAAGTGAAGAAAACAGGTAGACCCATCTTCTCTCACTTGCTTTCTCACCCTTTCCCCCCTCTCTCTTTCTGAAATTGTGCTCATCGGAGAACAAGTGGGGCTTCACGGTGGAGGGTGGGCTCATCGACGGTGGGTCTAACCACCGTTAGGGTTTTCCTCCTTTTTTGCACCTTTTTTAAGAGTTTGAGGACCTTTTAATCAAAAAGAAAAAAAGTTTAGAGCCCAATTGATACCTTATTGAAGAGTTTAGGAACTATGAGAGCAATTTACCCTAAATTTCCAAAATTTTATAGAAAGTGTAAGGGGAGGGTTTTGGTGTCGTTTTAGGCTTTGAAGTGCCGTTTTCCTATTAATTGTTTAGGACCACAAACAGCAAAGTGGGCTTACCCCTCAATGACTAGTTTCGGGCCTTTGTTTTTACTAAAATTTCCACCCGATATATATATATATTTTAAGTGACAGTGAGTGTTGAAATTGTCATTTGGTGGATTTTTTTTTTTTTTTGAAAGGGATTTAGTGATCGTGATTAGGTAAATAGATAAGTAGACGGATTAAAAATAATTAATCACAAAACAATTTATATTAAACCGTTTAGCATTATTTATCCTTTTGAATTTGCTTTTTGAAAAAACTAGACAATTAAATAAGTAAAAAGGTGTTTCAAGGATCAATTGAGTTAAAAGACAGTATTGTATTCATTTGCTAATGAAGACAAATAATAATAATAATAATAATAATAATGCTGAGTTAAATATAGATAATGCGACTGAATTTGTGATTGTGATAAGTGCTTAATTTCTATTATTTATGCATTGATCCTCCATGTTTATTTAATTGTGTCCTTGTGGTTTTTTATTTATTATATATATATATATATAAATGTTAATTAGGTGGAAAAACTGCAGAGCGCCTAGGCGCTCTTGGACAGTGCCTAGGCGCTACTTCGAGTTTTGGCATAGCGCCTAGGCGCTTCTGCGGCACTTAGGTGCTTCTAGGTGGATTTCTTATCCGATTTTAGCCTAAACTTCCCCTTTTTTAACCCAATTTTGAGTGCCTATAAATAGATCCTTCTAGGGTTTATTTGGGAGTCTTTTGACTATTATTTAGCAGCCATTTATGAAGAAGAAAAAGAGGATATTCGTTGGCAGCTCAAGAAAATTATCTACGTAGAGATTTTCAAGACCAAAATCATTCTTCTTCCTCCTTTATTCTCTTCTCTTCCATTGTTTTTGTTTTTATTCTATTGTTCTTTTAAATTATGTTTAGTTAGGTTTGTCTTTGGTTAACGGGTATTTCAAAACCTTAAACATATGATTATTAATTGAATGAATTAGATTTTATTTTCCAACTTTCCAATTTAGCTTGTTTATGTTCTTCCAAATTTATTATTCTTGAATGTTTTCTTGTTTTGTTTGGGTGTGAAACTAAATTAGACTTGGGAATTTTCTATTGCCAGGTTAGGAATTTTGATCCGAATTGTCATGTTTTTCTAATCATTAGTAGCCATTGTGATAATTGATTATGGGATATTTTCGTATGATTGCATGTGGAACATAAACTAGGATAAATGAACTGAGCTTTTGTGTTATTTCTTAGATCAACCTATCTTTCTCATCTTAATGCTTCAATTGGATTAAATCTAGATAGCTTGTTCTAGGTTATTTAATGGGAAGGGAATTAGGTGAAGAGCTTGTTTCGCCTAATGACGAACTAAGGAAAGATTGGGGTAGCAGAGTTTGTTGTTATCTATGGTTGGTAGTTTCAATAGAAAGTTTGAGATAATTCTTATTTCAATTATAATTCTATGCGTAGTAGTAGAGAATGATTCCTTAGCCAATATCTTATTATTCTTGAATCTTTCTTTAATTTCTTTTACGTTTTCTTTTATTTACTTTAAATATCAAAAACCATTCAATTTAGTGTCTAGTTTTAGTATGTCTTAAGTTTTAAAGTCGATAACTAATTAATTAGAACAAATCCTCAACAGGAACAATCCTTGCTCAATCTATAATGAATAACGACACAATTATAGCAAGGTTTTAATTTGGTACTTCCTTGGAACCTACCAAATTTTGGTACTGTTGCCGAGAATTGTTTCCCAATCAATTGGTTTTTTTTTTTTTTCGTTTTTCATTTTTATTTTTTGTATTCTTTTCTTGTTAGTTTTAATTAGTTTTCTTTATTTTTTGTGTCTTGTGCGAGGTACTTTATTATGTTTCATCAATAAGTCCTCATGACTTTGAATCAACGAGATTGGTAACTGTTGTATAACGCTTGGTGGAGATGCAAAAAGTTGCTAGCATGGTTTCCGTATCATGGTATGCCTAAAGAATGGATACTTGAGAACTTCCTCAATGGCTTATGTTACACATCCAGAGAATGGGTTGAAAGGGGAAACCGTACCACCTCTTTCTACTAATTATCCGTTGGTCAAGCCTACTACATGTTGGAAGATATGACCAAATATAAATATTGGTATTTGAGTGGTTCGACGAACAACCAAGGTTGGGAGAACAATTCGAACACTTTGAACAATATGGAGCCATGGACCAACACTCCACCTCAAAATATGGAGACATCCTCCGAATTACAAGATTTCTTTACTGATTGTATGGAGAGAATAAATCAAAATATTGAGTGGATGAAGGAAGCTCAAGAAAGGACAACGGCAACCATGAGACGGATGGTGGAAAGAGAGAAGCACTTGGAATTGTTTCATGATGACGATGATCCTTAAGTGGGGATGGGATCGGAGATCTTATCATTGAAGAATTGAGTGCACCCATTCCTACTATGGAAGCTCCAGTTGTCAACATGGATGAATGTCACCTTGAAGAGCGTATACCAAGTGAGGAGCACTTAGAGATATATGAAGAAGACTTTCCAAGTGAGGATAAGATATAAGACTTGATTGTTAAGATGAATTACAAGAGAAGTCGATGGTATCCAACCTATTTTTCCAACATTGGTCATCAAACCTCACGTCTATCAAGATCCGATGTGGCCAACTCCTCCACCTACCATAGCATCATTCCTACATGCCCAACAAGCACGTTCACCAAAGCCAAATCTTGTTGATCACATGTGCTATACTCTTCCAAATCTTGCCAAGCTTCAGGGCATCAACAATCAAGACCCATATGTGTTATTTTTTGACTCATTCTATGGGCAGAAGCCGTTCTTTGATGACCACTTCTCCAAAATTCAAGTCGATGACTATAAATCTAGTGCTTATTGGGAGATAACTAAATAGATGGAAGAAAGACTACGAGTGCGCACATAAACATATTTGATCTTTCTTACTCTCACTATTCTCCTTTCGATTTTTAATTTATTTGATATTTATTTATTTATTTTTGTTTGTTTGTTCTTTTTCTTCTTCACCTAGTTCTTTCATCGGCTTTAGTGTTACATTGAAGACAATGTAAGAATTAAGTATGGGGGGAAGGATTACGAATTAGGTTTTTGCTATCGATTTTTTTTTTTTTTCCTTTAGTTTTATGTAGATTTTGTTTTGTTTGAGTTTTAGGATATCTTCCAACTACTTTGATGAGAATTGAGCTTTAATGTAATGGTTTTGATTAATGATAAGTATTATTTTGATCTTGGTGTTATTCTTTGGTTAATATGTTTTATGATAATTATACTCATTTTTTTTTTCTTTTTTTGCACAATAGCCATGTTATTTGATACCGAGACAAGCATGTTTGGAAGAGTGAATTTTCGTACCCTCAGTTTAATGATTGCTTTCATTTCCATATGCAGGGATTGAATGTTAGAACTCTCCCGGAGGTCTTTCGAGGCGAATGGTTGATTGAGCGTCACTTGGAAAATGATTAAGGCACTAGGAATCTACCACCATGGCCAAATCAACCAGTTCCCCAATTGATGCTCCAAGAGAACATCCCTCCTAGTAAGCCAATTTGACCCTTCATTGAATAAGCCTTTTTCTGTGGTTAACCACATCTTCCTACTTAGCCTATAATATTTGTATCCTCACCCCTGTTCTAAAGATGAATTGAAGTTTAAGAGACTTATTTCATGTACAAGGAGAAGTTAACAAGGAATTGGGTTGGGAATGGAAGATAAGTGTGGGGGAGAGTATGAATCAAAAGAAAGGAAGGGAAAGTTGTGAAACAAATAGTTCAAGACAGATAAAAAAAAAAAAAAACCCCCCAAAAAAAAAAGGTTGATACGAAGGAATTGACAAGAAAACCAAAGAGAGAAAAGAAATAAAAAAAAAAAAAAAAAGTAGCATCTTTTGAGCAAGAAATCAAAGTTATGGATGTTACAAGATTGGTTAGAATGAAGTAAAGGCCCAACAGAATGATAATCGACCTATGTTTTTAGTTAGTACTTGGTGGTTTTGAGAAAAATTCCTTTATAAATTCTAAGATGTCTCTTAAGGGGGTGTTTGGTGGAGTAGTTTGAGTTGAGATTTTTAAGTTTCAATAATAAATTTTTTTGAATTTTCAAAAAAGACAAAAAACTTTTTGGGAAAAAGACAAAAAAAAGTTTGAGTTGGATGGTTTGGATGGGTGAACCAAACACCTACTCCATGAAGTTTTCGGAACCTTTGTTACATCCTATCCCTTTCATTCTTTAGATACACCACCATCCCTCGGCCCCATTATAACCCATATTGAAGACCTTTTGATTTCAAGTGGTGCCTTCAGCGTAGTGGAGATTCGTACCAAAGGGAGAGCATATTATGTTTGATCTTTTCACCCAAGATTGGGTGATCATTTTACGAGGACTGTAAGGGTTTATCTTTTTCAATGCATGTGTAGTTTCACCGTCGATAACAACGGCTATTTCAGACACACACTTGAGTATAATTGTTGTAGGATGTATTAGCTTTTGAATGACTATGGATCCAACTTAATGCTTGTTTGATTTCAAGGTTGTAATCTCTTTAGTTCTCTGAGATAAAAGTTAGAAGATTAGAGGTAAGTTGGTGTTTGTGGGTATCATCGCTGGAAGCCCTCATGAGACTATAACTCGTCCTCCAAGGGCCACCTAGGGGTTTAAAGGCTTGTTGCATACGCTAAATGCAATCGTGATTTCCTACGAAAGTGGACTAGTTTAGGTTCTTTTTTGTTTTGTTCTCTTTGTTTAGGTTTTGCCCGAGGATTGGCAAAGGTTAAGTGTGGGGGAATTTCATAAGTACTTAATTTCTTATTATTTATGCATTGATCCTCCATGTTTATTTGCTTGTTTCCTTGTGTTTTTTTTTTAATTTTAATTAATTAATTAATTTATTTATTTATTTTAATTTTTTTTAATATTAGTTAGGTTATTTTGTGAATTTTAGGTGTCCTAAGGCTTAAAGGAGTGAAAATGAGCGAAATCGGAGCAAGAATAAGGCAAAATGAGCCAAGAATGGAAAAACTGCATAGTGCCTAGGTGCTCTTGGAAGGATTTCTTACCCGATTTCAACCCAAACTTTTCCCTTTTTGAGCCTAACTTTGGGAGCCTATTAATAGATCCTTCTAGGGTTTATTTGAGAGTCTTTTGACCATTATTTAGCGGCCATTCATGGAGAAGAAAAAGAGGAGATTCGTTGGTGGTTCAAGAAGATTGTCTGTGTAGAGATTTTCAAAACCAAAATCATTATTCTTCCTCCTTTATTCTCTTCTTTTCTATGTCTTTAGTTTTTATTCTGTTGTTCTTTTCAATTATGTTTAGTTAGGTTCGTCTTTGGTTAAAAATGATTTCAAAACCCTAGACATATTATTATTAATTGAATGAATTAAATTTAATTTATTTTTCAACTTTCCAATTGAGTTTGTTTTTGTTCTTCCAAATTTATTGTTCTTGAATATTTTCTTGTTTTGTTTGGGTGCACAACTAAATAAGACTTGGGAATTTTCTAATGCTAGATTTAGAATCTTGATCCATAATTGTCATGTTTTTCTAGTCGTTAGTAGCCATTGTGATCATTGATTATGGGATAAATCTGTAAGATTGCATGTGGAACATAACCTAGGATAAATGAACTGAGCTTGTGTGTTATTTCTTAGATCAACCAACCTTTCTCATCTTAATGCTTCCACTGGATTAAATCTAAAGAGCTTGTTCTAGGTTGTTTAATGGGAAGGGAATTAGGTGAAGAGCTTGTTTACCTAACGACGAACTAAGGAAAGATTGGGGTAGCAGAGCTTATTATTATCTACAGTTGGTAGTTTCAATATAAAATTTGAGATAATTCTTATTTCAATTATGATTCTATACCTAACGGTAAAGAATGATTCCTTAGGCAATATCCTATTATTCTTGAATCTTTCTTTAATTTCTTTTACGTTTTTTTAATTACTTTAAATATCAAAAACCCTTCAATTTAGTGTCTAGTTTTAGTGTGTGTTAAGTTTTAAAGTCGATAACTAATTAATTAGAACCAATCCTCTACGGGAACGATCCTTACTCACTCTATATTGAATAACAACACAATTATGACAAGGTTTTAATTTGGTACTCCCTTGAAACCTTCCAGATTGTTTTACATAAATGATCAATGCTATCAAAGTAAAAAGTGACGGTCGTATTAAGATAACTTTCATTAGTACAATACGAATCAAGTAGGAGGAAAATGAAATGGTATATTCACAATTTTTTAAGATATTCAATTTTTACTATACACATAGACCATCCCTCAAAATCCGCATAAAGGTTGTTTCATGTATCATTCTTCCATTTTAGCTTTAATCTACTTTTATTTCTAAAAAATTATATAAATATTATAATTGCTGCATATCATTGAAGATATAAAACCAAAAAACTTATCAACATAATGACTAAATCCCATAAAAGGAAACACATGATTTCTAAACAATGCAACTGCAACTTTTTCAATCACACTTGATTTACCCTATTTGTTGTACGGATATCATTCACAAAGCAATTTCTATTATACAGTAAGCACAAAATGCCCCCCACATTCCATTAAAAACTTAAATAATTAGCAAATAAATCAAAAGGATCAGTCGGCTGAATTTTAGTGGGAAATTTTGAGTTGATTAGATTCCCTTGAGGTTAGTACTTTCTTCTTTCGATCTTTTCTGTATGAAATTGCAGACAATGAGTGTACTGATAATAATGAAGAATCTAAGGTCTGAAATTGATGCATGAAGCATAAGGCCCTATTGTTTTGTGGAGATTAATGGTCTAAAGTTCGCATCACTAAAAAATTATTTATTAGGATTAGATAATAAAGAACTTTACTACATGTTTATGAGGCGGACTGTGTTTGCCCTATTGTTTTGTGGAGATTAATGCCCCCCACATTCCATTAGTGGGAAATTTTGAGTTGGTTAGATTCCCTTGAGGTTAGTACTTTCTTCTTTCGATCTTTTCTGTGTGAAATTGCAGACAATGAGTGTACTGTTAATAACGAAGAATCTAAGGTCTGAAATTGATGCATGAAGCATAAGGCCCAATTGTTTTGTGGAGATTAATGGTCTAAAGTTCGCATCACTAAAAAATTATTTATTAGGATTAGATAATAAAGAACTTTACTACATGTTTATGAGGCGGACTGTGTTTGCCCTCTAAAATCTTTTCCAACAACTTATACATGAAGCATTAAGTGAGAACAGGGTTAGTTGTAGAAAACCTCCTCAATTTACACCAAAATGCACAAAGTATCCACCAAATTCGACAAAAAGCTTTGGAATTTAGTCGGAAATTCAATCAAAAAGCAGTCCAAATTACACCAAATTGCTCAAATATTCCGATAGCAATAAAAATGTCATAAATTTCCCCTTAATTTTGTCACTAGTATCAATATTCCCTTTAAACTATGAAATATACTTATTGTACCCTGTAAACTTTAACATGTGTGTCAAGTTGTCCATCTGTTAGTTTCTGTTAGTTTTTCCGTTATTTTTAATATCAAAATGCCCTATGAACTTTGTATTTGTATCATAATGCCCCCGAACTTTGCATTTGTGTCAAAATGCTCACTGATCTTTAATATTTATGTCAAATTACCCTGTAATCTTTAATATTTATGTCAAACTTCCCCATCTTTCTTATTTTAATTATCTGACATTGTATAATTATCTAATAATTATTAACTTTTTAGAATAGGTAAAAAAAATTTATTTTTTATTCTAAAAAAAGTGATATGTATCTTTTTTTAACACACTTTTTTTATACTTATTTTAATTCAAGTTTTTTTGGGTAATGAGTTTACTTATGCGTAACCATAGTTGGTAGAAATCATAGGGATGATTTGGATTTCAAATACTCTGTTTATTTGGCCTACATAATTCGAAATCATAGTCGTAACAAATTTTATTTATACGTTTACTTAAACCCATAATGAAATAAGTATTGTAAATTTACTATTATACCCAATCCTAATTATATATATTTTAATTTAAAAAGGCTTTTTTGCATTAATGCACACTAAACTTATTGTAAAGTTATAATTTGCACTCTAAACTTACAAATATGTAGCAATTTGCATCCTATTGATAATAATATTAATTTTTTGAAGGAAATTGATATGTGATTTGTACATAAGTTGTTAATTCATGACATAAATAATCATTTTTATCTTTGTTAATTAACAATCTATATGCAAATGAATGATCAATTTTCATTAAAAAATCAATATTGTTTATCAGTGGGGTGCAAATCGTTACAAATTTATAAGTTTAGGGTGCACATTGCCAAAATTAAAAATTCAGAGTGTAAATCACAACTCTATAATAAGTTTAGGGTGCACCAATACAAAAAAGCCTTTAAAAAATGATTGGTTTGCATATTTTGTATAGTACTATCAATCATAATTAAACTAGAAATTGTAATATTAGAACAATACAACAATAAATATAAGTTATTTTTGTTCAAGAAAATCAAAATGAATGTAAACATGAATTAAAATAAGTAAAATAAAAAATAGAATGTCAAAAAAAAGATACATTTTCTTTTATTAAAAAAAAATTTACCTATTCTAGCAAAATTAATAATTATTAGGTAATTATACAACATTATATAAATAAAATAAGAAAAATGAGGCAGTTTGACACAAATATTAAAGATCATGGGGTAGTTTAACATAAATATTAAAGATCATGGCGTAGTTTGATACAAATATTAATGATCGGATGGTAGTTTGACACAAATGTAAAGTTCGGGGGTATTTTGACACAAATACAAAGTTCAAGGGGCATTTCGATGTTAAAAATAATGAAAAAACTAATGGAAACTAATAGAGGGAGCAACTTAATATACATGTTAAAATCTATGGGATACAATAGGTACATTTCATAATTCAGGAGATATATTAACACTAGTGACAAAGTTCACGGTGAATTTATAATATTTTCCCTAAGAAATATGAGTTAAATTGCGATGTTTTGCATAATTGATCAATTTTAGGAAAAACTAAAAAATGACAGTAGTATTAATAATACAAGACTCTCATTAATACAATACAAATCAAGCACTAGGAAAATAAAATATTTTGTCATGCTGAGGAACAAGTAGATAGTACAATATTGAGTAAATAGCAAGAATTAACATAGAATGACTGATAAGAACTGATAGCCAGTTGCATTGGCATACATTTAAGGTCATTCCCTGCATTAGAGTTTTTTCATAGATTAGTGTAATTGGTAAGACATAACGCACTATAAAGAAAATAGGATTGAAACCAAAAAGATTAGGAAGAAGAAAAAACAAGAGAAATATAAATAATATAGCACCAAAAAAAAATTAAAAATAAAAAACGACAGAGGAGAGCAAATGAAGGAAAGTCATTACGCAATGCAAACGGTATGAAATAAACTAGTAATACCAAATTACTACTGGATGCAGTCCGGTAGCCAGAGAACATTTCCCTTGAAATTTTAAAATTGCCCTTTCCTGCCCTTCCTTCATGATGACCGTCCGATTTCTGAGAAAACATTTAGAAAACCACCACACCATTCTCATCCATTCAGATTTCGGTCCCTCATTTTAAAAGGGTGGGGCTGTAGAAAGATTCAAAAAAAAAAAAAAAAAAAAAAAAAAAAGAGAGAGAGAGAGAGAGAAGGTACCTTCACGTTGACTTTCCTCTCAGAATTTCTGGTCGGACCCACATGCAAACAAACACGTTTGCACGGAAGGTTCCTAAAGAGTAGAAAATTGGCCAATTTGGTCCTCCAAGACTTTGAGACAAAATTCTGCCTTTAGATAAGACCAGGTAAAAGTGCCACCCGCATTGCATGTTCCTGGTTGTTACCATTTCAGCCAAACATACCCGTCCGTCACAATCCAATGAAAAATAAAAAGATCCCAACGACCCCTTTTCGCCTCTCTTAAATACAATGCTGCCAAATATTTGCCTTTTTGATTGGGACCAGAAAAATAATAATATTAATCTTGGAACAGAAAATGGATTTGGGTGGAGAGAGATCAAGAAGGGTTGTGGTGATTGGTGGTGGCGTTTCTGGTTCACTCGTTGCTAAATCTCTCCAATTCCATTCTGATCTCACCCTCATTGATCAGTATGCTCACTCCCTCCCTCTCTCTCTCTCTCTCTCTCTCTCTATATATATATATATATATATATCTCATTTCTTGCAATCCCCTTTCTTTGTTTTTGATAATTTGACTCCTTTCTGTTCAATTTTCTGCTAAATGTTGATCTTTAAGATGATTTAGTATATTTTTAAGTCGCAGCTGGTTTAAGTTTTGTATTCATTTTTTGCCCAAAGTTGAGATCGTGCGAATTTTTGTGTTTTAAATGACAATTTTCTGTCACACGTGGATTATGAAATTTGATACTATATCTCTTTGTTCATGTCTACGGCCGTATATGTTAGCGAAACTCATCGCTCTTTTCGACGAACTAGCTAGGAGTAGCCTTCATATTTGGAGAGTAAATAGTAGTTATGTGGAGGATTTTCTTATTTTATGGTACATAATTTGATCACATGGAGCAATCCATGAGATCCTTTTCCGACCGAAGTTCTATTTCGGTCTCCAATTGACTAAACGGAGACGGTGAGAACTGATATGATACTGGACAAATATAATGAAATAGAGGGGAAAACTATAGAACAGGAAAGGAGGTTTAAATAATGTATATCTTTGTTCATTTTGAAGACGGTTTTATTAACAATGACCTGACCTACTCAAAAAGAAAATCAAAGACAACAAACACATACAAAAGTGACACTAAATTGAGATCGAATTTCCTAGTAAAGTGAAATATGATAACCAGACAAATGTTATGGAGTCATCACTGTGCCAGCTTAATCGCAAACTTTCCTTGCGTAAAGTTGTCTTAAGACTAAAATTTCAAACTAAGTTTTGGGGAATTTTTGAACCAGGAAGGAGTATTTTGAGATCCCCTGGGCCAGTCTGAGGGCAATGGTGGAGCCATCATTTGGCGAGAGATCGGTGATCAACCATAGAGATTATCTCACAAATGGTCGGGTGGTTACATCAGGTGCAATCGATATCACTGAAACTGAAGTATTGACTGCAGAGGGCCGTCTGATTGTGTATGATTACCTTGTCATTGCCACTGGCCACACCGAATCTTGGCCAAAAACCAGGACTGAGAGACTGAATCAAAACCAAGCAGGTAAAACTGATTTTCTCTAAACTATTGTCACTTTATGAGTGAGGCAAATCTTTAATGTGTTAACAGTTATGCTATGTATCCCAATTATTATCCCATGTTTTTAACACCGAAATAGCATGTGAGTTGTCATTTTTTTTATTGTTCTACGTACAAAAAGTTTAAACATAATTTCATATGGTGATATTATATATGTCACTAAAAAGATAATAAGTGAGTTGGTATAAAAAAGTTGGGATTCTTAGCACTACTTGTGTAATAATGACTTAATCTAGCAATTCAAACCTTGCAGACTGATACAAAGATGGATACTTCAAATTCACAAGAGACGGAATAAAGAAAACCTTAAGTTGGATGTTTTATTCTAATACCTTTTCTGCGATTTAATGCTATAACTCATCTGCTGGCAGAGTTTGAGAAGATCAGCTCAGCTCAATCCATTTTGATCATTGGAGGTGGCCCCACTGGCGTAGAACTTGCAGGAGAAATTGCAGTTGATTTCCCGGACAAGAATCTCACTTTGGTGCATAATGGTTCAAGGTTGCTAGAATTCATCGGACCAAAAGCTTCTGACAAGACTCTGAATTGGCTGACATCGAAGAAAGTTGAGGTGAAGCTGGAGCAATCAATTGGTCCAGACGATATCTCCGATGGTGGAAAAACATATATCACTTCAGGTGGAGAAACTGTGACGGCAGATTGCCATTTCCTATGCACAGGGAAGCCAGTGGGTTCCATGTGGCTTAGAGGGACTCTGTTGAAGAATAACTTAGATAATCAGGGAAGGTTGATGGTTGATGAGAATCTAAGAGTGAAGGGTCATAAAAACATATTCGCGATCGGAGACATTGCTGGCATTCCAGTAAGTGGCTAAGCTTGTCTTGTTATGTTTCCATGAAAATATACTACTTTAATTGCAACGATGAAGCCAGGATATTTTGCCAGGGGATATTAACTCAGTAAAAATTTAAGATATCTTTCTTGAGCACCCGGTCCTAAGTCCTTTGTCGTTGTTTGGTTGATGTAGAGACTATATGAATTTCTACACAAACACTCTGAATTGGTCATTCACAAAGTTTCTAAACCAAAGATAGTAGTGTAGGATATGCAGAGCCTAGACTAACATAGAGGTGTTTGCAAAGTAAATATGAAGAGTAAATTTAATTTTTTTGTGAGAAAACACTACTAAAAAAAAAAAAACCTTTTGAAATAATGTCCAAAAAACAGTCTCCAATCTCCTGATTGAGTGCCAAACAAGTTATTAATTTATTACTGATAAGAATACCTTAATTTGTAACGTATTTTAAAGCAAGCAAAAATGTAATGCAAAACTCTTGAATGATAATTAATGTGCAGGAGATCAAGCAAGGCTATTTGGCACAAAAACATGCTCTAGTGGCTGCAAAGAACTTGAAGCTATTAATGGAAGGGGAAAAGGAGAGTAAACTGGTGACGTACCAGCCGCGTTCGGTAAAGGCAATAGTTTCACTTGGACGGAGAGACGCAGTGGCACAGTTGCCGTTCACAACCGTTATTGGAAGCGTTCCGGGGATGATAAAATCTAGAGACCTTTTTGTAGGGAAGACAAGGAAGAAGTTGGGTCTAGAACCTCATACTATATGTGATTAAGGTGAGGTGCATAACACAAGAATGAATTTTGTAATCTTTAATTTATGTAATTTACGTATACAAATGCCATTTACGCACATGCATGCATTTGTAGATGCAACATATTCTTTTACCAAGTTGAATTGATTATCATGTCTTTGTGTGAATCTATATATATTATATGTATACTACATTTCATGGTAGAAATCAGCGGATATATATATATATATATATATATTCGTTTCATAGCTTTGGTTCTAACTATTTGTTGTATTTTCCATGAGTAGCCTGCTTGTAGTAAATGATCTGCGACTTTTTTTTTTTTTGTTTTTTTGATCTGATAATAAATATGATCTTTTAAAAATACTGCTATTAGTAGTAAAAATAGTTCAAGTAATATTATGTATACTAATTTTAATCTCAGTTTTTGATTATCAACTTATGTGGTGGTTAGTTGTCATCTTTTTATTTGTAAATACAATAAAATGATGGGACAATCTTTTAGATACTCATCAATAAAATAATAACAACTCACATACCATATAAATTAATACTCAAAAATTTCTATTAGAGTTGGTGTATCTAGTATTTTTCTAATAATTCTAGTTTTTACATAGAGGGATGGGTCATTTATGGCCTCTGAATTGTCCCAAAGGAAAAAAATATATATACAGGATTTGTGACCCTTAGACAATATTCAACTATAATTCTATTACGAATTTACAAAATAAAATAAAACTATAATTCTATAATTAAAGAGATAGATGTCCTAGAAAGCTAGTAGTCCATCCTCTCTTTCTAATAACTTCAAATTTTACAATATTAATTCTCCTCCTAAATAAAGAATTAAATTGTAAATTTCACCACTTAACATGTTTTTAATTGATAACGAGAAAATATAAATATGATATTACTCTCATTCTCTATTTTAATTGGATTTTGTGAAAATATTAAGTGTAAAAATTCATTATATATATAATAAATGAATAATTATAATTTTGTGAATTAAAAAAGTGAATTTATGTCATGTTAAGATTTACTTACTAAATTAAATTTAGTAATCCTACTATAATCTCAAAAAAAAAAAAAAATAATTCATGGGAGTGCTCGTGCACAATCCCCCCCCCCCCCCCCCTCCCAGTGGGTAATTACCCACTGCGCAAGGCAATGGGCTTCCCAGAAAAGGAAAAAAAAAAAAAAAAAAAAAGGCTCAGGAGGGTGCTTATGCACCCCCTCACCCAGTGGGTAATTACCAACTGGGCAGGGCAGTGAAAAAAACATTAAAGGAAAGGGTGCTGTGCACCCCTCCCCTTGCTAAGGCCCACTGAGCAAAGCAGGCAGGCAGTCAGCTGCCTGCCTGCTGCCAGTACACTGGCATTGATCCAAAAAAAAAAAAATTATTTTGTTTATTATAGAAAATAGGCTGCACAGGAGGGGGGTTCTTGAAAATTCAAAATCCAACTTCTAAACAAGCAAAACAAAAATGAAAAGACAAGAAAGAATGAATGATTTCAATATAAGATGATGGATTACATAAATGACTACTCACTAAAACCACTTAGAAATATATAAAAAACCACCAAAACAACTTATTCTCTTCAGCTGAGCACGTTTTTGGAGGGATTAAAATCCAAAAAAATTCAATTTTTAACCCACAATCTCCCAACTTATCCTCATCAGCTGAGCACGTTTTTTGAGAGATTAAAATCCAAAAAAATTCAATTTTTAACCCACAATAAGGCTTGGTTATAAAATGGTTTTGAGGTAAACCAGAAACCACTCTTCTCTCTTTCAAAAAAAAAAAAAAAAAAAAAAAAAAAAAAAAAAAAAAACCCATACAAGCGAAGAAAAGTTTCCTCTCTTCCTCCCTTCATTGTGGACGAAATTTGTAAGCTAAGGGAAGCCAAAAAATATCCTTCATCTCCTTCCATCCACTCCCAAGATCATTTTTTAACAAGGAGGAAGAGTCATTCCAAGTGCTTTTCAAGGTAAAAACCTATATTTTTTCACTTGTTTCCTAGAAAGAAAAATGATGTTTTAAAAATGTTTTTAAAGTGATGTTTTATCTCCATTCTAGCCCCCTACCTCAAGGATCCAAGAGTGGTTCAAAGCCTTCAAGAGGTGCTAAGAACCCACTACTTTTCTAAGAGGTAAATGACTTGTAAACTAGTAGTTTACCAAGTACTAAATAACTTTTCTTTCAAAATGTCTTCTTACAAATATGAAAATCTTGGCACGATAAAAGGTTAAAATGCTGTTTTGCTACCTAGTGAGATAATATATGTGCTTGTCATGATTTAAAATGGCTAGAAAACATGATTGTGTATAGAATATGATGAAAAATATGTTTATATGATTTTTATGGTTATAGGACATGAAATGAGTATTGATGTATGAGAATAGGAGATTATGGCAAGTTGATATGTTATGTCCTCTGTTTAATGGAAGTATGAATGATGAGGAAATATTTTGACATCACAAATGGGCTAGAATAAGAATTATTGACCATAAAGTACAAAAAATAACATTTTGACATAAATGTTAATAAATTGGAAAATGGTATTTTGAGTGGGATTTTCATACTCATGTAGAAGGACAGAATATTACTGTTCACATAAGCAATAATAAGAGCTCAAGTTTGGTCAGAAATAAAAATGTCAAAAATGACGATTTTGCCCTCAAGAGGTAAAATCGTAATTTCACCAGCCTAGAGAGTTTATTTGAATTCGAAACTTTTCAGTTTTATTAGAGACTTAAAATAGACCTTGTGTCAAATTTTGGTGATAAATGGATAAGAAATGACCAAAACACCATTTTTGGGGTCAAAACGTAAGTATAGAAAAATTTAGGGTAAAAAACGTAAAAAAAAAAAAAAACATGTTAAAAATGAGTCATGATCCTGTGAGAACACTTTATAAGGACATTAAGTATAAAAAAAAAAGTTAACCTAAGAGGTATTGGGAACTAATTGGGGCTAAATAAGGACTAAAATGCAAAAAAATAAATAAATAACAGATCAAATTATAAAATCTGCTCAGACTATAATTAGACAGCATCTTTGTCACCCTTAAAACAATATATTAAGCTAAATAAATACAAGAAATAATATGATTTATGTTATAGTCAAGTGTACGATCTTAAAAGATAAAGGGGGCTTAAATGTAATTCTTTTATTTGATTGTGTTTAGAAATGTAATAAGTTACGAAAGCCATTTTGAGAGCTTAAAGGCACTGTAAACATTATTCTAAGACTTTAGGATAAATTTTTAAAAGCCATCCAATAAGTCTAAATTAAAAAGGGTATGTCTAGTGGCAAAATTGTAATTTTGCCAAACTAAGGGGTAAAATGGTAATTTGATGAGGAGAACGTTTTGGGCTGTAGGTAGAAGTTTTGTGGCCCTATAAAACTTCAAGAGAGATTACTAAAAGCTAAGGTCAAAATACTTCACAAGCTTAAGCTTAAAAATGCTTGAATTACCAAAATAGGGGTAAATTGGTAAATTAGTACCCGAGGGCTCGGTGACGAGAAATGAACCCACCACTAGGCTTGCTAAGATACTATGTGATTGTTGACTAAAACTTGATGAAGACAACAAAGTGTAATGGGCCTTAATGGGTCCAAAACAATAATAAGGCCAAAATATTATTTGAAAATAGTTTAAGCCAATTACAAGTAAATTGATCGCAATAGACCCAATAAGTCCACACCACAACCAACAAAGATGGCCCAATATGATATTGGAAGATCATGGTTATCCATGGTCACCTAATGGACCCGAATATGAATAAAGTGGAATTAAGTGAAATAATAGATAAGAAATTAAGTTTTAAATAATTAACTCACTAATGGGTTGATAATTAATTAATTTAAAATTTAAAATTAATTAATTAGTAATTAAAAAATGAATTTATGATAATCATCTAATTAATAATTAAGGATGTTATTCTTTTAAGATTAAAAAAAAAACTTAGAGATAAATTAATAATTAAATTAAAATTAATTATTAATTAAGAGAACACATGTCCATAATCGAAAATGATTCAAAAACCGTACTATAACTGTTGGATGTCAATTTAAAATTAGGACACTGCATCGACTTGAGGGTAGAGTCAGAAACAATCTACGCGGATACATGTTTTTGAAATGGCCGTGGAATCCTTCGCCTTCCACGATCATTTTTGAAAAACCGTCGTGGAAGCTTCGGAAGGGTCGTGGAAAATCCATGAAAAATTCAGACAAAACCGAATCATGCCCTCATTTTTCCACATAAATACCACAGCTGCAGTAACCTAAATCATATCATAATGCTCCGAAAACAGTAACTACATCACAGTTGGACGTCGCCATCGCCATCTACCATCCATCAATCTCTCTTGTAAGTGATCATTAACTTCTTTTCGTTGTTTTTCTCTGTATTTAGACTAATGATTTTATAGGTTTTGTATATTTTGGGATCGCTTTGAGTTTATTGGGCAATGGGTGTTAATTTAAGTGATCACGAAATCCCCCCCCCCCCCCAAGTATTTAGACTTAATTATGATTTTAGTTTTGTTTTTGCGATTTTTGAGTGAATTGTGCAATAAGTGTTAAATTAATTTGATATGCATTTTTAAATTTAGTACTTTGACTTCTAAAACTTTGATATTTTGATTAAGGAGTTGCAAATCATGGATAGGAAATGGTTGAGGTTTGATAGATTATCTAAAACATATGAAGATGACATTGAAGAATTTTTGTCATTTGCCAAAGCTCACATACAAGATGATAAGATTCCGTGTCCGTGTGAAATCTATGAAAATCATATATCTCATTATATTGATGATGTTAGAGGGCATTTGCGCACATATGAGATTATTTGTTCTTACCAAACATGGTATTTATATGGTGAAATTTTTTTTCAATATTAAATATACATCGACGAGTAAAGGTAAATAGCTTATTGTTGAGGAAGATGTTGAGGTAAATGATTTGGAAGAACACTTTGTGCAATGTCTGGAGTTATTTGAGATAATAATTAATGATGTCGATATGCCCTTATATGTCGGGTGTACAAAATATACAAAATTAGGTGCATTGGTTAAATTAGGGAACATGAAAGCGTCGGGAGGGTGGACATATTCTAATTTCACGATTTTTTTAGAATTTCTAAAAGATGTTCTACCGGATGATAACAAAGTACCGCCTAGTATGTACGAAGCGAATAAGATGTTGAGCACTTTGGGAATGGAATATGAAAAGATTCGTGCTTCTCCAAATGATTGCATTCTTTATCGGAAAGAATATTAAGATTTAGATGAATGCCCAGTTTGCAACGAGCCAAGATGGAAAAAAGGGCAAGATGCCATTGAATGGTAGCAAAGGAGTGCCGACGAAGGTGTTATGGTACATTCCATCGGCTCCACATTTGCGTCGTTTATTCCGTAATGCCAAGAATGCTAAGAATTTGACTTGACATCATGATAAACGTGTCGACGATGGCAAGCTTGGGCATGCAGTCGACGTACCACAATGGAAGACCTTTGATAACAATCATCTAGATTTTAGTGCAGAACTAAAGAATTTACGTCTCAGTTTGTCGACAGACAGAATGAATCCACATAGTAATATGAGTAGTAGCATAGTACCTGGCTAGTCATACTTGTCAACTATAATCTCCTTCCAGAATTGTGCATGAAGCGGAAGTTCTTGATGCTGACTTTATTGATCTCAAGTCCTCAACAACCGGGGAATGACATTGACGTGTACTTGGCACCATTAATTGATGACTTAAAAAGCTTGTGGGAAATGGTTTAGAAGTTATAGATTATTACCGTCAAGATACGTTCAATTTTCGTGCAATGTTGATTTGGTCAATTAATGACTTTCTCGCACTTGGCAACCTATCTGGTTATCCTGTGAAGAGTTCAATAGGTTGTCCCATACATCTTCCATCCGGTTGAAAACGGTAAGAAAACTGTTTACCTTGGTCACAAGAGATTCTTGCCAAAAAATCATCGATACCACAAACAAAAGAAGGCTTTTGATGGTAATACTGAAGAAATAACCGTTCTTCAGATTTTGAAAGGTTGGTGCCGATGAAGAATTTGAGGCTCATTGGAATGAAAACACATGATTGTCATATATTGATACAACAATTATTACCTCTTGCATTGTGGGGAGTTTTAACGAAAAATATGAGATTTTCAATTACCAAGTTATGCTTATTTTTTAATTTAATATGCTCCAAGGTAATTGATCCACTTATGCTAGATTCGCTACAATCGGAATTGGTGATGACATTGTGCATGCTTGAGAAGTATTTCCCATCATCCTTTTTTGATATAATGGTCAATCTTACAGTGCACTTAGTTCGGGAAGTTAAGCTATGTGGACCGGTACATTTGAGGTAGATGTATTCTTTCGAAAGGTACATAAAGGTTTTGAAAGGTTATGTGAAGAACTGAAATAGACCGGAGGGATGTATAGTGGAAAACTATATAACGGAGGAATCGGTTGAATTTTGCTCGGAGTATTTGTTTAATGAGGAACCAATAGGATTGCCAAAGAATGGGATATTTACGTCGAAAAGACTATCCGTGGGCGTTCCTTCACTGATAAATCAAGATGAATGGGAAAAAGCTTGTCTTTATGTATTGCACAATGTTAAGGAAGTGGAGCCTTTCATTCACATGAAGGAATTAAGAGCTGCGAATCCAAGAAAAGGAAGAAGTGAGAAGTGGTTTCAAGATGAGCACAACCGGACATTTCGGGAGTGGATAAAAAGACATGTGCATATGAAGACTGACGTTTTGTAAGAGTTAATGAAGCTAGCAAGAGGGCTGTCATCGATAGTCACAAGATGTACATCGTACTTTGTCAATGGCTACTCCTTCTACACTCGCAAAAGAGATGAGAAGCATCCAGTCTAAAATAGTGGTGTGATCCTTCGTGCCAAGTATGTACATATTTTCTCCGCAAATGACAAGAATCCGGTGTACAGTTCCATGAACTACTTTGGGTTCATTGAAGATATCTGGGAACTTGATTATTGCGGCTTGTAGATAGCACTCTTTAAATGCAAGTAGGCTGACAATAATTATGTTAAAATTGATAGTGAGGCGTAATAGTGGTTGACTTTAGGCGATCGGGATACAAAAATGATCCTTTCATTATGGTGTCGCAAGCGGTACAAGTATTTTATATAACGGATCCCGACAATTTAGAGTTATCCTTAGTTGTGCCGATGAAGCCAAGAATAATCCATGATGACAAAAAAGATGTTGAAAATTGCACAAACATTCCATTTTTCACAAAAGGATTGCCACCGGTAGAGGAGATTGATGATTTCGATGACGATGTTTTACACTTGCTTCGTTTAGATGTCGAGTGGACACGTGTTGAGAAACCAAAAAAAAAAAAAAAAACCTTGACCGTGATTTTTTTTACGTTGTATATAATTTATAATTTAATCATGCACATTATGTTATTACATATATATGAACATTTATATATGATTTTGTGTGAATGAAACTACGAACATGAATTAATGATAGACTGTTGTATGAATAACACATAGGATTGATCGCCTGTGAAGTTTTTTAAAAATATTCCAAGATCATTTTTCTGGAAAACAGTCATGGTTTCTATCTAAGAATAGACATACTACGACCGTTTTTTCAAAAACAGTTGTGAAATGTCAACAAACCACGACTGTTTTTGGGAAAAATGGTCGTGGTATGTCAAGAAACCACGATAGTTTTTGGAAAAACCAAAAACCACTTTTTCCTCTTTCAAAAAATAAATAAATAAATAAATAAAACACCATATAAGAAAATAAAAGTTTCCACTCTTCATCCCTTCATTGTGGACGAAATTTGTAGCTAAGGAAAGCCAAAAAATATCCTTCATCTCCTTCCATCCACTTCCAAGATCATTTTTTAAAAATGAGGAAGAGTCATTCCAAGTGTTTTCCAAGACAAAAACCTATATTTTTCCACCTGTTTCCTAGAATGAAAAATGATATTTTAAAAATGTTTTTAAAGTGATGCTTTATCTCCATTCTAGCCCCCTACCTCAAGGATCTAAGAGTGGTTCAAATCCTTCAAGAGGTGCTAAGAACCCACTACTTTTCTAAGAGGTAAATGACTTGTACATAGTGGTTTACCAAGTTCTTAATAACTTTTCTTTCAAAACGTCTTCTTAAAAATATGAAAATATTGGCATGGTAAATAGTTAAAATGTTGTTTTGCTACCTAGTGAGATAATATATGTACTTGTCATGATTTAAAATGGCTAGAAAACATGATTTGTGTATGGAATATGATGAAAAGTATGTTTATATGATTTTTATGATTATATGATATGAAATGAGTATTGATGTATGAGAATAGGAGATTATGACATGTTGATATGTTATGTCCTCTGTTTAATAGAAGCATGAATGATGAGGAAAATATTTTGACATCACAAATAGGCTAGAATAAGAATTAATGACCATAAAGTACAAAAAATAACATTTTGGCATAAATGTTAATAAATTGGAAAATGGTATTTTCATACTCATATAGAGAACAAAATATTACTCTTGACATAAGCAATAAGAAGAGCTCAAGTTTGGTCAGAAATAAAAATGTCAAAAATGTTGATTTCACCCTCAAGGGGTAAAATCATAATTTTACCAGCCTAGAGACTTTATTTGAATCCGAAACTTTGCAGACTTGATTAGAGATTTGAAATAAACATTGTGTTAAATTGTGGTGATAAATTGATAAGAAATAACCAAAACACCATTTTTGGGGTCAAAACGTAAGTATAGAAAAATTTAGGATCAAAAACGTAAAAAAAAAACTGTAAACATTATTCTAAGGCTCTAGGATAAATTTTTAAAAGCCATCCAATAATTCTAGATTAAAAAGGATATGTCTAGTGGCAAAATTGTAATTTTGCCAAACTAAGGGGTAAAATGATAATTTGATGGGGAGAACGTTTTGGGCTGTAGGTATAGGTTTTGTGGATCTATTAAACTGCAAGAGAGATTACTAAAAGCTAAGGTCAAAAGATTTAACAAGCTTAAGCTTTAAAAATGCTTGAATCACCAAAATATGGATAAATTGGTAAATTAGTACTCGAGAGCTCGGTGATGAGAAATGAACCCGCCACTAGGCTTGTAGAGATGTCATGTAATTGTTGACCAAAACTTGATAACAGGTCCAAAATAATAATAAGGCCAAAACACTATTTGGAAATGGTTTAAGCCAATTACAAGTAAATGAGTCGCAATGATGTTGGAAGATGGTCCAATATGATGTTGGAAGACCATGGTTATCCACGGTCACCTAATGGACCCAAATATGAATAAAGTGGAATTAAGTGAAATAATGGATAAGGAATTAATTATTAAATAATTAACTCACTAATGGGTTAATAATTAATTAATTTAAATTTAAAATTAATTAATTATTGATTAAGAAATTAATTTATGATAATCATCTAATTAATATTTAAGGATGTTATTCTTCTACGATAAAAAAAAACTTAGACGTAAACTAATAATTAAATTTGAAATTAATTATTAATTAAGAGAACACATGTCCATAATCGAAAATGATTCAAAAACCTTACTATAACTGTCGGATGTCAATTTAAAATTAGGACACTGCATCGACTTGAGGGTAGAGTCAGAAACAATCTACGCGGATACACAGTTACTGGATTTTCTGTAAGTATAGATCCCACCTACAGTGTGGTTGTTTATATGCTATGCACGATGTGAATTCGATGTTTTATTTTGATGATATGATATGATGCCATGACGACGTGTTTATTTACACACTTTACGAAACTATGTTATGATGACGTGTTTATTTACACGCTTTACTAAAGTTTTCCTTGATGATGTGTTTACGTACACGCTTTATTGAATATGTCATTTTTGCATGCTCACCATATGGCTTAATATTTAGAAAGTGAAACTAATGATGTGTCGTACCAATCTCTGACTGAATGAGAGGATATTCGCCTTCGATTCAATGGGAGAAAATAATGATCAATGAAGTTAAAGTTATGACCTTGGGTGCTGACGGATTGGGTCGCTCTCCGTCTTCCTCATTTAAGGTCGCGCGCACTCCAGTACGAACACAAGGGCTCATAAGATGTTGAATGAATAAATGGATAATTATATAATCTGTCATGCATTTTCAATTGTATGCATTTGTGGGATTGCACGTGTAATAACCAACCTTTTTATAAGTTTATGATTTCTTTTGTTAAGAATCAAAATTTGTGTTATGTATGTTTATGTGATATGTTTGACTTGTTCTATAAGAAAATTTGTTGAATCTTTTGTTAAAAGATTCAATAACTTACTTATGCAAGTTTAAGATCTTTTGTTAAAAAGGCAAATTTATGATTTATGATTCTATGTTGGTAGTTTTTAGTTTTAGGAAAATTCTATACGTAGTTCAGATAAATTCTGGACAAGGATCCAGTACCATTATACTGTTAACAGTTGAAAACAGTATCTGAATATCTATGTCAGTATGAAAATAGACTGTATTTAGGAGGTAAGTCAAACGAGGCCTTATAGGATGACACCTTGTCTTTAATAGTATGACAAGTGTCACCACCACAGTCAGTCACCTCATAGGGACCAAAATGTAAATATTTTATGTTTATGGGTCAATATGCAAATTTAAGAAAAGTTCATGATTATTAATTTTTAGAAATTAAGAAAATATTTTAAGGGGTGACTAAGTTAGAATTGGATGTTTAGTAGCTTCACCTTAGCCGCCCACCTCATAAGGACTAAAATGCAAATATTTTACCTTTAGGGGCCAATGTGTAATTTTGAGAAAATTGTGGGTTTATAAGTAAATTTGTAAATTTTTGGAACTATGGATTTTCTAGTTAAGTCTTCAAGTTCAACTAAGCCAATGATCAATTACAAGTTTGGTTAACCTAGTTGGAAACCAAGGAAATAAATCAGGATTGGATGATTCCAAATGGACCAATCCTACCTTTCCACATGGACACCCTAGGGACCGGCCACCTCATGGTCTTATGAGCAAGCATTTTTGCTCTTAAGGAGTATTATGCAAATTGTGAAAATTTGAGTGTCACTAAAATTTGACACATCATTCCCTAGGCCTAGTGACTAAGCACTTTAGCCTTGCTTTGTTGGCTATGTTTTGTGATTCAACTAACAAGTTGCTTCACTTGGCACACTATGGCCGGCCACTTCATGGTTCTAGGGGCAAATATTTTGCTTTTAAGGACCAATAGGTAAGGTATGAAAAATTTGAAAGTCATTAGGATTTGACACCTCATAACCTAGCTTTGCTTAGTAAGCAATATAGCTTTGCTTACTTGGCTATGTGTGATGTATCATCAAATAAAAAGGTTGCCATTTGTATCATCTATGGCCAGCCACCATGAGGGTGAGACACCTCATGGACTAGCTTTGGTGAGCAACTCTCCTAGCCTTGCTCACTTGGCTAGCTAAGGCTTGCACAACTCATCAACCATGATCGGTCATCACAAGGAGAAAACACCTCATGGACTAGCTTGGGTGAGCAACCCTCCTAGCCTTGCTCACTTGGCTAGCTTAAGCATTGCCAAACCACCACCCATGACCGGCCACCATGAGGGTGAGACACCTCATGGACTAGCTTTAGTGAGCAACCCTCCTAGCCTTGCTCACTTGGCTAGCTAAGAAATGCACACCACACCACCTAAGGCCGGCCACTCCATGAAGATGACACCTTACATTTTTAGCTTTGATGAGTAAGTCTCTTAGCTTGGCTTACTTGGCAAACTAGGATAAGCAATATGCCCCAACACATGGCTGGCCTCATAAGGAGAGGACATCTCATTCTCCTAGCTTTGAGGAGTAAGCCTAGCCTAGCCTATGAGCAAGCTTGGCCGGCCACCACATAGGGATCATGGGCAAATATTTTGCTCTTGGGGATTATTAGGCAATTTAAAGAAGTAAGTTGGTTCACCTATAAATAGGTGAAGGTGTTCATTGCATTTTTGTTAGTGAACTCAAACAAGCAGCTCATTCTCTAGTTCTTCCTTGTAGGGCCGAATTTAAGAAGAGAGTAGAAAGAGAGAGAGAGATTTCAGTTTTGGTGTGGGATTAGTGTGAAGAAAATTTCAAACCCTAGTCTAGATCTACATCCGTGGAACTTGAGGTAAATCTTTTTATCCTCTAGTTCTTCATTCAAGTTTTAGTTAAGATTTAAGTGTATGTTCAATATGTATGAGCATGAGTTCATGTTGTTAAGTTTCATGTACTAGGGTTTTGGGTATGCTTGATTAGGGTTTGTAACTGGACAGTTTTTTGGAAACAAGATTTTGAGGCCTTTAGAGGTCGAATTTGAAAAAAATCAAAACTGTAAAGTTGTAGAGAAGGGAAAATCCTAGGGGCATTATGGACTGTTTTTGAAAATAAGGCCTCTAAGACCTTCATTTCTATCAAAACCCGAGACCAATCTTATGGATAGTATTTATGGTCGAAAATTTTTCAAAGGAAGAAACAAGCACGTTAAGAATAGAATTGAGTTTTGAGTTAAAAACAAAAGTTGTAGGAACCTGCAAGGTCTACAACTTTCATCAAGAAAACTTTTTCAAATTTAAAACAGATTTGTAAGAAAAAAGACCAAATTTATGAATTGGTTCCAAACACAGTTTTCAGGATTCTAGGGTTTTTCTATAATTCAAAAAAAGGGAGTTTAGTTTTAGGGTTTGTGTTTTGTAATGCAATTATTAGTAACTAGAATTATTTATGATGCAATGATAGGATGATTCTTATCCTATGACTTTCTTGAAAACAGGAAAGCAACCTGTTTAAGTAGAGCGTTTAAATTCAAGGTTTAGTGTAACTGGTAAGTACGACTCTGCCTACGGCATAAACGAAAATGTTTATTGTTGTATGTCTTCAAGTTCATGTTGTTATGTGAATGATAAATATTTATGGCTTGTATGTTCTCAAGTTCATGTTGATATGTGGATAGCTTGTATGTTATTATCATGAATATTTTGATATTATGGCATCACGAAGTATGCTCATTAATAATTAAGTCACTCGGTAATGAGTAAGAATCCAGTTTCAAGTTAGAAACTGTTACAAGTATGAAATGTTTTTAAATACAAATAGAATTTTCTCTATACTTTAAGGCAAGAATAAGTTGAGGAAATATTTTCAAGTATGATAATAAGCAGAATGCTATATGTCGTATCGACCCACACTAGGTTGGGTTTGGTCCATGATTTGAGTTGGACAAGGCTGGCCGCCCCAACTACTCCATGACTGCGCGTCACGGTACGTACATTTATGTTATGTAAGGGCCCAAAAAGTATGCTAACCTAAGAAAACAATAAGGAAACATAAATGGTTCATGCATTATGTTATTATAAAATATTTTGCGGATTAGTAGTTTTGCTTGTTGAGCGAAAGCTCATAACTTACGTTTATGCTGTAGGTAAGCAAACTTATGGTAGTACATGATACAAGATGGTGGAGCGCGGCAATGTAAAACTGTGAAACTGTGGGTCGGGAACTGCTATGTTTCTTTTTGTTAAATTATGTTATGATTATCTTAAATATATTGTATTTAAGTACAAAACCTCGGTGTTATGATAAGCAAATAAGTATATATATATTCAAGTTATATATATATATATATATATATATCGTTTGTGTAAAAAAAAAAATTTAACCCAAATTTTTGCATGTTGTAAAGTAAGTATGTATGGTAACGGCCTACGTTAGGCGGGTCGTTACAGCACGTCTATGCTTACTGAGTTTATCTCACTCCTTTATGTTTCCCACTGTAGATAATTCAGGCAAGTTACCTATGACATATCAACCATTGATGGACTGGCGGTGCAGATGCATGACGGGTGAAAGTGTGATGGGTTCTATGGATGTCACTCGCATTCTTAAATTCGGCACATGTTTTTGAGGATTTATTAAAATATTGTTTTGATGCTAGTACATTTTAATACTTAATTATGAAAGACTTAATTAGACACCGGTATGACTAAATCTGAAATGTTATGTTAGTATGTTTTGTTTAAAATTAATTTTAATTATTATAATTTTTAAAGAATCACTTCTTCCGTAAATAAAGTTTTTAAAAAAATTTCCTGGAAATTTTGAAGATCTAGAAATGAACTAGTAACCATTTAAAGAAGATGAAAACCAAATAAGCAAGTTTTAAGTGAGGGCCTGAGAGGTCGGGTCATCGCACTCTTTCCCTCGTTAATTATCTTTTTCATGCGCTGATTCGCATGTTTCAATCACGTGATCAACGTGTTTTAATAATGCAGCGGTGCACACACTTTTACAAGTAAAAAAAAAAAAAAAGAATTTTACCGCAAGTGGGCCTTTTGCCTTTTGGAATAAAATGAATAAGAAATTAATTGGGTCATCATCATGATATTCTTATTTTAACCAATTGAGTTAAGAAGCAATTAAGTTCCGTCATCGATCTTGTCATCATCTTACGAAATCAATTGAATATGTGGTTAGTAATAGTTAGTTTGTTTGAGAAGAATTATTGTTAATAATTTTACATTATTGTGGTTGTCATTAGGGTTAGAGTCATCATCTCTACCGGAGTTTGACGACTAATTACTAGGAAAAGGAGCCTACACTTACACGAGGAATCGAAGATCCATTAAGCACTTATGGCATATTTAGGATTAGGGGTATTCTCGGTTTGACGATTCAATCTTTGAAAAGATCGTCAAAATTTGGATAGTCAAAGTAATTGAATAATTAGCTTGGTTTGATGGATTTTGACAACTATAACTACACCATCCGATTGTTGAAACCAATCAAAACCGCCCATTATAATTTGGTTTCGGTTCGTTTTGAACCCATGGTTTTGTAACTCAAATCAGAAAAAATAAAATCAAAGCAAAAGGTTCCTCGCAGTAAAAAATTTATTTAAAAAAAAAAAAAAAAAAAAAAAGCTGTCCATTGTTAGTCAGATTTAGCTCAACTAAATTTTAATCATAAATCTCAAACTTCATATAATTTCAATCGAGAAATCTCTCACATACTCAAGATCATGATTAATAATTTTATTGTATAACACAATCCATCAATCCATATGAATAATGCCTCAATAAACAGGACACAGAGCGAGAGAGGGGCAAAGTGATCAGAGAAAAATCGGACAAAAGGTTTTCTTAACACCGTAGAAATACATAAGATTGAGGCCGCGAATTAACGGAGGGAGGGGACAAAGAGTGAGAGGATGAGAGAAGGATGGGGTTAGGCTGTAGAAATAAGGAGGAAGAAGAAGCAAAGAAAGAAACAGTGATTCTCTCTAAAGACCATCTTTCACGAAATGTAAGTTGTCTTTTTTTTTTTTTAATTGTTAAGAGTTGAAAAGATTGTCACATTAATTAATTATATCTATCAATAAAAAGATGACAACTCACTGACACGTGAATTGGATTCAGAAATTGAAATTAAATTTAATGTTTGTATCCAATTCTTATTATAATAATGCTACTTATAAGACCTACGACACCTATATATAATGAATAATTAAGCCATATTATTATCTTATGTATCCTTAACCAATGAAATAAGACATGCTAGATAGCAATAAATATATATATATATAATGCACATAATATATAATATACATCAACATATATGCAGTGGTGAAACTAAATTATTGTAAGTGCAAGCACGTGATCTCACTTAATTTTTTAAAATTTTGATATTTATCATTTATTATTCTCAACAATTTTAGTTCTATCTTCAAAATTTTCACAAAAAATTATGTTACGTTTATACCCCTATTAAAAAAAAAGATTTATGTTATTATGTCCCTATTTTACCAAATAAAAATCTAATTTGAAGTGTACAAGAATAAATATGTTTTTAATTATATTAGAATTTTTTTCATAAATTTCATATATATATTGTAGAGATATATAATGTAGCATATATGTGTATATATATAGGAAATGTCTATGGTGCGGTGTTGTATTGGCGCGGTGGTTTAATGGTTTGAAACTGAGAGCGACCGGTGTAGATTGGCGGTGTCACTAGTAAAAAGTGTGGATTACACGACGGTTATTAACCGTCATCTAAAGTTTACACGACGGTTAGACAACCGTCATGTAATCCACCGTCGTGAAAGATATCACGACGATTAATTAACTGTCGTAGTATCTCAATATTCTACGACAGTTCACACCGTCGTCGAATCAAGAAATACAGGTAGCAAACTCCGTAAAATTGAGAACTTTACACGACGGTTTTGAAGCAAAAACCGTCGTGTAAAAGTCACATTACATGACGGTTTTGCTTCAAAATCATCGTGTAAAGCAGCCATTACACGACGGTTTTGGCTTAAAATCGTTGTGTAATTGGGCTAGAATTAAAAAACAATTTGGCGTTTTTGGGTGATTTTCCACCGGTGGCCTAACCTGTGTGTTATTCAATACACGATCCAGGATACGATTGACAAGATATTAGATACAATGTATCAAAGTAAAAATACGTATCATATATTACATTACAAGTTTATATATCATAATTAATGAGTTGCATTACATATTTAGACCATTCTCCCCTAATTAAATCCAAATCATCAGAAGTAAAAAATTATTTACTTTCAAGTACGTTAATTCCATTCAACACTATATCCGTCATAAAACCTAAAACAAAATAACCACATTCAACACTTCCCTCTTGGAGAGGACAAGGACGGTCCGAGATTTTCATTTTATAGTCTCGTCTCTTTGTAATCCTTTCTCCGGTTATAAGCTTCCAATCCGTTAGGACCTTAGTAAGTTCATAGAATTGAAAATAATTAAGATGCATATAATTAAGATTAAATCAAAAATTAACATATGAAAATTGACTTACATATTCATTAGATTAGTAAAATCGTCCCGTTTCTTCTCTTGAAGAGGATCAAAATAAAGGGTCCTCCCATGGGTCAATGACTCCCTAGACCCAATGTCTCCCTTTGTTATGTGGCACAATATAAAGTCGTCATTTTGGTGCGTCACGCAAAAAGGCGACAAGAGCATCGGCTCGCTCTCTCAAGCCAGCATCTAGAGTATCTATTCTAATCGATGAGATCAAGGTTGGAGACACAAACACAAACTTCTCAGCGTGCCCGTTAATGGAACATAGTTTCTCCAAATATCTGCATAAACATACCAAAATTGTTACTCTGGACGACAAATAAAAGAATTTCCAGATAAAAATAAAATAAAATTTAGAGATGAATGACATACCTTATGTATACTAATATACAATTCACACTGATTTCTTGTAAATTAATGAACTCATAAATATCATCAAAGTTTGAAAATACAGGCATGTCAAAACCCGTGATCGTGTATGGTATTGGGACCTCTATCCGATTACCTTCACGCATGAAACTATGTGCATTATAAGCCAAAGGCCTCATCTCCATGTTCATTTTATTAAAGTCGAGCAAAGCTTTGTGTTGTTGCGCATCTTGTTGTACCTCAGTTCAAGAGTTGATCGGTTTTTTTCCAAGCTTTTTTTGGTGTTTGTTTCCCTTAGCTACTTGGTCAGGAACGTGACTAGGCCCTCGACTCGCCTTGTTCATACTCGTGTCGAGCTCAACTAATGTTTTAGGCCAAGCTAAAAACCCATTAACAGCCTCCTCTACAGTTATTGCCTCATATGTCGGAATAGGTAATGCTGCTTTTTTTGATTTTGGCACATTGATTGACACTCGCACGTTCCCTTCACCCAGTGGAATCCCATAGACTATATCGGTGGGAAGGCTCTCCAACCATGCTCTTCCAAACGCAACAAGCAACTGTCCACCATGAAGTTCATCGAAAATATAGAGCTTACACTCCTGACTGTCGACTGGCATGGTTGGTGGATCAGACACTCCAGGTTTTTTTTCTTGGATAGAGCAACTAGCCTTAAAAGCTATTATGTTGGTCAACGGTTGGCACATTCTCTTGGTCAAACGACGGCTCCACATCTTTCTTCGCACATAGATCATGCACCAACGCCTTTAATTCTTCTATTTCATGTCTCATTGACAGTACTTCATTATCTCTATTCGAACTTCGATTTAGGTTAAAGTACTGAGATTGCTTTACAAACTTTGATTGCCCACGGATATGTCCTGGGTGTTCGGGTTTGGATAATGCTTGCGTCAATACATCAGTAGTGCCAACTGATTCGAAAATGCTTTGACTCTCCTCTATGTTGTACTGCATCTACGGGATAATTAAAAGAATACATTATAAATAAAAGTGTTATAAGTGGGTTTAGTGATAAAGAATTTAATGTTAATTAGTAAACTTACTATCAACTCGCTAACTATTTTACATGATGGATCCTTCAACTCTCCATATGAGCATGTCCGTGAATCTAGCCACAACCCATTTCTTTTTTCCCATTTACCAGTCTCCTTAAACTGTAATTTAACATCGTTAGTATACACGACAATTTAAATAAATAATTTGCCTACAATTTAATACAAACAAAATTTAATGACATATCTATCTCGGCCTCCTCTCGATGTGTATTCGTTATTGATCCTTATTTCGCTTCCACGATCCGAAAGTTGTTGGAATTATGAGGATGTTCTTTATTGAATGAATTTCACCCAATCCTCTTCTTCTATATTGTGGTAGTTGTTAATAACTTTTTCAGGCCGTGTCCACACACTATCTTCTATTACAAAGTCCTCGACAAACGTCTTGTAAAGATCATGTCGAAAATTCCTTGCAGCTTCACCACATGATTTTAAACAAGTACTCCGAAAGCAATCATCCACAGTGAAAGAAGTAACAATTTCTTTCCAAATTATTTCTTTCAGTCCGTCTAAATCACGGGATCTCCAATCTTGTATCCATATTGGAACGTTCTCTCGAGCGAGCACACCAATCCAGCTCATCAATTCATCACCGTGCTTCCCTTCCGGTTGTCATTTCTTGTCAAATGTGACTTCAATTCATTCACCTCTTTTCCTTGTCATATGGATGCGTTTCACTAAAGTTGCCCTTCGTTTACCATCGGCATTGAGATTAAATGGGTTTTTTCTTCGTGCTCATCCCTTTTTGCATTCTTCAACTCTATTTTGTGTCATTTTTTATTCCAACACTCACCTATATTTATTGCAACACAAATACAAAAAAACAAGTATGATGGACCAATATAATCAAATCAAATTCACATTCACTACCAATAACGTTAACAAAACCAAGCACAATACACGACAAACTTAAAATGGCAAAAATTACACAAACGATTCGTGTACTAATTTCACCAATAAAAAAACCGAGCAAACTATATGATTATCCAAAACAAAAATCCTTTTTGACATTTCATCGAGCATGTGGTGTGCAGAAAAAACCGTGTTGAAAATTGTGTGTAAAGTGCCAAAACTGTGCACAAAAGATTCATGTACAAAGAGCAACAATTCAAAAACCGAGCGCACTACACTAGAATCAAATTCCATATGATTATCCAAAACAAAAATCCATTTTGACATTTCATCGAGCATGTGGTGTGCGGAAAAAAATCGTGTTGAAAATTGTGTGTAAAGGCCAAAACCGTGCACAAAAGATTCATCTCCAAAGAGCAACAATAAAAAAAAAATGAGCAAACAACACTGCAAATTACACTCCAAGCAAGTTATTAAAGCATTGTGTGTTCGTACTTTTGTTAGAAAACAAGAAATTGAGCAATATGGAAGTCACATTGCTTTTCTTTAAAGAATAATAGTCACGGCATTGATGAGAACATCGGGAGAGAATGGAGTTGGCGACGGCGGCGGCGGAAAAAGGAGAGAGAGGTTATGGCGGTGGTGAGGCGACGATTTGGGAAAAAAAGGAGAGAGTGGAAGGTGGCGGCGGCGGCGGCGGCGTCACCGGAGATTAAGAGAGAGGGGAAGGCGGCGGTGCGGTCGGCGGGCGGGCGAAGAGATAGTGGGTAGGAGAAAACTTTGAGTTGTCTAGAGGGTTGAAAATGAACATGATGATAAATGAAGATGAAAGTGTATTTAAGTTAAGGGTGTAGGTAGTAAAACATTTTCGACGGGAACTAAATTTCAATTCCCGCCATGTTATCTGTTACCAAATTGTATTTCAATTCCACTATCAAATTGTATTTGGTAGCGGATTGTATTGTTTTTACTACCAAATTTGATAACCAAATGTTTGTACCTTTCACCTACCAAAATTTGATGGTGGAAAATCTATTTTCTGCTACCAAATATATTTTGGTACCAAAAATTTGGTCTCTTAATGTGATGATTCTTGTAGCGATTATCGATTTTATGATAAATTCATGGATATGGATGGTTCTTGATGAACAAATTATTGTGTAGTTAAATATATATATATATATATAGATATATATATATATATATATATATATATATATATATATATATATATAGGGTTTATGATTTAGGATGTTATGTGGATTGATTGTTCGTGAAACTATGAAGCTAGAATTGATTGAATTATGTTTTTGGGCTCTAGCTAGGAATTTGTAGAAGAATGAAACTTGGGCTTTGATTGGTTATTTATGAATTTGATCGAGTAACCTCTTATGTGTTAGATGTATATATTGTCCACGTGGAATTACGTGGAATTTTTAGATGAGTATGTTTAAGGTTTTTCATGAATTTTATGTATTTATATGTGGCTTTTATAGAAACATGCTAAAGATTACTTTCTTGATTTTCTTAAATCCATAGATACGGTTGTCCAAATTTTCAAAATTTAAGGTCTGACTTATAAGCATGCTTTGGGCCGTGAAACGAAGTAAAAAACTGGTTCATGTGGAGGATATCCGCCATGGCTCCTAGGAATCATCGTCGGCCGCCCGACCTCCGTTGCAATCTCCGATCAGACAGTTCCTGAGTTGCTGTCGTCCTTGCGACCGGTACTTGTTCGTGTGAAGGAGATACCGCCGTGGTTGCAATCCGGGGACATCTCCTCCAATCATGGCTGATTTTTTTTTCCTAGATTACGTAATTTTATTTTATTTTATTTAAATTCTCAAGGTGTAATTTCTTCTGGTGTTTGTGAAACTTAATGAATTTTTGTGACATTTTCATTTTAGCTTTATGTGTTTGTGGTGTTTGCTGAATTTTATTATTTTTATGAATACATATTCAGACATGATAAAATCTGAAAAAGTAGATGGATTTGAAGTGATTTTGTGGAATTTTGATGATTATTTGTTCAATTTTTTAGTGTTTCTATGATTACATATTAAGTTTTTTAAAATGTTCCGACGATAGAACTTGGAAAATCCAACGTAATCGGAAGTTTACGGCCGGTAAACTGGTTACCAATTGGTGACCAACTGGTAACCCGCAAGCATCAGTGGTTACCGATCGGAAACTTAACGGCAGTCGGTAACCAACTGGTCACCCGACGACGTTGGTGGTTATCGATCGGAAACCAACAGCTTACTCGCCATCGGTGATGGCTGCCGATTAGTAATCAACTGTTAACCCACCGACGGTTAGTAACCAACTGGTTACCAAATGGTAACCAACTAGTTACCGTTCGGCGACGGTGATGACTGAACAAAAACCTATTGGCGATCAGTAATTAGTTGGTTACCATTTGGTACCCATCTGGTAACCCTCCGACGCTGGTGGTTATCGATTGGTAACCAATTGGTTACCCATTATAATTTGGTAACTAACTAGCTACTAGCCGATGGCAGTGGTTACAGATTGGAGACTAATTGGTTATCACCAACAGTCGGTAACAAACTGGTTACTATTTGGTAACCAGTTGGTTACCCGCCGGAGGCGATGGTTACCTATCGGAAACAATGTCGGCGGTTAGTAACCAAATGGTTACCATCAGCAGTGGCGGTTACCTATCAGAAACTCGCTGCCTGTCGATAACCAACTGGTTACCATTTGATAACCCAGATGGTTACCAAGTAATAATTGTAGTTTATATTTTAAATAAATAGATAAATAAATATTTACAATGTCATCTATGACATTCCTTACAATAATTTTTTCTTGTGTAGAAAAAATCAATTCAAACCTTGATTTTATGGCATTTATCAAAAGTGCTGATAAGTTATCCACATTAAAAATAAAAATAAGAATAAAAATAACAATAGGAGCAAAGCTGAAGAGCGAGTATTACGCTGTGTACTGGCAAAGTAACAATGGAAGATTTAACACGATTTTTTTTTTTTTTTTTTAAGGATTAAAACAATATGGATCAAACCACACATTAAAAAAAAAAAAAAAAAGTAAGAATCAAACTCTCACTTATTTAAAAATAAAATTCACAGATATTTTTACAAAAAAAAACAAAAAACAAAAAGAGTTTAAAACCCAAAGAGAATAAGAGCTCATTTAGAGGGACATCTAGATATGGTATTTTGAATGTTGAGTTGAAAATATGTGTTTGGAGGGAAATTTTTAAAAAAGTTTTGTGATATAGAAAATTGTTCAAAATTTTAAAATGTATTTGAAAAAAATATACAAAATGGATATTGTCTAATTCGTCTCATCGTTATGAATATTTTCATATAAAAATCATCTTATTCTGATTTAAAATAAGAAAATTATAAATTTTTAAAATAAGAATTTTTAAAAAATGAAAGAGAAAAAAAATTAATATAAAATTAAGATTTTAAAATCTAAATCATATTTTATAACGCATTAAAAGGTCCATAAATTATCTAGGATTTGTTTGATAAATGAGTTTGAATTAAAATTTTAAAATTTTAATAATAAATTTTTTTAAATTTTCAGAAAAGATAAAAAACTTTTTTAAAAAAGATAAAAATTTAAAAAAAATTTAAAAAATTTAAATTTGAATTAAAGCTCCAATGCAAGCCCATATCTTTTCCCTTATTTAAAAGGGCGAATACTTGTTTTTCTTTCACTTCGGCTCCACGTGTCTCTACCCCGCTATTGCTTTTTTCTCCTCCTCTTTCTTTTTCCGACCGTCTGGTCCATTCTTTTTTACCCCTACGCTCTTTCTTTATTTCTCTCCATTCTCCAACCTCCTTTCCCTTCTTCACGATAAACCTCAAAAGTTTTGGTTGATATCTCTTCATCGTCAACATTTCGCCTGTCTGCATTTCCTTACACTGTCGTCAATAATGAGCATAATAGTGACTAATGGTTGTAATTGTCTTTTGCAACAGCTCTTGTAACAGATTCTATTAGGATTAGTCTCTAAGCTAGTTTGTTATAACATAATCTGTTATTCTCTGTTTAATTAGTACTCATGTAAGCAATATAAGCCTTATATATAGTCTTCCCTCATACTGATTTTGGTTGAGCATTCCAGATCAATTCTCTTCTCTTTTTCTTTTTCCCTTTCTCTTTCTTTCTTTTCTTGTTCTTCTCTGTTCGGTTCTTTTTCTATCTTGGTATTTGAGCCACCGACTAACGTCAATGGCGTCGTCTTCGGGCCTGTTTGGTATGTTAGTCCAAACTAACATTTTCAAACTTTTTTTTGTCTTTTTCCTCAAAAGTTTTTATCTTTTTCTCAAAAAGTTTTTTATCTTTTCTGAAAAGTCAACACAATTTACTATTTAAACTTAAAAATCTTAACTCAAACTTACACACCAAACAGGCCCTTCAACTTCTGGATCTGGTTCTTCATCTGCTCCAATGGTGAACAATGTTGTTCCGTTCTCTGCTACTCTGATTCCACTAGCTCTTAAGCTAGATCGGAATAATTTCTTCATATGGCGTTCTCAAGTGCTGCATGCGATTCGCGCGCACGATTTGGAAGGATTTCTCATAGGGTCTCGTCTGCATCCTCAAGAGCTTGTTCCTCTTCAAGCTGGTGAAGGTAGCTCTGCTTGTGGCGCTGGATCTTCAATGGCGTCTTCTCAGATGCATTATCGAGTTAATCCGGAGTTTGTTGCTTGGATGAGAACCGATCAGGCTCTCATGGCGTGGTTGCTGGCGTCAATTTTTGAATCCATGCTTGGTCATGTGGTTTGCTGTACCAGTTCGCATCTTATCTGGATCACGCTTGAACCACTCTTCACTGGAAGCTCACGAGTTAGGGTTTTGCAGCTTTGTTTTCAACTTCAATCGATCAAGAAAGGATCAATGAGTATCAATGACTACATTCTGAAGATGAGAGGTATTGCTGATAATCTCAATGCTGCTGGTCAGATTATCTCAGATGAAGATCTAATTCTGTATATTCTTGGAGGTCTTGGATCTGAATATGATCTGGTTGTAGTGAATCTCACTACTCGCTAAGAAACTGTTTCACTATGTGAAGTGCAATTCTTACTTCAGAGCTTTGAAATGAGAATTGAGGTTCTCGTTACTTCTGCGATGGTTGATTTCTCTAATGCCTCTGTCAACATGGTTGTTACCAACAAAAAACCTTCCAAGAATGGTGGTCAAGGCTCAAACAATGCCTCACAACAGCAGTCTCAGTTCAATCGTGGTGATAATTCTCAGAGAGGTGGAAGTGGAGGCCGTGGACGTGGTGGTCAGGGCAATCTTTGGCCAATCTGCCAAATTTGTGGTAAGATTGGTCATTTAGCTCCTCGATGCTACTCACGATTTGATTATAACTTTCAGGGTCGTAGTTCAACAAATCAATCCAATTAAGCTCGTCAGGCATTTGTTGCAACGCCAACAACTGTCAATGATCCTTCCTGGTATGTCGACAGTGGTGCTACAGATCATGTTACAGTAGATCTGGACAACTTGAGCTTGAGGACTGATTACAAAGACAAAGAGAAAATGACTGTTGGTAATGGCAGTTCTTTGTCAATTTGTCACATTGAATCTTCTATTTTTCATAAATCCTCTCGTCCACTTTATCTTAACAACATTCTTCATGTTCCTCGAATAACTAAGAATCTCATTAAGTGTTTCTAAGTTCACTAGAGATAACAGTGTTGTTGTTGAGTTTTTCTCTGATTGTCTCTTGATTAAGGACAAGACTATGAGGCAGGTTCTTCTCAAATGGATGCTTAAAGATGGACTTTACCAACTGGATGTATCTGACAAGGCTGAGAGCGTTAGTGCTGGCTCCAATCAACAGAGGTGTTTGTCCTCCACTAGTCTTAATGAAGCTGTTCTTAGCTGTTCTAGTGTTGAAGGTTTTGATAATTGTAATATAGCAAGTGTAACACCTTCTGTTGATCTTGTTCATAGTAATAGTAGTGTTGAAAATGTTTGGCATAGGAGACTTGGACATCCCTGTACTAAAGTTCTTAATCAAGTTTTTCATCAACTTGACCTATCCTTGTCAATATGGAAAGTCTCATCGTTTGCCTACATCCTTGTCTGATTTTCATGCTAATGTGCCTCTGGATGTTGTCTGTTCTGATGTGTGGGGACCAGCTCCAGTTTTGTCCTTGGAGGGATATAGATATTACGTTAGCTTTGTGGATGATCATTCTCGTTATACTTGGATTTATCCTTTAAGAGCCAAGTCTGAAGTCTTTACTGCTTTTATGCATTTTAAAGCTCATGTTGAGAGGTTGTTTGATACAATCTGACTGGGGAGGTGAGTTTAGGTCCTTGTTACCAGTTTTACAAAAGCTAGGAATCAGCTTTAGACACCCTTGTCCACATACGCATACTCAAAATGGTAGAGTTGAGAGAAAACATAGACATGTAGTTGAGATGGGACTTACACTACTTGCTCAAGCCTCTATGCCTCTCTCTTTTTGGTGGGAAGCTATTTCCACTGCTGTGTTTCTCATCAATCGGTTACCAACCCCTGTCACCAAAAACAAAAGTCCATTTCAGCTGGTCTACAACACTCAACCTAATTTTAAGTTCTTAAGACTGTTTGGAGTGGCTTGTTATCGACATCTCAGGCCCTATAACAAACATAAAATGGATTTCAGGTCCTCACTATGTGTTTTCATTGGCTATAGTTCTGTTCATAAAGGTTACAGATGTCTTCATTCCTCTGGGAGAATCTATATAGCCAGAAATGTCATCTTTGATGAGAAGGTCTTTCCTTTTGCCTCTGGATTTCCTAAGAGGTTCACTATAATTGTGTCCGAGTCTTCACACTCAGCTACTATACAGGACTATCTATCATCTGGTTTTCTCAATTTGAATCATTCTTTTGACTCTGTGAATGATGCTTCACTTGAGATTAATTCATCTGAGCCTGCTATCTTTGGAAATGATCAATCTGCAGATCTATCTGAACCAGTTGTAGCTTCAGATTCAGTTGCCATTTGCCATCCTCTATCTAAACTACATAGAGTCTGTCCTCTGTCCTCTCATCCAATGGTGACTAGATCAAAAATAGGCATTTTCAATCAGTCCACCAGTACTATCTCTAGTGAATCTAAGTCTGTTTCTGATGCTCTGGCTGATCCAAACTGGAAAGATGCTATGGCTGCGAAATTTGATGCCTTACAGAGGAATCATACTTGGTCTTTAATTCCAAGTACTCCAGATATGAACATTGTTGACAAGAAATGGGTTTTTCGAGTTAAGTCAACTCAAATGGGACTATGCAACATTACATAGCTAGACTCATGGCAACAGGTTTTCAACAGTGTCCTGGGTTTGACTACTTTGAAACCTTTAGTCCTGTCAGTAAACCTGCCACTATACGAGTTATTCTTGCTCTTGTTGTCTCCTATGGTTGGGATATTCAACAGGTTGATATTAATAATGCTTTTCTAAATGGTGATCTTAAGGAAACCCTACATCACTCAACCTGAAGGGTTTATTGATTCTTCCAGACCTACTCATGTTTGCAAGCTACAAAAGGCTCTTTATGGTCTCAAACAGGCCCCTAGAGCTTGGTTTGACAAGTTGAAAAGTGCAATGATTCAGTGGGGCTTTATCAATTCTGTGTCTGATAGACAGTGTTCCATTTGATCAACCTTCCTTGTATCAGAGTATTATTGGAGGACTTCAATATCTCACCATGACCAGGCCTGACATTTCTTTTACTGTCAACAAGCTTAGCCAGTTTCTTCAAAGTCCAACTGTTGATCACTGGAAAGCTTGTAAGAGGATTTTGCGTTACCTCAAGCAAACAGTTGATTTTGGACTTCATTTCAAACCAGCTTCACGAGTGGTTCTTGAAGGGTACTCCGATGCTGATTGGGCCAGCTGTGTGGATGATAGGAGGTCCACCAGTGGTTATTCCGTTTATCTTTGGGGTAATCTTGTTGCTTGGTGTGCTAAAAAGCAGAAAGTTGTAGCTCGGTCTAGTGCAGAATCTGAATATAGATCATTGGCTCTTGCTACTACTGAAGTCATTTGGCTTAAAGCTCTTCTGTTAGAGCTTCACATTCAGCCTTCACTCTCTCTTTCCCATCCGTTTAATTGATTTTCTATTTTAGTTTATGGTTGCTTTGCCATGAATTCAGGTTTCTTTGGTTACATTTCCCTACTCAACAGTAGAAATTAGTTTTTCTCTCAGGTTTGCTCTTCTTTCTTCTCTTATGCTTATCTGAGATTTTGTTTGTTTTAGGTTTTGACTGCTGCTTTAATTTGGTGTCTAATTATTATTATTATTACTCTTATTATAATTTAATCTTTTTGTGATTGAATTTGTGGTTGAAGAGAATTTTTAAACCCTAAAATGAAATCCAAGGGGTCCAATTTAAAAACATCCTCTGTTTGTATCATCCATTTGCTCACCATAGTTTGTTTGAGAATTATGAGATTCATATTTGGTGTCTTTTATCATCTGGATGTCATTTTGTTCACATTTCTCTCCCATTTTTCCCCTAATTTTTTTGGTAAACCAAACTGGATTTTGAACAACTTTTGGGTTCTTATTTTTCAAATTGAGAATTCTCACTGTCGCTCAAGTAAACTTTCCATAGCTTGATCACTTAGCTGTAGTTTCAATTTGTTGCAAGAATAGTTTTACCTTTCACCTCTCTTATTTTACACTTTATTTGTCATAGAGTGCCTTTAGCTTTACTATTATTCATAATTGTTATAGAAAATGTGCTTATAATGATGTCTCTTTGTGCCTGTTTTCTATATTAATTTTGAAGCTACCTTTTACAAATTAGCGTGTGACATTCTGTGGGGTTCGCGAAATCAAATTGGTCTTTCTTTGGTTTGTCTTAGTGAATAAATTATCAAGGGTAAAATGGGAGAATCTCAGTTCTTATGAGTATTTCAACCATTGGCTTTAAACTATATAGTCATCTCAGGTATGTGATGAGAAACCACTTTCTAGATTAGATTATTAAGTTCCCCGATTGATCAAAGTGAAAAGTCACACAGAATCACTTAAACTATCTATGACGAATAAGTAAACTATCTACCATGAATAGTTGTGTAAAAGAAATTATATATAAATATCAGGTGGAAAAGAAAAAAAAAAAAAAAAAAGGAATTCGGAAGTCTCAAAGAATGACCAAAAATGTATATCAGAGGACAAAGAATGAAAACAAGTGGGGTGGTATTTTGGATTAGAAATTGACACACCCAAGTTAGTATTTGATTTTCTTTATTTTCGTAGGAGTCATAGGTTATATTTATCCAACTTACAATCCATATGTCTGGGAGTAAATTGATAATTGTGCATATCTATGTATAAAAGAAAATAATGGATATGCATAAACAACGATGTATGCTTTCTTTGTTTTTGTCTCTTGTTTTTAATATGTAATTCTAGGGGTTACATATGTATAATATAAATGTCTTTTACCTTATTGTTTATAGGCTTGTGGATACTATTAACACTCTAATTGGGCAGGATCCAAACTCAGAAGTTTATGATTGGAGTTCTTGGCATCTATGATTTTGAAAGTTTTAATTGAAATAAGTATCACATTGGACAAGCATAGTTAGTTGTTTGAGAGAATCTATACCATACATTACATATATAGCCATGATGTTTGCTCTTATGCCTTTGTTTTTTGTTCTTTTTTTTTTTTTTTTTTGTTTTGTTTTTGTTTTTGTTTTTTTGTTTTTGTTTTTGTTTTTGTTTTTATTTTTTGTTTTGTTTTTGTTTTTTAAACAGATTTGAGCAGCTTTGCATTAGCTTTCCGAATTGAAAAAAATACGGCAACATTTCAACCAGGTTAGCATTTCCCATTCAGGTTTCATGTACTTAGCTTGATTAAGTAATATAACATTTAACAGTTGTAGCATATGCTTGATAGGAGTATTCCAAAAAAGAGATAAATGGGAACTGTATTGAGTTTCTTGATGATCGAGACAAGCTAGATCTAGTTGAAAAGGGTTTTCCCTGTGCAATCTTTTAGATGCAGGATTTTGAATTTTCCCTTTTCTGACCTTCAAGAGTCTTATCTTTGTGGCTCTTAGACTAATGTGTTAATAAATCTCTTATAGAAACACTCTTTCTTCCTAATCATCTACTTCAATACCTATCTTTTCTTTCTCTGTTTTTATTTGGAATTTGGTTTGAAGGTCGCTGTTGTCTGCTTTATATTCCCACGTCAACTTCCATACCTCTCGTCTCTTTATCTGCATTTTTTTCTCTGGTCTATTTCTCTGCACTTTTATTTCTTTCTCGTCACCTATTATATTATGCCTTTTTTTCTTCTATGGATTTTGTTTGTTTAGTCTCCCTTTCGGTTTTTTCCTGGACGTATTTCCTCATTGCTGGTTCCTACTGTTTCATTGGTCAGAAGAAATCTGTAAAGGAAAGCTTTAGATTCTAGCCTTCTCTGTTAGAAAAAAAAACGTGAAGGACTAATATGGAGGAAGTTATCTTATCTTTCATTTAACTAAGCATGCCTTTATATAGGCTTACAAAAACAACCGTAGAATACAAATGGTTAAAAACCATAAATGTCACCAAATGCCCATAACTTCTAAAACAACAAAAAACTCCCAGATTAACTCACATTACTACACATTAAACCACAACCGGTTACTCAAAAACCAAAAGCCACACATTGCCACAAATAAAGTTTAATAATAAAAACCTTTCATTTTCTCAACACCCCCCCTTAAACTTGATTTGTTACACCAAGTAAACTCCTCATTTTGATGAAAGTCTCCAACTTGAGGGGCTTCGTGAAAATGTCCGCCGCTTGGTCTTGTGACTTGATATATTTGAGTTCCACCTTTTTCTTCGTAATGCAATCCCGAATGTAGTGAAATCGGGTATCGATGTGCTTGCTCCTCCCATGAAGCACCGGATTTTTGGCTAAGGCAATGGCCGATTTGTTGTCAACAAAAATCTCCATTGGACCTTCCATTTGAATCTTCAACTCCTTCACTAAGTTTCTTAGCCAAATTGCATGACATACACATGAAGTTGCCGCGACGTACTCCGCTTCGCATGTTGATAATGTGACTATGGGTTGCTTTTTTGACATCCATGTGAACGCCGTTTCACCAATAAAAAATACAAACCCCGTAGTGCTCTTCCGATCATCCAAGTCACTACTCCAATCACTATCACAATAACCAACAACATCAAAATTGCTAGAAGAGACATAGGAAAGACCATACCCAATCGTCCCTTTGATGTAGCGAAGTATCCTCTTTGCCATTTTGAAATGCGTTGTTGTCGGCTCCTCCATAAATCGACTAATGATTCCAACCGAATAAAGAATATCCGGTCTTGTGCATGTCAAGTATCTCAAACTTCCAACCAAGCTTTTGAAAAGTGTAGAATCTACCTTCTCTCCTCCATCTTGCTTGGTGATTTTGACTCCACATTCCATCGGTGTTCCAACCGGAATAGCATCATTCATGTTGAACCTTTTGAGCACTTCTTTAGCATAGCCCTCTTGGGATATAAAAATCCCATCTTCACCTTGTTTGACCTCGATCCCAAGATAGTAACTCATGAGACCAATGTCCGTCATTTCAAACTCCTTTGCCATCTCCCTTTTGAACTCATCAAACATGCTAGGATCGTTTCCGGTAAATACTAAATCATCAACGTATAAACAAATGATTAGTATGCTTTCACCTTGCATTTTGATGTAGAGGGCATGCTCATAAGGACACTTCATATACTTCTTCTCTTGAAAGTACTTGTCAATCTTTGAATTCCATGCTCTCGGTGCTTGCTTCAAACCGTAAAGAGCCTTCTTCAGTCGAAGCACTTTGTCTTCTTCACCCTTGACTTCATAACCCAACGGTTGCTCCACATAGACCTCCTCCTCAAGAATTCCGTTCAAAAATGCCGATTTGACATCCATTTGATGTATCTTCCAATGATTATGGGCTGCCAAAGCAATAATCAAACGAATAGTTTCAAGGCGAACAACGGGGGCAAATACCTCATCATAGTCGATGCCGTGTCGTTGACTATACCCTTTCACCACTAGTCTCGCCTTGTGCCTCTCAACATCGCCATTAGCCTTTCTCTTTGTCTTGTATATCCACTTCACTCCGATCGGTTTGTGCCCTTTTGGAAGCTTAGTCAACTCCCATGTGTCGTTTTTCTCTATCGCTCGAATTTCTTCATCCATTGCATCCTTCCATTTTTTGTTTGCAATGGCTTCTTGGAAACTAATGGGCTCACAATCACCAAAAAGACAATAGAGAATTATGTCATTTTGATTTTCATTTACCTCATTAAGTTCCCGTAGACTTCGGGTTCCTCTTGGGCCAATTTCGTTCTCGGAATCGCTGGAAAATACCTCCGTTCCGCTGGATGATGCATTGCATGACGCTGAGCCTTCAGATGACGACCGATCAGTCGACCGGGGTGACGCTGGAATGGGCAAAACTTCACCCATTTCGTCCCTTGTTGGCTCGTCTTCTTCAAAGTATGGAAGGAAATCATACTCCTCCTCCTGTATATTCCAATCCCAAGAGACTTCCTCATCAAAAACAACATCACGACTAATAATTACCTTCCCATTCAAAGGATTGTAGAGGCGATAACCCTTTGAACTTTCGTCATAGCCGATGAAGATGAGTTTCTCGCTTCGATCGTCGAGCTTGGTCCTTTTTTCTTCTGACACATGAGCATATGCAATACTCCCAAACACCTTGAAGTGACCAATTCCGGGCTTTCTTCCGTTCCATGCTTCTTGAGGCGTCTTGTCAAGCACACTTATGGTTGGTGCTCGGTTTGTCAAGTAGACCGCACAAGCTACGGCCTCCGCCCAAAATTCCCTCGGCATCTTCTTCGTCTTTAGCATGCTTCTTGCCATGTTCAAGATTGTCCGATTCTTCCTCTCCGCCACGCCATTTTGTTGCGGTGTCCTTGGCACCGTTAACGGACGTCGGATGCCTTTTTCATCACAAAACTGTTTGAACTCATTTGATGTGAATTCACCACCTCGATCGGTTCTCATGGCCTTGATCGTAAGGTTGCTTTCATTCTCCACACGCACCTTAAATCTCTTGAAGATTTCAAATACTTCCGATTTTTCCTTCAAAAAATACACCCATGTTTTTCTAGAAAAATCATCAATAAAGAGAAGGAAGTATTTACTTTTACCATGAGACTCCGGTTTGATCACTCCGCACACATCGGCATGGATGAGTTCTAGAGGCTTCTTGGCTCTTGTCATAGACTCCTTCGGAAAACTACTTCGATGATGTTTTCCGAGTAGGCACCCTTCACACACTTGGTTCGGCTTGTGAATGTGCGGTAAGCCCCGCACCATCTTCTTCTTCGACAAGTCTTCTAGACTCCCAAAATTGAGGTGCCCGAACCGTAGATGCCATAGCCAAGAGGGATCCTCATAACACGTCTTCAAGCATTTCGGAACATCATTACATACATTTAAAGGAAACATTCGGTTTTTGGTCATGGAGACTTTAGCAACAAGTCTCTCATGATTATCTCTCAAATACAAACAATTGTTTTTCATTTGAACTTCAAAACCTTTCTCTAACAATTGTCCTACACTCAATATATTGTTTTTTACATTGGGAATGTAAAAAACATTTGTGATATATTGATGTTCTCCATTTTTTAACCGAATGAGAATTTTACCTATTCCTTTGATGGCGGCCAAAGAATTGTCTCCAAAGGCAATATTACCTTTTGCCATCTCGTTCAACTCCGCAAACATCTCGCGGTTCCCACACATGTGATTCGAGGCTCCGGTGTCAAGATACCACATGCTATCTCGACTCTCTTCTTCTCCCTTTGAAGCCATGAATAAGGTCCCGTTCTCCTCCGCATAATTGGACTGCTCTTGATGGGTGTTGGATGTGCCGGCGGTTGACCGGTCCTGATGCTTCCGGTCGATCGGCTCTGAGTAACACTCATTCGCATAATGTCCATATTTATCACAATTATAACATTTTACCTGAGATTTATCTCTCCCCGACCTTCCACCACGTCTTCCACGACCTCGTCCTCCTCTTCCTCTTGAAGATTCACACGAGTTTTGAGAAACGTCGGTGTTGGCTTCACCTCTTCCACCATGGCCTCGACCACCGCGACCTCTTCCACCATGGCCTCGACCACCGCGACCTCTTCCACGTCCACGATCATTCTCCTCCTTGAGTTTGAGTTGGAGAAGTTGTTCAACGGTCTCCGTTTGCTCCATCTTCCTTTTCTTTTTCTCCTCATAGGCTTGCAACGAGCCTATAAATTGTTCAATCGTCATGTCTTCGAGATCCTTCGTCTCCTCGATTGTCGTGGCGATGATCTCAAACTTAGTGTTTAGGCTCCGTAGAACCTTCTCCATGACACGAACATCGGCGATTTCTTCACCATTCCGTCTCAATTGGTTGACAACGGTCATTACTTTTGTGTGATATTCCGCTATCACCTCCGTCTCCTTCATCTGTAACGATTCAAACTCACCACGTAAAGTTTGCAACCGTACCTTTTTCACACAATCGGCTCCTCTCTGAGTCGATTGGAGCTTGTCCCACGCTGCCTTTGACGTCTCGGCATTGGCGATGGTCTCGAACGTGTCTTCGTCCACCGATTGGTACAAGATATAGAGGGCCTTCTTGTCCTTCTTTCTTGTCTCCTTTAACGCGTCTCTTTGCGCTTGATCGGCTCCAGCTTCCGCCTCTTGGAAACCATTCTCCACGATCTCCCACACGTCTTGTGCTCCTAGTAACGCCTTCATCTTGATGCTCCAATTGTCGTAATTGAGCTTGGTAAGCATCGGTAGTTGAAGCGGACCCATTCCTCCACCGTTGGCCATTTTTCTCTCGGTTTTTTTTTTTCTCTCTCTGCAAGCTCTGATACCACTTTGTTAGAAAAAAAAACGTGAAGGACTAATATGGAGGAAGTTATCTTATCTTTCATTTAACTAAGCATGCCTTTATATAGGCTTACAAAAACAACCGTAGAATACAAATGGTTAAAAACCATAAATGTCACCAAATGCCCATAACTTCTAAAACAACAAAAAACTCCCAGATTAACTCACATTACTACACATTAAACCACAACCGGTTACTCAAAAACCAAAAGCCACACATTGCCACAAATAAAGTTTAATAATAAAAACCTTTCATTTTCTCAACATTCTCTCCTTGTCCTGGTTTTGGCAAATGGTGCGATTTTTTTCTTCATGCTTCTTGATTTAGGTTTTTATCTTCTTTTGCTTTACATTTTTAGGAAAATTTTATTTTGGGTTTGATGGTTTTGTATTGTTTATCAATTGGTTGTCGAATTTGAGTTTTTTGTTTCTTCAGTCCTTAGTGTAGTTTGGTTTCTTTTTTTTCTTTTTTTTTTTTGTTTAAATTGATTTTGGATGCTTCAATTTAAATTTAGAGTCAGCCGCTGCTAAATCTTCGTTATTTAATCCATTTCGATGCTTCTTTGGATCAAGCTGGTGTATTTCCCATAAAAAGATATGTATTGAATTTGTTTTCATTGTAGAAGCTCCTATAAGTATCTGACAATGGTGCATATATCTTTTGATTACTGGGTGCTTCTATTTCCATTTGACTTTGTTGTTATCTTTTGATTAATGCATTCTTGGAATGCCATGGTAAGAAAATAGCTTAATTCCATTTATGGGATTTGGATTTTCAAATAACTTGGAGCTTATAACATTTATATGACATTTTTTTTTACTTACTCGATCAGGAAAATGAATCTATACAAAGATTAAAGTTGATTGCTCTAAAAAATCTACGAGACGTGAGCTCTATTTTGTGGAAACCATTAAATGATGTTACGTTTTGCAAAATACCAATCTAGTCTCGAAGTTGTGTCAATTATTTGTTTTAAAGGAATACTGAACAGAAATGTTCTAGAGCTGAATGCTTCCATAGTGTAGAAAACTATGTCAGCAACTGCAGCAAAGGCTGTCGTAAATAATTACGTCAGCTCCATATTTTTAAAGACATGAGATATTGGCTTTGGTTGTAGACCTCTAAAGATCTACTTTTCGTCGTTTCTTTTTAAAGCAAGTCATTCGGTCTTAACTTTCGTTGTTCCCAAAGGTGTTCTATTTTGATACCAGAGCACAATCCCTATCATATCCCATCTGGTCTTTTTTATAGACTAGCTTGTATTTTAAGTATTCCTTCTTCTTTGTAAGAGTATTTGAAGCTTGTTTTTCTTATACTTATATCAAATAAAATGAACAATGTTTTCATTATTCTAGGAAGCGAGGATGACAACTACTAACGGGAGTTTTATGTATATTGTAGTCATTAAAAAGTACACTTTGTAATCTATACTTACAATTTTATTTTATTTTATTTTTTGCTGGAAGTAATCTAAACTTGCAAATTGAATTGCTCACGTGGCACGTGGCTTTCACTAAAAATAAAAATAAAAGTAGGAGCAAGGCTGAAGACAAGTACTATACCTTGTGTACGCGTCGCAAGTGACAATGGAAGATCTTATTTCCTCCATAAAATTTTTTTAAAAAAAGGAGGAGATTTTTGGGGTTAAAAAAAGTAATAATGGAAGAAAATCCAGTGCTCGTCAGAGGTCTCAAAAAGTATTTCCAGGTACCAAATCTTGTCCATTAATAGTACACACTGCCTTTGCCTGCATCATAGAGATCATACGCTACGTCACTCTCGAATGTCTTTTTAAGGTGATGTTTGGATGACATCTCAATCTCCACATGATAAAATGATTTTAAATTTATAACTCTACATTAAATTTTATCTTTTTTTTCATGTTTAAAAAATTTAAATTTTAAAAATTTGTAACATTTTCATTTCAAATTAAAATAATATTTTTTTTATCAAAATATTTATAAAAACGAGATGAATAAGATAAGATATATTTTATATATTTTTTTCTGAATACATTTTAAATTTTTATACTATTTTCTGTAAGGAAATTGTATCTTATAACATATTTAGTTAGTACTCTTGAAATACATAATAAGTTTTTAAAACATTAATAAATTATAGCATATTTTTATTTCTTTATTTAAAATATATAATCTATTTTCAATTTTATCCTCCACCTAATCCCTATCTTTCATTTCATCTCTCTCTCATCTCTCTCTCTCCCCTGACATCGTTCTCTCCCGATCCTCTGAGAATGTTCTTCTCTGACACCAGCAAGGACATCGTCACCGAAGAAGACATCGTCACTAGATTTCTCTTTGGATATCTTCTCTCTTTTTCTCACTTAGATTTTTTTCTGTCTCTCAAGCATTTTCTCGATTGCGTACCCATCGATTTCTTCGTCTCGAGCAGGTCCGATCACCCCTTACATCTGGTCACTCCCTCCAAAGTGAGTAGGTCCTTTTTCAACCTGAGGTAGGGTGGGTGAGGGATGGTCTCATGGATTGCCAACGCAATCTCTATGGTTTCGTGACATAGGACTCTATCGCGGCCATGAGGAAAGAGTCACCACCTTGGGTTTTGTTCGCAAAGTCGAGATTTGCTGTTCTGCAGCTACGACAACGGCGGAGGCGGCTTGGAGATAGGCTCTACAGTTTTGGTTTATTTGGGGGTTGATTTAATATTTTTTCAAAATTATGGGTAAATAAATAAGGATTTTGGGGTGTGTATTGGGGTTTCAGATAATTATGGACACAAAATTTATAAGTATAGAAAGTGTTAATTATTTAATAAAATTTGAATTTTTAAAGAGTATTTACCATTTTTTAATGAATATATTTATTTTATTTCCTACTACTATCAAATAAAGTAAATATCAATTTTTTACTAGAAAATATCAAATTTACTAGGAAATATCAGTTTTACAAATTATTTTTATGTGTGATAATGATAAGAAAACAGGTTATTATTTCAAATAAAAAATAAAATAAATATCAGATTTACTAGGAAATACTGGATTTACAAACAAAATTTTGCATAATATTAACAAAAAATAAGTTATTGTTTCAAACTGAAAAATAAAGTAAATACCATATTTACTACAAAAAAACTAGATTTACTAGGAAATACTGGATTTACAAGGAAATACTTGATTTAATTACAAACAAAATTATGTGTCATATTTACAATAAAACAAGTTATTACCTTGGAAATACCGGATTTACTTCTTGAAAATGAAACAATATCTTGGAAACACCGGATTTACTTGAAAATATTAGATTTACTTTAAAATACTGGATTTAATTACAAACAAAATTATACGACATATTTACAAGAAAACAAGCTATTATCTTGAAAATACCGGATTTAATTGAAAATGATTTACAAGAAAACAAGTTATTATCTTGAAAATATCGAATTTACTTAGAAATACTGGATTTATTAGGAAATACCGGACTTAATTACAAACAAAAGTATGTGTCATATTTACAAGAAAACAAGTTATTATCTTAAAAATATCAGATTTACTTGAAAATACTGATTTACTTGAAAATAATTTACAAGTAAGCAAGTTATCATCTTGATAATATCGGATTTACTTGGAAATAGAAAAAGTAAATACATGTATTTAGCAAGTATTATTTCAAAAAAAAAAAAGTATTCAATTTCAAACAAAAAATAGCATTTACCATAAAATATATATAACCAACATGTTTACACAAAAAATAACAAATATAAATTTAGTAAATACATGTATTTGCTATGAATTATTGTAGTTCGATCCCAACAACAAGAAAATAGTAAGTTCATGTATTTATCAAACATTATCTATATTTACCCTAAATTATCTATGTTCACAAAAATTAAAGTTCAGCCTTAAAAATAAAAGAAAGTAAATACATGTAATTACCAAGTATTAATTAAAAAAAAGTATTCAATTTCAAACAAAAAAAATAGCATTTACCGTAAATATATATAACCAACATATTTACACAAAAACTAACAAATATAAATTTAGAAAATACATGTAATTACGATGAATTGTCTGTATTTATAACATGTTATTATTTTACACCAAAAGATAATATGTATTCTTTTAAAGCCACTTATCTTGTTATGCTATTTCACCCCTTCTCTATTTATAAATTGATAAATATTAAGATTTCTGAGTAAATACTTCGATTTATAAGTAAATATTTTAATTTACTTGATAAATAGGTAATTTTAATAATTGAACTTTATGCATAGCTTCATATATAGGCATAATTTGCACTTGTTTTTTTCAATTTGGCTTTCCGAGTGCTTTTCCAGGGTTGCTTGATGTGGCTTTCGAGTGAGCTTGGGGGATTCGATCGAGTTATCGGTAGACCTGAAAAGAGTCTTCACTATGGCTTGACCCGAGGAGATGAAGGTGACTCTTGTTTCAGTGAATACAACCTATTCTTTGTGACTGCTCTGCAGGCTTAACTTCTTCATTCTATAGGGCGGGGCTAGCACTAAGACGAACTAAAGGAATGTATCTAAGCAGCCAAGGCCAAGAGCAAGCAGGAGTAGTCCTATCTGCCTAGAAGGATTCGATAAAGAGAATATGAATCAGTTGTTCAATTCCGATAACACTTTTCTGTTTGGTATGCCGCTTCGCGAGCAGAGCGAATGAACAAATATCAACAAATGAATAAATATATGGCACCATTCCGGGGGATTCATTCCCCGGGTGGAAGGAGGGTTTCCCCCCCTCCCAGCACGTTTGAGCATAAAAAGAGAACCTCGACGTGCTCGCCGTTGGAGCACCGTCTCTGGTTGATGGGACTCAACCCACCGGTAGTGTGTTATTGGTGGATGGATCTCACAATATAGAGACGACAACTTCGTCTTTTCTTCCCAACTCATAAACATCTGATCAAGGTCGGCGGGGAAGGGAGAAGATGGATGGTGAGGACAAATGATCCGGGTAGGTGGAAGAGAAGCACTTTCCTTGTATGCACTACTATTAAAAGAAGTAATCTTGTTGCTCTTACTCTTAGGACTCTAAGCAGAAGTCCTTTATTTACTATTAGCAGCGCATTCATTATTATCCTTCATGGATGACTTCTCAGGGTACAATCAAATAAAGATGACGCCAGAAAGGAAGATATGCGGAAACCTATATATTCCCCAGTGAGGAAGATTTTGCTACCGTGTCGGTATATAATCATGACCACTACGGCGTAAACCCTGAATCGGAAGGTGAACCTACGGGTTACATGCTCGAAGGAATAGGAATTCTTTAGGAGTTTAAAGTAAAGGCGAGGGCCTCCGATCACTTTATTTTTTTTATTAACCCTCGGACTCTGTATTTATCAATAAAATCTATTTATAAATTAGTAAATATTAAGATTTACAAGTTCATATTTTGATTTACTTGATAAATTAGTAATTTTTATACCAACATAAAATACTGTATTTACTCGTGAATAATATATTTATTGATAAATATTAAGATATATTATATCAAATCACGTCAATATCACTTTTTACTAATAAATATTATTATTTTCTTATTTTTTATAATTACATATTCAGTCCTAATTATTTAAAAATCCTAAAACAACCCCCAAATCCAAATCCCTAACCCACCAAAGCCACTGCACAGGTGACCGTCGCCGGAGAAGACAACTTGCTCAGAGAAACCAGTGCGGCGAGGTTGGAGATCCTGTGCCGACGGTGACGAGAACGGACGATTGTGGTCTGATTTTCCCCGCGATTTGCAGTGATTTTCTTTGCGATTTTTGGTGATTTTCTTCGCGATAACTGGCGTTCGCAATTCTCTCATTGGCGACTGACGACGAGCCACGGCGAAGCGAAGCGAGAGAGCTGAAGAAGTCGCCAGACCAGTGCTAAATAGCCAGAGAAATCGCGAGAGCCTCGTGAGATCTATTCTCCAGTCGCAAGATTTGTTCTCCATTTTGCGAGATCGGAGATTCATTGCTTGCTTCCGGCTGATGACGACGACGAAGAATCTGGATCTCCGTCAACTGCATGCTCGTCTCTCCATTGACGACCATTGCAATTTTCTGATGGTTGCCATCGCTTGTTAGCGACAACGATGGCGCAGGAGAGAAGAGGGAGAGGGAAGTGAATGGGAGTAAAACGGGAATTTCAAGAAAAAATAGAAACCGAATATGCTATAATTTTATACTTTTTAAAAATAAACTATTTTGTTAATTCACGTAATTTTTTCAAATTTCTTTTTTAAATTCACATTTTCAACTTAACTTTAAAAATATTATCTCAAAGTTTCTTCCAAAAAAACAAAAAAAAAAAAAAGAAAAAAAAAAAAGAAAGAAAGTCTTCTAAGTTTAAATTTCTTACATTTCACTGAAACCACATCTTTCTTTCCTACCCTTAATCGAACCCAATTAAAGCAAAAACGAAACGGCAAGAAGCAAAAAGCCCACATCAGTCAGTCAGTCACCTTCTTAATCATGATCATATATTTTTAATCGCAAATCCTTTCCCTATCTTTCTTCTGCTGCCTGTATATATATATATATATATATATATATATATATATATATAGATCTCAGCACGTACAAAAAGCATTACACAAAATCATCGTCACCAAGAAATAAGAATCACCCCCATACATGACGACGGGGTTTCCCTTCCTGCTATGAATGTTCATCGTCGATCATGTTTAAAAGCACCCAAAAAATATAGTAGGACATAATAACGAGTAAAGTCAGAAATATATTTTAATCAGTGTGTATACAATTTTTAAAAAAAATAAATATATCAAGGTATAAAACTAAAGGATTAGATTTTATTAAGAATTATGTGAAAATTTTCGATTTTAACATAAAAATCATAGATTTTTTTTTAGAATTAATTTTTATATGGATTATATATGGACAGAACCATATATATTTTAATGAAAGTGTATTAAAATTATAACATTAATTTTTAACATCAAAGGAAAAAAACTTAAAGGTAAAATTTTAGTATGGATGTGTAAGAAATTTTAGTTTTTAATAGGAAAAGTAGAAAAAATAAATAAAAATTTCAAGATAAAGTTAAATTTTAGAGGAGACTGTGAAAGTTTTTAATATTTAGGGTGAAAATTGAACAAAACAATAAAATTTTTAAAGTATATACAAAAGAAAAAAAAAATAAGTGGAGGCTGCGGTCCTAAAGTAAATCCACAGTTTTAAATAAAACATACAATCATGATTATTACACTATCTGCAGAATTTCATAGAAATTTTCACACGAGTTGTATATCATGTACTAGTTGAAATCATAACGTTGAATATTTGACATATAAACATAAAAATTAAAATCTTCAATGATATAATATTTTTGACACATTATGTTAGACTATCTCAAAGGAAAAAAAAAAAAAAGAGAGAGAAAGAAAGTAAATACATATTAAAAAAAAAATATTATTATAGGGCCAAATTCGATTAGGAAAGTAAATCTATTAAAAAAAGGATTAAAAAGTTGAAGGAAAAAAAAAAAAGAATAGAAGATAGTAACAAATAAAGAAAAAGTAAAAAGAAAGAAAGAAAGACATTATCATACAAATATAAAATAACTAAACTAAATTTTGGAATAATATTTTTATGACGCTTTACTCTTATAATATAGTTATAGATATATGTAATAAGATGATTGGAAAAAGTGAGGGTTTTTTTTGTTTTTTTTTTTAAACTTCAAATGAGATGAAATTGAATTTCTAGAGATACATTAACGAACGTGAAACAAAACTGTTCTTTCTTAGACGTTTGTTGATCAGCATAGATCCTAAGATCCTAATCAAACTTAGAAAACAAGCAATCACACAATACATATACAGTCTAACCAAACTGATATGCTAAAAGTATATGATATTACTATAGAAACATTAATTAAGCATACATTTGGTGGAACAATTCTAACCCAAAAAACTCTAAAAAATCAATAAAATTTTAATTTATTTTTGAAAAATCAAACGAATTCAACTCAAATTTTTCAATCAAATCCTATCAACCAAACGTATATTAAGCATTAGGCTATTGTTTCATGTCCCAACTCATAAATTTCTCACCATCAGTGACAATAATATGATAGTTGAGGAGGTTTTATTTGAAGCCTCTGCTTCTATTGGATTATATATTCAAGAAATGGCTGACCTTAAAAATTCGTTTTTGGTCATTAATTTAGATGGGTAGTCTTTATGAACTTGAGCTCAATAGCTATTGTCTTGTAAGATCGTTCAACGCACCGGGCAAGGAAGCCTGAGACCGATTTCATTTTTGTGCTTTATCATTGAATTTTACCAATATTAATTAAGTTATTAAATGTGTAACGATTACTATAATTTGACGTTGTTGGCCTAAAACATGACATCAATATTATTTTCGCCTCCAAATATATATACATATATAGGTCATGAAGCTGGTGAGATAATTTACTGAAAATAAGAAAAAAAAGAAAAGAAAAGGAAAATGCTGATGAGCTAATTAAGTAGGATAATGAAGCAGCGGAGCTGAGATGACAGGGGGTTGATAGTGGGTGTAAAGACGGCGCTGCAGTACTACTACTACCAGTACCAGTCTCTCTTCCCATTATAATAAATCTAGGAGATCTCTCCTCTTTTATCTTTATTATTAGCTAAAGATACAGAAGAAAAGAAGAGAGCCAAAAGTCATATATATAACGTATGTATATATATATATATATATCTCTCTCTCTTTTACGGCTTCGTCAAGCTTTTAATCATTTCTCCACAAAATGGCTGCTCTTCACAATCATTTTTTTGTTGGAGAGATTCGCTCTAACTCCCTCTATAAATTGGGGTCGTCTTCCAGCTTGTTCACAACAACATTCCTCACAAGCTATACCACATTTCCTTTTATGCTTTAAGCTCCCCTCCATTTTCTCTTTCATTTTCTCTTCATGGCTTCCAAATCCATCTTCATATCTGTTACTTTCCTCCTCCTTTTCTGCTTCATTCTTTTCAACGAAGCTTCTGGTCTCTCTCTCTCTCTCTAACTTTTTATACTTATTTTCGTTTCCAATATTAATCTGTAGACATATGAAATTTTTTTTGTTTTATTAATGGCAGAGTGCAGGAGTGGGCAAAATGGATGCTTTGCGGCTGAGTCGTCTGGGAGGCACAGCAGAAAGGTTTACATATTAAAGCAATCGAATTTCTTTTGTTTTGTTGAATTTTATTTTTTCATATTTTCAGTTTATTTTATTTTATTTTTATTTTTACTTTCAGGTTCTTGTTGATTTGATGGAGAAGAAGACAGATGCATTTTTAATGTCTGGAAATTATGGAAACGAAGATGATCAGTTGAATGCGTGGGAGTTGAGGAAGGTTCCTTCTGGTCCAGACCCATTGCACCACAACGGCAACAGCCCCAAGAAGCCCAGAAGCCCATAAAATATAATCTCATCTGCAAAATTACAAGAAAAATCACTTAACAAAGTTGTTTAACGAATATATATTATATATAGACATCTACATAGTTTGATCACTAGCTTGCTAGCTAGCTTCATGTTAAAGTTCGTTATTTTTGCTTTTTTAATAGTTGGACTAGGAAGTTTTTGTCCAACTATTCCCTATGTATACATGAATCAAAAACTCTAGCTAGGCTAGAACTTGTGTTTTGTTTTACATATATATGTTCATCTTTTGTACAATGTTACCTTTTCTTTTGCTTCATGTTTTCCTTGGCAAGTAAAAGGTTTCTGTTTCATTGGATGTATGAAAATCGAGAATATATATGTGATACAATATCCGTGTTCGTACAAAAGGTTATTCTGTGCTTGCCAAAAAGATTATTAAGAACGGTTTCTGTTCTACCCAAAATAAAAAAAAAATAAAAAAAAAATTATTAGAAAGAACGTATAGGTGCACTTTTCGAACATACTATACGCTCAGAAAATTAATTTCTTAAATTAATTAATTTAAGAAATGAGGAAATTAGCTAAAATTGGTTAATACTAAACGTGTATTTGGTGTATTAGTTTAGAATGAAATTTTCAAATTGCAATTGGTTATACATTAGTTTAAAATATAATTTTTAAATTATAATTGATTGATTTTTTAAAAATTAAATTAAATTTTTTTATTAATTTTTCAGAAAAATATAAACTAAAATGGAATTTTTTAATCCAAATTTAAGAGCCAAGCAAAAGCTTCACAACAATAAGTAAGAATTATATTTTTAACCTTGTCTCAATAGACATCATTATTTCAGCTATTAGTTTAATTTTTTTACTTGATGATAAATATTGAGTGTCGAAGTTAAAAATACATAATCGCTTATGCTTTTAGATTAGACTATCCAAAGTTGATCAAAGCACTTAAACAGTAATATCATAGGTATGATAAAAATATATATCTTATTAAAACAATTTGATATACTAAAGAGAAAACGAAAAAGCAAAAAAGAGTAGTTGATAGTGACGGCAAATATGGGCAATGTCAAACAGCTGGGGAAATGACATTTGTTTTCGGGGGGAGGGGAAGGGCGGCTTGAAACGCAGAGTGTCGAAGTCAAAAAAATGACCAATTTGTGGTGGGGAAGGCTACTCTTGGATTGGAATAGAATCTCTTCAATGGATGGGTGACGTTTTGGTTCATGTCATGACAAATCCACTTGTATATATATATCCTAACAATAACTAACCTTTTTGCTTTTCTGATACTCTGATCAGATGTGTATATATATATATATATATACACACACATATATATATATATATATAGAGGTATATAGAGAGAGAAGCATTTGAGATGATGCAGGGTTATTTGGCAGCGACGAAGCTTATGCAATGAACATGACAGCAGTCAAATCGGTTCTCATCACTTAAAATGCTAAGAGATATTTGTGAAATTAAACTAAAAGCAGAAGGTTATATGATTGAAAAACAAACACAAAAAAACAAAAAACAAAAAACAAAAAACAAAGGAGAAATAAACGTTCCACAACTCCTCGCGTGCTGGTGAAATTATTGATTCCATCCATTAATTTGTTTCTCAGCTTCAAGATCTTCCACCAATCAAACATATGAAACAACGTCCATATAGAACTATTATTAGTAGTTACAGGGGGGGGAAAAAAAGAAAGAAGGAACATACCTTAATAGTATTTTCAGCAAAATAAATATGTGTGTATATAAATATAGATATGTATCGTACGTAGTAGAAGTTATATCTTATCACATATAATACATAGTATTTTTAACTCGAAAAAGTAAAAATATGTACATAGTGCTTCCAGCAAAAATATATGTATTTATTAATATATCATGCATAGTAGTTTGGTAATTATTTAAATAATAAAAACGAAAATTATCTAAATAATTACATTTTTTCATTTATTGACGAACATGACACAATTTTTTCATTATTGACCAACATATGACATAAAATTTAGTTAATTTTAGTTTAATTTTGTGTATATTAATCTAGTGTTAATTTTTTGTTATCTTAATATAATGGTTTTTAGATTTGTGTCATTCTTGTGTTTTTCCCTTGGTAAAGTATGCTTTCTGATCCATTTATACTGAAACAATTTTGAATTGCTAAAAGAGTTAGTAGGGCGCCTACAATTATTGATGATGAATGGAACACGCTACCTCCTGAATAGATTAAAATTAATATGGATGGTGCTACTTATGATTCTCCTGAAATGGCTGACTATAGTGGAATTTTCCGCACTTGACAGGTTTCTGTAAAGATTGTTTTGCCAGACCTCTTAGTATTATGTATGCTTACAAGGCACAGTTGCTCGGTGTTATTATTGCTATGAAGTTGGCTATCAATTCATTTGATCTAATCTTGGTTTGAATGTGATTCCACCTATATCGTTGATCTCCTACGTACAAGAAGCAAAAATATACCGTGAAAGTGGGTTGCTAAATGGTCTCAGGCACTAATTTATCTTGTTCAAGTGTATTACCACGTTTCACATATACTTTTGAAAAGGGAATCATGTTGCTGACAAACTAGTTGTTCGGGCAGTTAATTTGCCTAAAAATACCTGGTCGTTCATTTGTCCTACCCTTTGTCGCTAACTCACTATGCAGTTTGTAGGGATATGGAGGGGTTTCCTTGCTATAGGTTCTCACAGTAGCACTTGCCGACTGCTTGTAGTAATTATGTACTCTTTTTTCTTTAGTTTTTTTCTCCCACAAGGTTTTGGCTAAAGGGATTTTTAATAAGTTATAATTGAAACTACTCTCAAGATAAGAGTCTCGACTAAATTCATTGAGACTGGCCTCCAACTTTCGTATTTGGGTTATTGCTTTCTTTCATTGCCTTTCATAAGGCTTTATTTCCCCTTTTATTCTGGTGGAATTTCTTGTATTTTTTTTAAATTTCTTTTCGATAATATTGAGTTGAAGGTTTGATAGATGATGAGTTTTTTAAATAGGTATCAATCTAGTTGGTATGTACTTGATTTCATTGATATCAGTTATTTTCTTTCTCAAAAAATTTTTTTTTTTGAAGCCTACTCTCAAGAGAAGAGTATCGACTCAATTCTTTGAGACTGGCCTCCAACTTTTGTATTCGAATTATTGCTTTCTTTCATTGCCTTGCATAAGGCTTTATTTCCCCCTTTTTTTCAGTTGAAGTTCTTGTATTTTTTTTTTTTTAAATTTCTTTTCGATAAAATTGAGTTGGAGGTTTGCTAAATGATGAGGTATTCAAATGGGTGTCAATCTAGTTGGTATGTACTTGATTTCCTTGATATCAGTTATCTCATTTCTCGGTTTTTTTTTAATTGCATGGTAGGAAAGAGCTCTATGAATTGAAACTAATTTTACTAATGTTATATCTTCTTTTCAATGATTAATCAACAAAATGGCCAGTTATAATTGTACAACTGGCCTCCCTAACAATTTTTTTAAAAAAAAAAAGGTACATATCCGTCTCAAAATCGTAGCTTCCATTTGGTTATTGGTTGGAACTAAACTTTTGGATTGGATTTCTTTGACTTTTCAAAAATTAGTTATAATTTTCATTGATTTTTCAGAAAAAACAAAAACAAAAATGAGTTGAAAAATGTTAGTTTCAATCGATAAATCAGACGGGCACTTAGAATTTCGTTCAAAGGAGATTTTTGATACTATCCTTCATACGATGAACCACAATCTCTCAACCCCACTTTGCAGGTTTCTTGGGATTCATAAAACTTCATGTGGGAGAGAAAGACAAGCTATAAACATCAACATTTGTACCTCTTATGAAAACCAATAGTTTCATTCTTGTGCCTGCTAAAACTGGCCACAACTTCTTACACTTGAATTTTTGAAGTGAAATTTTCGTCCCCGATGTGGAATGTAACCTTTTTCACAAACCAAATCGGAGACTAGAATTTAAGTCAGAAGTTTCTTTTTCCATTTTAAAGTTGCACAATGGAACAAGCAAGCATCAACATTCGACTAATTACGCTCTAGTTCAGTTTTCTTTTCTGCGTTAAACAACGACGAACCATATTGTTATCCCCTCCCTCAACTGAACTTTCTAATTCGTGCTCTACGATTGCCTTTGGTTTCTGTTGTAATGAATCTATGAGTTATAAAATTGTTTCAATCATCCACATATGAATTACTTAAAATGTTCTCAGGAACATACCCAGATGCTTTTAGCTCAACGGACAGGAGCTGAAGCATTGAGTATATACACTCCGTCTCAACGTGGGACCTGTCACCAGCCACAAAGTCATGAATGTAGCAATCCATCTCAATTGAACTAAATCCTGGCGTCTTCTGTATCCCATGGGCTTTCATTGTCTTCCTAACCTTGCCTGCACCGTCCCACTTTCCAACTGCAGCGTATATGTTTGCAAGGAGCACATAGCTGGAATCACCTCCGGGATCCAAATCAGAAAGGTACTTCGTTAACCTTTCGGCTAAGGTGATATCCCCTTGAGTCCTACACGCAGCCAGCAATGACCCCAAAACAACTTCATTTGGTTTCAATGGCATAGTTTCTATCACATTTAGTGCGTCCTCTAGCCTCCCAGCACGACTATACAGATCTACTATGCACCCAAAATGCTCAATCCTGTGACTAATTCCGTGAACTCGTTTCATGCTTTTAAACAACAAGAGTCCCTCATCAACTAATCCGGCATGGCTGCAAGCAGTTAGAGCTCCGGTGAAGCTAACTCCATCGGGCTTGAATCCTTCCTTCTGCATCAAATTGAAAAATTTAAGAGCTTCCTCGGCATGCCCATTTACAGCGAAGCCTACAACAATCGAGTTCCAGGATACCAAAGTTCGCTTAGGCATTCGCTCAAACACTTGTCGAGCATACTCGATACATCCACATCGAGAATACATATCAATCAACGAGTTGCTAATCTTAACATTATCCGTAAACTTCAGATTCATGATAAACCGATTCATCCACAAGCCTAAACCAACAGTTCCAAGGTCAGCACACGCAGCCAGAACAGCAATTACGGTCACATAATCCGGCTCCACACCAGAGATTTGCATATCCCGAAACCATTCCAACGCTTCCTCGAACCGACCTCTTTTCACAAACCCGCCAATGAAAACCGTCCATGAAATAGTATCTCTCTCAGGCATTTCATCAAACAGCTTAACTGCATCCCCCACCTCCCCGTTTCTCATATACCCATCAATCATCGTATTCCACGACACCGAATTCTTCACACAAATCTCGTCAAAAACCAATCTAGCCACTTCCACAAGGCCGCACTTGGCGTACATAGCCACAACCGCCGTTCCAACCATCACATTATTCGTATCCAAGCCCAGCTTACGAGCATAGCCATGAACCGAAGCTCCGAACGACAAATCCCCGAGAGGAAACTCAGCAAATCCCGACAGAAGCGTGACGAAGGTGACGTGATTGGGTTCGACCCCAGATAGTCTCATACGGGAAAACTCCGCGGCGGCTTCTGGAAACCGGCCATTTTTGCAGAGCCGACCTATGGACGAGGTCCATTTGACAACGGGCTCGATGGGTTTGTAGGTCTGTTTCTGGTAAGAAGAGTGTTGGTTTGGGAAGATGGATTGGGTTGGTGGGGATGGAAGAGACGGAGGAGTTGGTTTCGGAGGTTGAGAGAGTTGGGTTGGAGTGGCAGTAACTGTGGCTGTATTCGCTGGAACACTCATCTTTCCCACACAGATCAATTTCGCGGGGCACCAACTACTACTGGTCCTAAATTCATGCATCAACCTTTTTTTTTACTAACAAATGTTAAAATTGTCTGGAACAAATCATGTGTATGGAAAATGCAAGTTGATAATGTAAAATTTTAATTTCAGAATTACCCTTAAATAGTAAATCACGTGTGATTCACGTGACATATTATGTTAAACTTTTAACGTCTATAAAGGACCGTTTTGCACCATTTTAAAAGAGTTTAGGGAGTTTTTAATAAATAAAAAAAATGGAGACCAAATCATAATTTTGTAAAATATTAGGGACTAAACGAGTAATTTATTATTTAATTTTTCATTTTTTAAAGTAAGATGTTACTATTTTGGTGAATGACTAGGTTAGTCTCTAAATGATAAAGTTTTGTGATGGATTTTTTTTTCACTGGTTGTATTGCGACAAACAAAATAAAACAAAAATTAAATAAATTAAATTTTTTTTTAATTTTTAAGAAATTAATTTTTTATTTGAAATTGATATGTGACAGGTTTAGGACCCGTCACGTGGTGGGCTAAGATGGGGGGAGACATCATCATTAAATGACAAAATATAACTTAACTAAATTTTTTAATAATATTTTTAGATAACTTCACTCTTTTAATATAATTATAGATAAATTAAAAGGATCATAAATTCTTAAAATGTTACAGTTTCGTCCTTTGTATTAAACAAAATAGATCATATACATACCACATGGATCTCACCTCTGCATAATTAGGTAAAACAATAATTATTTAAGCTCAAATTTAAAGAAAAGTAAATACCATAAAAAGGACATTTCTAACTATATTAAAAGAGTAGAAAAATTGTTACTGTTCATTTTTCGTAGTCAAAAACGCTCCGTTTTGGGTGTTGTTTTTGTTTTTGGCTGCTGTACAGCTGACACGGGGAGGAGAGGGAAGGAGAGAGAAAGAGAGACTTGGGTTGGCTGCCGTTCAGCTGACACGGGGAGGAGGGGGAAGGGGAGAGAGAGAGAGACAGACTTGGGTTTTGAAAATTTTTAAGGCTTTTTTTTTTGGCTGCTGTGCAGCTGGCATAATGGGAAGGGGGAGAGAGAGAGAGAGAGAGCGAGTGAGTGAGTGTGGGTCTTTTTATAGAGAGAGAGAGGTGAGTGTGATGGGAAATTTTTTTTAGATATTTTTTTTTTCTTTTGCTCGAGGGGAAAGGAAGGAGAGAGAGAGAGAGATAAAACTAAAAAGAAAACAACTTTCAAACAGTTAAAATTGAATATTGAAACCAGTATATTGATTTGACCAAATCTCATTCATCAACACAAAGGAGTATATCCAATATTGCTTAAAATAACATCTATCCTAACTTGTTATATGAGAATTAAGATTTAAAAATGTATTAATATTTTATCTATATTTATTTTTATTGTAAAATTTTAAATAATTAGATATAAGTGTTTTCGTTAGTATATTGTTTTATAATTAAAAATATTTATAAAAATAAACTATTTTGTTTTTTTAATTTTGTTTATATATATAAGTGATTCTATATATAAATTAAAATGTGTGTAAAATATTTATACTAATTCTTTTTTTATTTACCTTTGACTTCATTATCATATTTTCAAAATGTTTTTAGTTTTCTTTTTCCAATCAATTTTTTTTGTTATTGCAATGTTTTATTCTGTATAGCTAATAATGGGATTAAAACCTTTTTTGAGATAACAAAATACAACTTTATATGTTTTGAAAAAAATAAAAATAAAAAAATTATGTTTTATTATCTTATTTATTAAAATGCTTGATTTTGTTATTATTGTGTATTTTATGATTGCATTATGAAATTTAACTCTTCAATTTTATTTATTAATATGCATTTTTTTATAATCTCTATAAAATATTTCTTCATATTAAACGTTATGAAAATTTTCATTACGACTCAACACGTGCAACGCGCGTACCCAAACTAGTCATTAAAAAAGAGAGAAAATATTCATGATGTCAAATTTCTTGCTATTTGTATTACCTCTCATCTTACCATCCCGCCTCATACCCTAGAATATAATAGATATTCTAAAAGACGTCATCGCTATATTGAGAAACTAGTTTGACTCTCTACACTAATCTGTCTATCCCCTGTCTCATGCGTTTGCTATTGTTATTTATCTTATCAACTGCCTACTCACTCCTACTCTCGGCCTCTCTTCTTCCTTTGAAAAAAAACTCACTCAATTGAAACTTTGTGTTTTTGGTATACATTGCAGAAATTAATTTCCACTTTTACTTTATCTCTAAAACTTTGAATTAGTCCCACTCACTCTTTTCATTTAAATTTCATTAAAAACAGGTGTTAAAAAATGAACTAAATGCAATTATGTGATCTTTTTCCATTTGTTTTTAACAGAAATACTAACAAAATGAGTTTACTAAGATTAATTGTCATTTTTTCTGGAAAAAACTCCGTTTGGATGGAGTGTCCATTTTCGAAAAGAAAAATTTTCTTCTTTTAAATGGAAAGTCTATTCATTTTGAGAATAAGATGATGTTTGGATGTGTGAAAAATTTTCTTCTTGAAAACAAAAAGTTATTTGGAATGAGAAAAAATGGTGTTAGAAATTGTGTATTATGAGAAGATTTTAAAAAGAATCATTTTCTTTTTCCAAAAGAGTACTATACAAAGTAAGTTTGAAAATAAGATTATTTTTTTTTTTCAAAATGAGAGAATGATGAAAAAATTGGAGACAAACATTTTTTTTTAACAAAAATTTTCCAATTTTTGAATTGGACCTTTGATCCAAATAAAGGGTAATTTTCCTTCTTTTTTTTTTTTTTTTTTTTTGTGTCTATTTTTAAACAAATTGGGAGAAAAGTGGTTGCTTTTATATTAAATTTTGTATAATGGAAATGAGGAAGGAATGAAGTGTGTCGAGGGAATATTGGGATGAAAATAGTAATGAATTTTTTTTTTTTTTTTGGGTAAGAAGGAAGAAATGAGGGAAAGGAAAATAAAATAGAAAAAAAAATCAAGTAAGACCCACCAATTTTTATCTCTCCAAAATTGAGTGAAAAATTTAAATCCACTCAATGAAACCCACAATTACTTTTATGTCATTATTTGTAAATAAAACTAATATAAATATATTAAAAGAATAGTAATTAAAAACTTTCTTGTTTTCTTTCATTTTTTTTTTTTTTTGCCAAACAACACAAAGAAAAACTTTAATTTGCTCTATTATTCCAATTTTATAACTTTAACAAAGTTTTTTTTTTAATATCATTTTCTTGCTTTCTTATCCAAAACAGAATGCTAAAGTTCAAGAAATAAAATAGAAACAACGGTCAATTTTAAGAATAGTACATGTGGGAAAATTATTATTAAAACTAGCACCACTTTTGTTTCTTTAATCGTTAGCACTGTCATGTCATCACCATCAATTGAGATGGCTGTAAAAAGTCAGAAATGACCTCAGCCAATTCCAAACCCTACATTTTTTCTACTTTCCCACCTAGCCCCCTCCCACCCATAATATATAAATCCTTTTTCTATATCTCAATTTTTTTTCCCTCGTTTTCCTCTCATCCTAGCCTCACGCACTCTCTCTTTACAATTTTTGAAGATCTGAGCTTAGTTATTTCACTCTAAGTCCAACAAATCTTTTCCCATCCTTGTTCATTCTATTCACATCACCTTCTCTATCCTCACCACAGTTGAAGAAGGTTGTAGTTCATCTCCTGGTCTACTTACCGCTCTTCCCACTCTGTATCAGCCTCGTTCTAGTTTAGATCAGGTACAGAACTAAGGTAATGCTGCTTGTTCTTTGATTTTATTTGTTTCTATATACTTTAAATGGGTTTGTGTTTTGAATTTTAATTTAAAAAATGATTATGTTAAACTTTTGAGGGTAAAATCTTGCAACATCTATTGTCTCCTGTAGCACTTATGGGTAGTAAGATAGATTTCCTGTGTTTTTTTAGTCTCTTATTGTAATATTTCCCATTCTGAAAAAATTTTCAACAGTACTAATGATAAACAACATAATGACATTTGGTCATCATTATGATGATCAAACCGGTTAATAATATTTTGACCAAACGGTAATTATGATATTGACTAAAATGACATTTGACAGTTTATGCCAAATGGTCATTTTATAATGACTAACAAGTCAATTTTATTATGACCTTCTCAGTGCTAATGGTGTGATACATCTATCTTAACATTGATGTAACAACAGGGGTTCTAAAACACAAATGAGAGTTGTCATACATTGTCTATATTGAAAAAAATAGTTTTGCATAACATTTAACAGTTTAACATAAATGGACATTTTCATAATGACCAAGAAGTCAATTATATTGTGACCTTCTCAGTGTTAATGAAGTGATCCATATATGTTGACATTGACTTAACAACATGGGTTCTAAAACACAAATGAGAGTTGTCATATGTTGTCTATAATGGAAAAAAAAGAAAAGAAAATATTTGCATAACATTTGACAGTTTAACACAAATGATCTTTTTCATAATGACCAATAGGTCAATTTCATTATGACATCCTCAGTACTAATTGTGTGATACATATATGTTGATATTAACGTAACAACAAGGGTTCTAAAACACAAATGGGAGTTGTCATATATTGTCTATAATGGAAAAATAATTAGATTTGCATAACATTTGACAGTTTAACCTAAATGGTCATTTTCATATTGATCAACAGGTCAATTTCATTATGACCTTTTCAGTGCTAATGGTGTGATACATATAGCTTGACATTGATGTAACAACAGGGGTTCCAAAACACAAATGAGAGTTGTCCCCCCCCTCCCCCCCAAAAAAAAAAACCCACAATATATAACTCCTCTCCCTATATCTCTCATTTTTTCCCCTCATTTTCCTCTCACCCTAGCCTCATGCACTTTCTCTTCACCATTGTTGAAGATATGAGCTCAGCTATTTCACTCTAAGTCCAACAAATCTCTCCCCATCCTTGTTCACTCTATTCACCTCATTTCTCTATCCTCACCATAGTTGAAAAAGGTTGCAGCTCATCTCCTGATCCACTTGCTACTATTGCCACTATGCATCAACCTCGTTCTAACTTAGATTATGTACATATCTGAGGTAATACTGCTTGTTCTTTGGTTTTATTTGTTTCTATATGCTTTAAATGGATTTGTGTTTTGAATTATAATCTAAAAAATGAATATGTTGAACTTTTGAGGGTAAGATTTTGCAACATCTGTTGTCTCTTGTAGCACCTGTGGGTAGTAAGATAGATTTCTTATGTTTTTTTGGTCTCTTACTAAAAAATTTCTCATTCTGAAAAATTTTCAACAGTACTAATGGTAATTAACATAATGACCTTTTGGTCCTCATAATGATGACCAAACCGGTTAATAATATTTTAACTAAACGGTAATTATGATATTCACTAGCATCTTGCTGTTTTGTTTAGGAATGGTTGCAATTTGTGTTTTCATCAAGTATAGTGGTCAATGAAACGGTACATCGAGATATGTTGGTGGTGAAATGAATGGAATATTGGTGCCCCTTACAACAACTTATGTTGGTCTTATTGAGTTGGTGAGGAGTGCTATTACATTGAGGGGCCAAGAGAAGACTATAGTCATGAGATACGTCGTTGAACTTGGAATGCCTCCTGTGAGGATACGGTGTGACGTTGGCGTTAATTTCTACATACAACTGAAGAAGAAGGATGTTCATGTACTTAGCAAATTCCCAATTAGCATCAATGTATTGGATGAGTAAGTGGCCGAAACGACACCACCTAAGGTAGGGGAAAGCAACCACATACATTTGCAGCCTTCTAAGGTTGGTGGACAAAGTGATGAATCCGTGCAACCTATAGTTATTAACAATCTTATCATTCCTTCTCCTATCCCTTCTCCTATTCCACCTCCTATCCCTTCTCCTATAGTAGGCTGGATTTGCATATGAAAGATGGACTTGAAGAGCAAGATGAATTCTTGAACAATGACTTAGGCATGGACCATGATGATTGTAATGCCGGGGAATTCAATGTTGAGAAAGATGCTCGTGATTCAAACGAGAAGAGTATCGCAAGAAGCATTGGAGCCCAATCTGTTGTCAATAGAAGTAGAACTCAAGTTGTTCATGTATCTGATAGTGACGATTTTTCTGGCCCAGTAGTAATTGCTAATTTTACACCTATCACAATGCGTGTAAATAATATTATTTATAAAAAAAGCTACTGCAATATCATATTCATCATGATGCCATGAGTAAATACTACCAATTCAATGTGAAGAGGTTGACCAGTACTTTATTGCACGTGGTATGTATAGATGATAAGAAATGTCTTGCGTGCGACTAGGATGAAGGGTAGTGAATTGTTTGTTATGAAGAGGTACGATGAAGTCCATACTTGCTCTATTGAAATCATTCAAGAGCATCATCATCAAGCCAAAAGTTGGATGATCGGGGAGTGCGTGCATACAAAATACATAGATTCGACTAATACCTCAGAATCAGTCTTAATAGCATCCAAGTCATCGTTCTGAACAATCATCTTGTGTCTGTAGCTCACATGGTATGTTGTGCTTGGGTTCCCTTCAACATTGTCATTGAGGTTATACAATAATTTTAGAACCCTACGCAAGAGCTACATGGACTTTTTTTGTCCCTTTTTTAGCTTGTCTAATTTTTTGTTCATCAGCACGACCTCTCCTCGAATCTCTTTCTGAAACTCCAGCCAATCGGAGTTTGTCGCGGTACTCGGTTACGTGACAGGTGTCTTACAAGGTGCCTGAGGCATAACCTAAGGTTCTTCTTCGAATATAGTTGTGCAACACATGACTTTTTCATCTCTTTGTCAGTTGGCATCATCACAAAACACTGCAGCTGCACACATTTGATTCAATAAAAAATTATCACAAGGATATTATATAAATGACCAACACTGGTATTGACACTAACAAAAGTATGGTCATCACAAAAATTATCACCCGGTCATTATTAAACGACCAACACTTATATTGACACTAACAGTAATAATAATATAGTATAGAAATTACATATTTCTCGCCAACAGTGGCTGAAGCCGACATCACAGCATCAAACTTCACATTATTCACGGAGGTCCATGACAGCATGCGAGGATTGGCCTCAACATGTTTGGTCGTGAATTTTCCTACGATTGTTGGGATGCGCTCATATATCCAAACAAGTAAGGCATGAAGAAAAACCACGATATTGTAATGCACTTTATCAGCCTTCTTTAATGGTCTTCTCTTTGAAGACAACCTATTTTCAACTACATTACATTTTGCAGATTGAGTTGCCTCCTATGAGAGCACACTCCATGGAAAAGCATTGAACTTCTCCAAGTTATTGGCTAGGGCAAAATTTTTTGGGTCTATCTTCACGAAATTTGCATTTGCAAGAGGAATGCAAAATATCATGTACAGTAAGCCAAGCTTAACAGCGTCGTCGTCGTTGTCAAATTTTGCATTTAATAGCTGCACCTCCAAATGTTCTCTCGACACGGCTCGTAATATAGAAAAATATCTACTTATTAATCGGTTATCAACTACCGATGTGAGATAGGTAGACCCTACACATTTCATGCCAGTTATCAGGCAGAACTCTTTGATGGAAAATCTGCCCAAGTCTTCGCCAACCTCAAAACATAGAGCATCACCCACTCCTTAGTGATCCGTCAAATGCATTACTATGTTGTGCAAGACTTGCCCAGCCCAGCCAAGCGTCTTCAACTTCAGAAATTTCTTAATGCATGATTGCTGGATCACTCCTTGGTACTGTCGAGGTGACAACCACTCTTTCAAGATTTTACAAGTCTCTGTAATGTTAATGAAAGTATTTATTTTCGCACAAGTAATTGTAGTATCTGGTATACGTCGAACATACTGAACCTGTGATAATGGTATCATAAGAAAGTAATTATATTTATGACCGACAAGTAATCATAAAAATGACCAGTAGGAAATAACAGAACTCTGATGACCAACAAGCCATCAAAAAAATGATCTATGGGTAAAATTACAATATGATCTCAGATAAATAACCACACAACAGTATTTTTCAATATCACTAAAAATTAACCAAACATCAACACAAACCCAAACACCTTCGGCAACCAAAAATTTATATCAACTAATACACTCAATTTTTCGATCAATATTCAAATACCAAACCAGCAACCTTTTAGTTTATGTCACAAAATCAAATAAAAATACAAACTTTACGTTTTTTATGCAAATTTTTTCAACAAATCAATTAGAAATACAGAATCTCATAAAAAACATGTATAAAAATGCAAAAAAAATTTATATAATGAAACAAAAATGCAAACGTCCTCATTAAAAATGCACAATTTTTATTAAATGTCTATTAAAAATGCAAACTTTTTAACAAATTAATTGAAAATGCAAAATTTTTACGTCTTCAGCATTCGCATTCTTCTTATCTTCTAGGGTTCTTTTTGCCTTTTTGGATTCCTTAACTTCGTTTCCCCCTTGCTTTCTCTTTAACCCTTCCTCAGGCGCCTTTCTTTTTTTCTCTGGAGCCGGTTTTTTAAGGTTTTTCTTCGCTGGTTGCCTTTTCTCTACCGAAGCTATTAGTCGGGGAGATCTCTTTTCGGAAGTATTAATGTTTTTCTTCACCAACTTCGTGGGTTTGGACATAGGAGACTCAAGAATTTTCGACTAGATTTGGGTGGTTATAGAAGATTCTTCACCCATTATACAGTTCGGAAAGCTTTATAGAGGGCGTGGGTGCTGGTTTCCGACGGTTTCGGATAGTTTCCGAGCAGTTTTGGTGCGGTTTCCAATGATTTTCGTGGGTGGTGGTCTCTCTCGCTTTTTTGCTCTCTCTTTCTCTAAATTGGAGTTTTTCTCTCTAAAATATTGAAAATGGTTTGAAATCAAGTTAAGGCATTAGAGGGAGATTTGGGCAGGTGGAAAGACGGGGATAATCCTGGAATTTGGCATCCCTTAAAAGCTGATGGATCCCACAAATCAAAAGAAAAAATGACAGTGCTAGCAATGAAATGAAACAAAAATAATACTAGTTTTAATAATATTTTTCTCATTGGTGTTTTTTTTGAAATTAACCAGTGAAACAATCCTGAAACTCAAGAGACATAGGTACTATTGGAATAATTAAAAAAAAAAAAACGAAAGGGCGTGCGTTTGCGCTCATAGACAAGCAACTGTCCTATATCATTTTATTTTATTTTATTTTAAATTCTCTATCATTTTATTAAAACATAAAACTATTTGGATGAAGCGAAAATAGTTTTGAATGCTTGTATTAACAAGCTATAGAGCCCCATTAAAAAAAAAAAAAATCCTATTGAGCCAAAGAAAATAGAAAAAAGAAGTTAATTACTTTTTGAATTATATTTTCAGTTTCCGGGGTGTTGGAGTGTAAAGTTAACGTATAAATTTTTTAAAGGCATTATAAACTTTATTATAATTAATAAAACAATAATGATTTTCCGTAATCAGGCATGCATATGCACAATAGGACACGTATTTAAATTTTATATATCCCTAAAATGGTGCATTAATTAGTGGAAAAGCATCACCATTAGTAACTTAATTTATTCTCCCTCTGGAAACTCCCATGGAACTAAATGATTGTGATTATGTCTAAGACAAACAGATATAGAAACAGCGGCTGCAGCTAAGTATAGTCGAGTGACGACTTTCATCGGTGAATTTTTCTCATACTTTATTTTTCAATTTTGTCTTTAAAATTATTACATTTTTTCTTATTTTACTGATATTAAGAATTGATTATTCTTATAGAAGTCCCCTATAAACTTTAATTTTTAGTCTACACTCTCATTGAATCGATAAGTTACAGTTCCATCACTGTATGCAAACAATAAAAAAAAAAATACAGATCTTATCCAAAAAATAATAATAATAAAACATGTAGAAACAATAAATAAGGGTGAAATAATTGATATAACCTGTTTTACTTCGCTTACAAGGCATCAAAATATGATCCTCATCATGTATGCTGAGACCAAATAGTGGCCCACCATTTCACAAATCAGATGTAACTACTTATTATTGGTTAGAAATTACGCCGGATCTTTAGATGTTCTAGCTAGATTTCTCTGAATATATATATATATATATATATATATATATATATATATTAAAATTTTTAACAAATATTTTATGTTATAAATTTCAGATGGGAAAATACTAATCTGGCCTCTACCCTTTATCTTTATCTATACTCTTCTTTTGTTATTTAGGTTTTTGAACACTTGTACTAGGGCTCTTCAAGAAAACCGGCACTCGTATTTTAGTCACAAATTAGCACCTGTTTGAGGGTTGCGAAGATTAGGTCGTACCGAATGAAATAACACCCTTTTATTTATTTATTTATTTATTTTTTACCCTAAAGATTTTATTTCGCTAAAAACTAGTTCATTTTATTCTGCAACTTCTTTTCAAGTAAGGAAAAAAAAAATTACGTCTGTCATAATTAAGACAGATTAAACCAAATTCTTAAATTTAAAAATAAAGAGCAATAGTCTCAAAATTGGTTAAAGTTCCCACTAATCCTTGTTACATTTTTGGTTGTGAAAGTTTGGGAACCGGATTAAAATTTGCTTTATACTATTCATTTTTTTTCATTAAATATAAGAAAAAAAATATTTGAATGTGGTCTACCAGAAAATTTCTCAGTTAGTTTATAAAATCCAAAGCAAACTCAAAATAGTTACACCCACCAATTGTTCATGTCACTATTCTTAGATCAAGATATACAAATGAAAATGATATGTCACTATTCTTAGAAATCAAACCTAGGTTCCTTATCACAGAAAATGGTAGCTGAAATAATAAGGTTTATATATATATATATATATATATATATATATATATTACAGTGTGCAATGCACGTGCACAAAAACCTTGAAGCACGTGTACCATCCAAAATGTAACTTTTTCCTTTAATGTCTCTAATGTACATGTAACACTATAATGTTTCATTTTTTCTTAGTTATCTTAAAGAAGTCCGTATGGACATCCATTTTATTAATCTAAAAGAAAACCCCATAGATTTTCGAACATGTGATCTAAGATCCTGAATCTCCTTCCCACTTACTGAGCTAGTCTGAGTGGGGTGACTTCTGTAAAGGACATTAGTTTCACAAGAAATCAAAGAACGAGCTTGAAAAATGATTACTTATTATTTAGTTTACTTAATTAACTAGCAATTAGTGTTTCACTACTACTTGTTCTTCTATTTTGAAATTGTTATATAACAAATTGGTTTATGAAAACAAATGAACCAATCTGTTAGTTTAGCAAATATACCTGAGTAATGAATTTTTCATACTAAAAATTGAGACAATATCTCAGTATTAGTTCTTTATAAGAGCAATATATAAGATCCAAAGTGAAACTCACCCTGCATAAGATAAGAGAGTTGAGCCAAAACTTCTCTGTCAACAATGTATATATCTATCTCCAAATAATTCTTAAAACTTGACTAGAAAACTGCAAATTCAGAGCACCAAATGCCACCAAGAGAGTAAAAAACCGAATGCAGCAACTGATGTTCACCAACATGCTCCTGAAAGCACAAAATGCACCTTTATTCAGACCAAGTGAAAACTTTTTGTCATGAAATCCTATTTCTGTGATAAAACTTTATTACCTTTCCATTGTTTTGATGCTCATCGAGCATCGGTGGAAGTAAGCGACTCGGCAAATCCCATAGGCCTGGCTGGAATGCTTCCCTTGCTGTCATTGAGAGTGCTGCTGTAGCTAGCTCCAGTGCTTTCGGTTTCTTGCCATGCCTTTAGCAGCTGGGGAAGTGGTAGCCCATAATCAATACCAGAGACACAATCTAGTTCATCGTCAACCGGTTTCCACTTCTCGACCAGTGGGACCAGCACATTCACAACGTGGCCCATATCAGGCCGATGGTGCGGCTCCCTTGTAGTGCAATGTCCAGCCAGTTCAGCTATTGTGGTAATGCTTTCTTCGTCCGCATCAAGAGTTGAATCAACAGCAGCCATAAGCCTCTCTTTTCTGGACTTTATTTGCCAAAACCAATTGGCCAAGTACCGGCTTTCCTCTGAACGCCCTTCGTCCAGCGCCATTAGGCCAGTTAGAAGTTCCATAAGCACCACTCCAAAGCTGAATACATCAGCTTTAGTAGTGATCTTTCCCATCACTAAAGTCAAAGAACAATTTCAGTAAACGATCTAGACAGAGACGATTGCCAATATTGCACAAAGTATTTCTAATAGGTACTTCAGTGGGAAAATTTTGGAGTATAACATTCTTTGCATTTCGGGTTTTCATCTTATTTGAAAGAAAATTCAATGTAGCAAGGAAAATTTGTTTCTATACACATCAATAAGATAAATTCTGTCAGCAAAGGATTCAGAAATAAAGCCATACCCGCATATTCAGGTGCAAGGTAACCAAATGTCCCGGCGAGCTTAGTTGCAACAGAATTCACGCCGTCAGGAGCGAGTTTCACCAACCCGAAATCTGCAACTTTTGCCCGGAAATCATCCCCAAGAAGAATGTTAGAGGACTTGAGATCGCGGTGTATGAAGGTTTGGCGTGCTAAGTTATGTAGATACTCCATTCCTCTCGCAACATCCAGCGCAATTATGAGTCTATTTGTCCATGAAAGAGGCTTTAAATTAAGACTCTTCCAGTGGAAAAGATGCCTGCTAAGGGCACCTTGAGGCAAATAATCATATACAAGAAGCCTCTCATTGCCTTCAATGGTGTACCCCAAAAGCGACACCAAATGTCTATGCCTGACCCTCGAGAGAGCAGCGATTTCCGCTTCAAATTCTTCAAACGCTTTGCTACTAATCACCCCGCCCTCCATTCTCTTGACAGCTATGCTTGTCCCGTCTTCAAGTTCACCCTTGTAAACAGTTCCAAACCCACCACGACCGAGCTCGTTTTCAGGTGCAAACCCCTTGGTTGCCTTTTTAAGAACTTGAACAGATATAACAAGGTTCCCAGCCTCAATCTGACGAGAGTCAGTTGCGGTGCTGCTGATAGAACTGCTCACGGTTCGAGTAAATAGGCTTCCGGTTGAGTTGTTTGAAACCGCAATCTTAACCATATTGTCCGGATCAGATGGGTCTCTAGGGTGAATCACAATGGAACTAGGAGGCTCTACCATTCCTTTCTTCTTCGTACAAAAGAAAATGAACACAAAAGTCAATAGAAGAGCCGCCACAGAGGCAGAACAAATGCCAGCCACAATTGTAACTTGTTTGGATCTGTTAGACTGTTTTGGTTGGGATTCCACACGACTAGAACCATCAGAAGTAGTACCCGAGGATGGCCGACCGTGAGATTTGGGCGTATTTTCTGATGGACGACTAGATGGAGATGGAGATATCGGATCTTCACTAGGTACAGCAGGTGGAGTTGTTTGGTTACCACCGAAAAACGGATTTTCATCAATGACGACCTTCACACCATCGCGAAATCTTGGCAACGGAGGCTCAAGATTGTTTCCAGTTAAATCCAACAGTCTCAAGTTTTCCATGTTAGTAAAATTATCCGGTATCGTTCCATTAAAGTTGTTTCCTGCCAGCCTAATTTCAATCAATGAATCCAACTTGGCAACTGAGGGACTCAGAGTTCCGTTTAGACCACGTCCAGGCAAATTGATAATCGAAACCTTGGACTGAAAATTGCAACTCAATCCCATCCATGGCCCATCGCACGGATCATTACCGGACCACTCGGAAACAAGACTTGCAGGGTAACCAACATCATGAAGAAAATCTAGAAGTGCAGTAACTTGTGGTGCACATGGAAGGCCAGGATCAGATTGACAAAAGTAATTAGAAGCATATGTAACATTACCGTCCTTAAACTCCGGAATGGGACCGACAAAGAGGTTATTGCTCAAGTCTAATCTCTCGAGCTCCATACCGGCCAAGCTCTGAGGAATCGTACCAACAAGTCTGTTTCCATTGAGGTTGAGTTCCTTCAAAGAAAGAAGTTCTCCGATGTTGTCTGGAATCTTCCCAGTGAACCGGTTTCCATGTAACCAAACTTGTGTCAACAGTGTCATTGATGTAATGACATCAATCGAACCGCTCATCCCTTCGCCATCTTGATCATTCAGCCACAGAATCTGCAGCAACGACTCTGCCAAACTCGACGGAATCTCGCCTGTTAGTCTGTTGTAAGACAGTTTAAGGACAGTGAGAGACGGCAATGTCCCTAGGAACTCCGGTATCTGTCCAACCATATTACACTCCACTAAAGAAAGATTTGTCAGCTGAGCCGAGTCTGCCAAGTCCTGAGGAAGAGACCACCCTGTGGTGGCATTAAACGGGTTCCGATCCAACGCCAAGACGCGCACATTGCTAAGACCGGAGAAGAAATCTGCCGGGATAGTGTCGAACTCATTGTTGTCCAAGTAAACGAATTCCAAATCCGACAAGCCTCGAAAACTCGGCAGTTCACCGGAGAACTTGTTCCCTTGGAGGCCTAAATTCGAGAGCTTCGAGAGCTGGTTAAAGCTCGGCGGAAGAGTCCCTTTGAGTCCCATATTCTGGACCTGAATCTGTGAAACTCTGTCCCCATTACAGAACACGTGAGGCCATAAAGGAGGGCCACAAGGGTCATCATCTTTCCCATTTTCCGGCCATTTCAGAAGCTCTGAATTCTCTAAGCCCTCTCTCAACTCGTTCAGAACTTTGACATCATTCGGGTCAGTGAAACTATAACACGCTGTAAACAGAAGACAAAAAACCAAAAAAATACACAAGTTTTTGCTCTGAAAATCCTCCATTTCCGTTTATAACAAAAGAAAAAGAAAATCACGTTCAATGTAGTATAATCTATGGAAAACAGAGGATTTTACAGAAAGAGAAAGAGACGGGTTAATGGAGATTCTTGTTGTGGTTTTAATTATCCGTTGCTTGAGAGAACCAACCCTAAAAGTTGAAGTAGGAGTCCACCATGTGACTGTCTCTCTATCTCCCTCTCTCTCACTTTGCTTTCTTTCTCTTTTTTTGGTTGAAAATAGTTTGGGAATGTAACCATTCGTCTATCTATGTATTAACTTTTTTTCCCCCTTTCTTATTATGTATGAACGTATATAAATTTATTTATGGCGTATTCATTTTACATACCCATTATTCGCATTTTATTTATGGAAAATAAATCCCATCATGAAAGAAAAATTTTATGATAGATAATAAAACTAAAAAATAAGTTGTTAAGGATAAAAAAAAAAAATTAGAGATAAAGTAGTCATTTTAATTTAATAAAATCTATAAAATTTGGACACTTGATAATTTATGATATTCATAATGAAAATTTTTATTTTGTGTATCATTGCGCTTTATTTATTCATGTTTCTATTTACAAAGAAAATAAGAATTTTTTTATAACCTTTTGGTATTGATTCTCTATTATAGAAAATAGATCTCAATTTTAGCTACATTCCTTTAATAAGTTTTTGCTTTATAAATCAACGATTATTTGACTGCGTGAAAGAGCATTTTTTATTGGGTAAAAATTAAATTAAATTTCTTATATTTACAAATATAAACTAATGATTTTACTCTTTCACGCCTAAACTCTTTGATTTGTAAAGTGATTTTGGGACCAGCGTATTTGTTATGGTAAAGTGAACAACAAAAAGTAATAAACTCCATACATGTATTTGTGTAATTTTCAATGTTGTATGTACAACGGTAATGAAACAATTACAAATGGTGCTTTTGAACGCTAATTCAAATAAAATGTAAAAACAATTACCAAGGAAACATACTAGTCCAAAAGAAAACTCACCAAATATATATATATATATATATATATATAATTCAAGCTCATGAATATCATGTCGATTTCCATGTGTCCCTTTTTCTTTATTATTATTTTTTCAGAGGCCATAATAAGAAGTGTGTGTAGAAAGAAAAGAAAAGTTATTTAAGCAAAAAAAAAAAAGTTACGACAATAGATTAGCATGTGTTGGATGTGGGGCCTACTCAAAGGGAACGCACAAATTATCAGGAATGGAGAGAATTATCTTCCGCTGATTATGGAATTTTCTATTCCTCGTGGTCAATGTCTTTTTGAATTTGATGGAAACTTTAAACTTTAATTGACATTCCACCATAATTATCCCGGGATTCAGTATGCATTTCATTTCCTATTTTCTTTTCTTTTTTTAATTTTCTTTTCTTTTTACTTTACATCAGTGCAATTTAGGATAGAATCGCGTATATAATTATTACTAAATTATGTTTATAGTTACTATTTTTTAGTCACCAAATCACTATACCTTGAAAATGGGTTTTTTTTTTAAACATTTTTAGTCTTGTACATATCATCATATATCATTTAATACATAAATATACATTTTCTTGATCAACATTTTATTTTTATCTTAAAAATTTTCAAAAACCTTTAAAAAGGAAAAAAAATTAAAAAAAGATTAATTACATAGATGTCCAAATTGGAGGTGTTGATTTGAAATATGTCTATTTTTCTTTTTATTTATACGAACATCTAAAAGAGTAATTATGAGACAATATTACCCTACATAAATAAATAAATAACTAACAAATAAAGAAATTACAAAAATGAAAAAAAAAAAAAAAAGAATCTGAATCCCAAATAGAGCTAAAGTTGATTTAATGAAATTACTAAACGAAATGACATAAAAGGAAAGTTTGAAAAAAAATTTTGATTTATTGTAAAGAATGTGTAATATTCATAATGAATCAAAAAGGAAATGTTTTCTCAAAATCATATTTCACATTCTCAAAAAATCTTTTATATAATGAATTTGTTTTTATCATAAAGATAGGTTCGATTTCATTTCTACTAATTTATATAAATAATAGTGTTTTTTCATAAAGAATTTGATACTATTAATTGTGTGATTCTTCAATTTGTTTGGTTTAGGCGTAAATGACAACCATTTGATTTGTAGTAGATTACTTAAATAAATAGATTTTTTTTCATAAAGAATTCATTGGTTTTTTTTATATGAAAAGTGTGAATATTTCAACTCATCAATCTTTATCATAAATATTTTGTGTTGTATTTATTATTTGGTCTGAACCATCATCTTTATAGTAAATATTTTAGATTTGTTATAATTACTTTGATGTTTATAACTAATTTTAGTTTATTAAATGTAATTCACATTTATCAACAAAAAATATTCATCATTAAAGTAAAAATAAAATAAAAATAAAAAATAAAAAATAAAAGAATTTGTTTAAAAATAGAATGATGTTACTTATAGTAAAAGGGCAAAATACTATAGATATTTATTTCTTAAAAAATAAACATATACATAATATTGATAAAAAAATGGATATATTTTAAAACGGACTCTAAAAATGGACTTGTTATATAACTATTTCTAAAAAAAAAAATTAGGCCTCCTTTTTTTAGAACCATCCGGATTGTAAAATTTAGATGAAAATATTTGAATGAAAACATATGAACAGAAACGTTTAAATTGTCATATGAACTGGCGTTTGGATGTTATTTTTTAGAATAATACATTTGAATTTATGTTTAAATGTTAAAATGGACATCCAAATACTTCATTTTAGATGTGCAAAGTCTAAATACCTATTTTCATGGGCTAATCAAATGGAATGACCCAAATTGAAGCAAGTGATTGCTCCAAACAAAACATAGGTTATTTACCTTTTTAATACCATGAGTGTTGCTGTCATTAAAAAAACATACCATACATTCTGAAGTCCTGTATTTTTTACCATCATACAACATTTAAGATACAATTTCATAACTTTTTTTTTTTTGGCAGAAAAAACTTAGGGTGAGTTTGCTGCACTATTTCCAATTTAAAATTTTCATCTTGGTTTTTGTATTTTTCTAAAAAGTTAACAAAAATTATAACTAATTTTTTAAAAATTAATCAACTTTAACTTAAAATTTTCATCTCCAACCGGTGAACCAAACAGAGGCTTAATGTTGATCTCAAAATGAAAAAATACGCATAAATTAAAAATAATAAATAATTAAAGAAATTCTATTCTAAATTATAAAAACTTAAAAAAATCCAATCTTTTTCCTTTTTTATTTTATTTTATTTTTTTTTAAAGATCCTAGTCACTTATCTCATTCTAGCCTTCACATTGTCCCACCTCGACCGGCTATACTTACATTGTCTACTCCATCCTTGAGCCCACCCCCTCTCTTTTGGTGAAAACATTTGAAAAGGTTTTACATACTAAAACAAGCAATCAACCACACAAAAACAAACAGACAACTTATAAATTATACTTTTTAATAACATGAAAAATTTCAGAAATTCCCCTAAACTATGTCCCTAATATCACTTGAATTAAGAAATGTACATGTTGTACTCTCTGAAATTTAATATGTGTATCAAATTGTCCCCCCTCCCATTTGTTTATGTTAGTTTTTTCGTCATTTTTAGTGTTAAAATGCTTCTTGATATTTACATTTGTGCCAAAATGCCCACTAATTTTTGATATTTACAGCGCCCACTGTCTGTATTACTAGTACAATCTGAGCCTTTTTTGGCGCCCACTGTCTTGTAGTCCTAGTGCAGTTTGAGCCTTTTTCAGCACTGCATTGCTAGCTACAGTTTTTCCAATTCTCTTCGGCGTTGCATCGCCCTTGCTGGACTGCTATAGTGCTAGCCATAATGGGTGATACGAACTATGCCAAGAAACTGACGAAACCCGTGAATCAAGAAAGTCTCCAATATCATTTAGAAATCAGATTTGTATGAAATCGTAACTCGTTGCCAATATTGAAGCAAGAACCTTGGCATAATGAAGACGCCACAATCAATTATGGAATGATTGATTGATAAGCCGAAGGTGAATGCCACGGGAATTGTATTCAAGTGAAAAATCATACACTCACCATGGATGCTATAATAATTATTATTATTATTATTATCATCATCATCTGATCGTAGTTGAATATTTTGTCTCATGTATTACGGGATCATTCGTAATTGTGGTTGTATGATTTTTCGCTTGAATACAATTCCCCTATAAAGGGAGGGAAAAAAAAAACCCCCCTTCTTCCTATCAATTTATCCCCATTAAAATAATTATTTTCCAAATTTATTCTCACTCTCTTCTATTTTTTTCCATTATGGCTTCTTCATTTTCTTTGAATCTTATTATTTTTAACCATGTCTTATTAAAATACTCTTTATTTTTGTTAAAATGATTGTTTTTTTTCTCAAATACATACTTAAATATCCTATTTCATTATAATTAAAATATTTCATTATAATTAACAATTATACATGCTTATAAATTAGCATGTATAATTGTTAAAGAAAATGGAATGAAAGAAATTAAATGAAAGCTAAACACGAAGAGTATTTCTATTTTTCTTAAGAAGAAGCTAAAAATGAGGAGTTAAACACATGCTTTTCGTAACTGATTTCGGAAACATGTTTGGAAGACGGCCGGAGTGCTTTTCTAGAATGGAGTGCAAGTACAAAACACAAGACCCCACCATAGTATACTCAAATCTTAAAAGGTATTTGCTTTAATAAGTGTGTCGTAAACTTGGTGGCGGACCCTAGTGGTATATTAAAGACTCAAACACATGGAAACTCACATAGGCCACAAATCAGTCAAATCTTAAAGTTATAGATTTCGTTTATCTTCCTTCTTTTTTTTTTTTTTTTTTTTTTTTTTTTTTTTTAAGTGTTTTGGACACTTAATGCCCATTTGGAGACATTTGGAGACGTTTGAAAACGGTGTTTTTGATATTAAAAATGAGTTAAATTTTGAAAATGTGTGCTTTGATGTAAACGAATTGTTTGAATTATGAATTTGTATCTTGTTTCGTTCATTATGGAATTTTATGTAATTTTTTTAAAAAATCATATCATTTTTGATTTAAAATGATAAAGTTATGAACTTTTAAAATTTGAGGTTTTTGAAAATGAGAAAAAAAGATTTGGAAAAATTAATAGTAAAATTGGAAGAAAAAGTAATAAAAAAAGTATGGAAAACACTTTTCTGAAAGTCCCCTAAATACCCTCTTAACTTTTGAAAAACAACTCTAAAATCGGTGAGTTATCATATTTTTATTGGTTGATTTAATCAATTGATGTGACAATCCGTTAAAAAACACTAATAAAAAATGACAATCCCCATACTAATAGGTTTATACTTAAAAGTTTATATTTAGAGTTGATGTCCCCATCATCTTTATTTTAGAATCAATTGTGAAAATGATTCTAGAAATATACACACAGTCGTATCTTGGTTCTGATTTTTAATTTTACAGGTCACACTACTTTGAACTTTTCTATTGTACAAAACTGAATGGAAATTAAATAAATTCAAGTCACTTGAGCTTTAATTAAGACTAAAATCATAATTAAAGTTTTTTAGAAAGGAAACTGTGCCTTAAACATATTTTTGATGATGTTGTAGATCTTTGTTGAAAGTACAATTTACTTCTAAAGTATGTCCAATGAATGTATAATTTCTCTTCAAAAAATGTTTTGAATATGATTTATTTTTTTTCCTACAAAAAAAAAATGTTTTGAGTACGACTTTACATATAGATTGAGCTTATGTGATTAGAACATGTTTAATTTCTATCTAACTTTTTTAAGAATATTGATAGAGGGACCATTGACATAACAATAAAAAAGTTTAGGGAAATGCAATGTGTAAAATCAAACATCAGGAGCTAAAATAAGATATATTTATAATTCGGGTAATCGAATTTGGACTTGCTTAATTGTGTACATAAACATTATAAGCAAGTATTAAAATGCTTAATTTTTGTCTATTGAAAAGACTATTATCCTTTGACTTAAGGAGTCTATGAAGGTAGAATTTACCGGCCTAACTCGGAGGACTGAAAATCACTTATAGAAAACCCATAAAGGGGAGGGGAAAAAGATAGTAACCTCTCTGAAAATGCTATTCTCAAAATGCCAATAACCAAGTTTGAGTCCCCTTCCTCAACAACCAACGACAAATATGGCAAGATATGCCTTGCAACGCAACGTTGTGCAAGAAGTCTACAAAGACTCATCAAACGACACATGAAATCCTAGCTAAATAAACGACAACATACAGTAAATAGGATACGACAAAGAACACTAGAAAACAAAACTAAGCAAAGGACCAAATATAAGACAAATGCCTACATCATCCTTGATCAAGACAAGAAAAAAAAAAAAAAAAAAACTAAAAATAGACTAAAGGAAAAATAAACAGAAATCCAAACTTTGTCTCTTTAAAGGATTCCAATAACAAAATTTATTCAATTTATTCAATTTTTTTTTCCTTTTCTTTTTCTTTTATTCTCTTAAGGACATTTTGGATTTTCAATAGACAAGATTGAGCATTGACCAGGTTATGATATGAATTTTATATGTATTGTAAGTCCGAAATAAATGAAATATTTTTTTTTTAAATTGAAAACAGATTGTAATTTTTGTTCTTCTAAAAAAAAAACAGATTGTAATTTATTATTTTTCTCATTTAAAATGAGGATAAAAAGAAATTAACAGTGGCAAGTCATTGCACCCAAGGGGCTGTCTGATCTTATCACCTGCATAAGCTGTAGCGCGATAAATATATGAGGCGTAAAAAATATGTTAGTCTTGAGAATAATTGTATTTACTTTGATTCAGTCATTAATGTGTTTCGCTAGGAGGGGAGCCTCCTTCTTGCCCATCCCAAAGAAATCAAAAAAATGAGAGAAAAAGTAAAATAGCATTTTTAAGAGAGTAAGTTTAAACATAATAATAAATAGTATAATTAAATTTATAATCACATAATACAAAAAAAAAAAAAAAAAAAAAATCCTTCTCCTTTCAAAGATGGACGATAAAATATGTCCAGTGCTATATGTAAAATTATGCGGTAGACGAAACTATGCACATAAATTTGTGTTAAAAAATAATTGTAAATCCAAACTTTTTTAGAAAATTCAAAGAAATCTAAGGATTTATCATAAATATATGCTATAAGTTATTATCTTTTAAAAAACATGCTACAAATTTTAAAAGTGCCTATAAAATATGTTATTTGCTATAATTATTAAAAAAAAAAAAAAAAAAAGAAGTAATATTGCTATCGAAACTCCTGCATGCAATACTAAATAATCTTTGTATATAACTACTAAAATCTTCCCATTTTAATGAATGCCTAATTACAAACCTTACTAAATACATAATATGATGGTTTTGCTGTATCTTCATTAACCCCTAAAGTTGATATTCATCCAGAACAACATGCATATAGGACTCAGGCTCTTTGGTCCATTATGTACTCAATTTGGCCCAACAATGTTTCCTAAGATTATGACAAATTTCTCATAAAAACTCAACTACCTTTTCACTTCGCCTTCAATTTTTGAACTTTGTTAAATGAAGTGCTTGATTCACGTGTAAAAGATAAATCTTAACATTTCGATAAGAAAAAAACGCTCTCTGATAAAGTGCTAACTTTGTTATCAAATTTATTATATGATCAATTTGGTGACAAATTTATCCTAATATCAAATTTAACAATTGATTTATATTGGTTGATATCTTCACTTTTTTTATCTAGTTATTTAAGATTTTCATTTGAACGTATTTTTTTTAGTAATCATTTAAAAGTATTTAAATACTAAAAAAGTTTATTTTTCTGAGTTTCAGAGGTTAATAATTATGACAAAAAATAAAAATAGCATTAGACATAACATTACACATTAAAGTAAAATGATAATGTTATTTTTCACTTTGTTCTATGACAAATATAATATTGATATTGACCTATATATTGGAGATGGTCTTTAAGAGATTGAGATGAATTTAAGAGGGGAAGAAAATTAAAAAAAAAAAAAAATAGATTTGGAAGTTTTGGAATTAAATAAACAATTTCCGTTGGAACTGATGTTCCAAGCAGCGGGCTCTAAGGCTTCAATTGGCAGGCCAGAAACATAATAAATCTTCCAAACGTTACCTCTAACAACTCCAATCAAGGAGTTGAAAGGAAACAACATGCTCATTTCTCATTCTAAAAGGGCCATACTCAGCCATCTCCAGCATATTTTACCATGTCATTACTGCATACTTCCAACAAGTATTTCCTGGCTTGTTGCAGAAATTAGCCTCCGTTTGATAAGTTAGTTAGAGGAGATGAAATTTTTAAGTTAGAGTTTGTTAACTTTTCAAAAACTAGTTATAAATTTTATTGATTTTTCAAGAAAAAAAAAGACAAAAATTGAAATGAAAAAATACAATTTAGTTGGAGTTAAACTAACTTACCAAACGGACATTAGAAATTGGCAAAGGGTAAATTACTAGATTGGTCCCTAAACTTTTAAATTTATGCAACTTTTGTCCCTGATCTTTTTTTCGTAGCTGGAATGACCCTAATCTATTAAAAACATTGTTATAGTAGTCATTTCCATTAATTTTTAGATGAAATCCATTAGTTAGCATCAATTTTTGGCCAAATTACTAACGGATTCCATCTAAAAGTTATGGAAAAGACTATTGTACAAACATTTTAATAGTTTATGGATATTCCAGCTACAAAAAAACGATCAGAGACCAAAGTTGCACAAATTTAATTGTTACGGGATTAAATGAGTAATTTGCCCAATGGTAACCTAGTCGGAAGACTACCCTTACATAGCACAAAGAAATAATGCAAAAAAATACTAACAGCAGTCACTGGTGAATGATTCTCCAAGCTATATAAACTGGGCATGAACCAGGAATTGGCATTTAGAATTAACGCCTCTATTAGCGGTTAACTGTAGTAAATTTGAGGGAAATTCAAGATCATATGTATTTCTTTATGCAACTACTTGAAATGGGAACAGAGGATAACAGATAACTGAAATATGATTATAGGTCTACCTTTAGAAAGCTAAGTAAGCAAAAGACAAAAGGATAAGTTTTTCTATTTTACAATGAGATTTAAAGCAGGCAAATTCAAACTCAAGCGTCTTTCATGAACGGTACATTGGCTTTCTGGTATTTCTTTATAGATTCAGTAACTTCTACAGAAAAGGCCTCGTCCTCTGGGTAATAAGCAATAGGATCAGATAATAAAGGAAGTGGTAAGTTGAGCACACCTTCAAGAGTTGCATGAAGACAATAGGCTGAATATGTGACATGATATCCACCTTCTTGGACGATTAGAAGTCGTCCACCAGAATGGCTATTGGCCAGGCTACCGACCATCTTCCCCATCTCTCGATAACCCTCCATTGTCAAGCATTGCCTTCCATTCGGATCAAACTAAAAGATGAAATGTTTTAGTCTATGCAATTTAACATTCTTATTCATACTGCAAAAACAGATAAGGAATACTAGGATTCCGCTTTAAAATTCTAGTTATCATTCTGAATCACAAGAACCAAAAATGGTAAAGCAATCACAAGTGCTAAAGTGACATTATGCCAAAGAAATACTAAAGCGATCACAAGTATGAGTTCATTTTCCACTTGAAGGCCTTAATTCCATCAATTTACACTAAACATTCCAAAATTCCATGTTCAACTCGAGCATCTGTCAAACACAAGCATAGCTAACATTCTTCAAACCGAGCAGCTCTCATGTTAATTGTTAGAATTAGTGCAAATCAAAGTCATTAAAATCATCTTCAACTTAGAATTCTGTACTGGTGCAACAATTGCATGTATTATCCAATTTGGAAAGTGTTAGAACTATAATACTTTTGAGTACCACATATGTCCAGACATACAAAGTTCCCTTAGTTACGTACCGATTCACATATTCAGCAAGTCAATAACAGCCCTGAACCAAGAAAAATATATATATATATATATATATATTCCAAAAGGTAAATTGAAAAGGCTTTTCATTTTTAAAGTGCAAACCATAGAGGCAATTTTTTTTTTTCCTATCCATCAAATTTGCCTTTCTTTAATCAATTTATAAATTACAACTGGTCATGGTAACTTTCATAAATTCCCTTCAGAAAACAGTCATTCAATAAGAAAACAGCGTAGTATCATAACGTTAAACATAAGTTTTGATCTCCTTTTTTCCTGTATATTTTTTTTTGGCAGATAAAAACCTCCTTATATACAAACCTATGCAGTTATTTTCCCATTACACAATAAACCAATCAGATTATGTCTAATCAATCTGAACTGCTTGAAGCATTCGGTGAGATACAAACATATTCAGATTCATGATTCATGCTCGATTCTATTCATAATTAACTAAAAAATTTTGGCCTCAAGGTCGGTTTGCAATTCTAGTTCTCATATGAGCAACTCGCACGAATAATCATTTCCCAATGTACAAAAAAAAAAAGAAAAGAGCCATTATTCACAAAGAGAATTAAGTAAGAGGATCACTTACAGCACTTGAATCTTGACCAACAACCAGAACCAACATATCAGGCTCAAACGTCTGGATAGCTGGGACAACCAGCTCAATCATGGCATATCCATAGCCTCGATCGCCTGTCCCATTTGGCAGAGGAATATTCAAATTATAGCCAAATCCCTCCCCATCTCCAAGCTCATCGACGGATCCATTCTGTGGGTGAGACGGACCCCATGAGCCATGATTCATATGAAGGGATATTGTGAGAACTTTATCTGATCGATAGAACCCCTCTGCAGTTCCATTGCCATAATGAACATCAATGTCGATAACAGCAACTTTTGCACAACCTGAATTTAAGGCCAAAAGAACAGCAAGACCCGCATTATTGAGGAAGCAGTATCCATCAGCTTGAGTAGGCTGAGCATGATGACCCGGAGGCCTGACTAGTGCGTAGGCAACTTTGCCATGTCCATCTAGCACATACTTCATTGCTGATAGCGTGGTTCCAGCGGCAAGAAGAGCAGCATCCAATGAGCCAGGGTTCAAGAAAGTACCAGCACAAAGCATCTTACCCCCCTTGTTTGTCAGCTTCAACTAGTTCATTTATGTACTCTGCAATTTTAACATATTTGGACACCTTAGTCAGTCTTTAATCTAAAGAAAACCCAATCATTATTTTGCAAATAAAATAGGGTTATATCCAAATAACCCACAGAAAGAGCATATTGTTTGTCACGAAGTGGATTGTCTATATCTCCTGTCCATCAAGGTGAGATTGACTCAGGCTCAAGACCTTATCGAGTAGAGCAGGCAGTCTTATCACCCCACAAGTGACCAATGGTACATAAGAAATGACTTGACAACCAAAAATTTTGACAAAAAATACCCGTTTACTATTAGCTTCAACTAGTTCAATTTTGCTCAAGGAACTAAAGAGAAGCCAAAAATAGCTTTCAAATAAACTACTTGACAACCAAGGAATTGGATGAAGTAGAGACCCTTTTATGTTCTAACTGAAGAAATTGTCATTTTAACGCAAAATTAGCATAATGAATCATGAACTAAACGGGTCAAGAAACATTCAACATATGTGAAAAACTGAATCAGCCTCTGATCTAGAGCAGACACGATGACGAATCGGCAAAACTAACCGATTGGAGGCCAAAGAATTCAACTAAAATAATCTAATCTCAGTTCAAAACGGAAGAAATTGTCTTTTTTAAACTCTTTTTAGCATAATGAATCATGAACTGAACGGCTCAAGAGACATTTAACATATTTGAAAAACTAATTATGCCTCGATCTAATGCAAACCCGATAACGAATGGGCAAGACTAACCAATTGGAGGCCAGAGAATTTGACTAAAATAAACTAATCTCAGTTCAAACTGAAGAAATTGTCTTTTTAAACTCAAAACTAGTATGATGAATCATAAAATAAATAGCTCAAGAGACATTTAACATATTTGAAAAACTAAATCAGCATCTGATCTAACGCAAACCCGATAACGAATTCACAAAACTAACCGATTGGAGGCCAGAGAATTTGACTAAAATGAATTAATCTCAGTTCAAACTGAAGAAATTGTCATCTTTAACTCAAAATTAGTATAATGAATCATGAACTAAACGGGTCAAGAAACATTCAGCATATGTGAAAAACTAAATCAGTCTCTGATCTAGCGCAGACTCGACAACGAATCGGCAAAACTAACTGATTGGAGGCCAAAGAATTCGACTAAAATAAACTAATCTCAGTTCAAAACTGAAGAAATTGTCTTTTTTAAACTCTTTTTAGTAAATGAATCATGAACTAAACGGCTCAAGAGACATTTAACATATTTGAAAAACTAATTATGCCTCGATCTAATGCAAACCCGATAACGAATGGGCAAGACTAGCCAATTGGAGGCCAGAGAATTTGACTAAAATAAACTAATCTCAGTTCAAAACTGAAGAAATTGTCTTTTTAAACTCAAAACTAGTATGATGAATAATGAACTAAACAGCTCAAGAGACATTTAACATATTTGAAAAACTAATTCAGCATCTGATCTAACACAAACCCGATAAAGAATTCACAAAACTAACCGATTGGAGGCCAGAGAATTTGACTAAAATGAATTAATCTCGGTTCAAAACTGAAGAAATTGTCATCTTTAACTCAAAATTAGTATAATGAATAATGAACTAAACGGCTCAAGAGACATTTAACAAATTTGAAAAACTAATTCAGCATCTAATCTTACGCAAACCAGATAACGAATTCACAAAACTAACCGATTGGAGGCCAGAGAATTTAACTAAAATGAATTAATCTCAGTTCAAAACTGAAGAAATTGTCATGTTTAACTCAAAATTAGTATAGTGAATCATGAACTAAACGGCTCAAGAGACATTTAACATATTTGAAAAACTATTTCAGCATCTGATCTAACGCAAACCCGATAAGGAATTCGCAAAACTAACCGATTGTAGGCCAGAGAATCTTACTAAAACAAACTAATCTCAGTTCAGAACTGAAGAAATTGAAATTCAAGTGCGATATTCGAAGCAGCTGAAATTGAGAGGAGAAGAAGATGACCTGAAGAGTGGAAAGAGAGCAATTCAGAGAGGAGAGCAGATCTTCCGGAATGCCAAGAGATGAAAGGAGAGATGGGTCCTCTTCGGAGGATGGAGAGCATGTTCTTGACTCTGTCAGAGTTCTCTGGGTGCTTCTCCAACACGTCCAAGAAACCAGGGTCCTCTCCCGTGTCGAAGACGCCATTACCCGTGTCATGGCCAAGCATGCCTTCGTGCCAGAACACAGCAATGGTGCCTGCTGGACTAGCAGCTGAAGCCGCCATTGATGCTGCAACCAGCTTTTTCCGCTCCAAGTTATTTTTACTTATTATTATTATTATTTTTTTTTTTCCCTAAACAGAATACAAGCTCCAACTTGGCTAATGGCAGTGGAAAATATAGATATTGATTTAGGATAAATTATTCATGTGGTTCATAACCTTTATATGAAATTGTAAATTGATACTCAATTCATTTTTAATGGTTAAAAGGTTTTTAAATTCTTTAAAATAGTGCAAATGTCTTTTTTCATTAACATACGTGGTGTAAAGGTTGGGGAATAAATCGTAATTTCATTAAAAAAATGTTAGAGATTAAACAAGTAATTTATCCATTAATTTAAGAAAATTAAATTGGAAGTGGAAAGAATGACAGGGATTTGTGAAAGCATTTTGACTATGGTTATTTTGTAAGAGAAAAAAGAGAAAGTAAAAGAAATTAAAAACGTACTTCAATCCCGGTAAAATACATTAATGACATATTTACTTATCAGGAATAGGGAATGAGAGTGGAGAATGGGAGTCAATTTCTTGTTTACTTGCTTTTTTTTTTTTTTTTTTTTTTTCTTGGAATGTGAGTGAGAATGGTGGGTCACACACCAATTTGAGATTGAGGAATGGGATTGGTAATCCCATGCTCCTTCCGAATTGTGACTCTCATTCCTACTATTAACATTAAATTACCATTTTATCCTTAGTTTATTTTACAAAAAATTGTATTAAAAAATAATAACAACCTGTATTAATTATTTTTATTAACTAAATATTATATAATTATCCTAATTACTATTAACGTTATTAGAGTAAATAAAGAACTTTTTTATCATAATATATTATATGTTTCTATTTTTATATTTTTTATACTTTACTTATTTTAATTCATTTTTTTTGTACTCTTTTTAATTTTTTTAAACAAAAAATTACATAATTTAATTTTATTACCTTATATCATAATGATTATTTTACTTTTGATTAATAGTATGATAATAAATTAAAAAAATTGTTCTTTTTTTTTTTAATTTTTGAAAACACAATAAATAAATGGGTATACAAGTAAATTTATAATAACTAACTCCGATTCCTGTTCTAAGTAAACGTATGAATGGAATTGACAGTAATTCCGACTCTGATTCTTCGAACCCAAGTAAACAGCATATTCTGACTCCGAATCCTGATTCCGAATCCAGCATACTCCGAATCATATCTACTCCGATTCATGCTCACTCCGATTATGTGCAATTAAACATGCCATAATTTGATATCTCTTAATCTGGAGAGATAAGTTGAGGGATTTCATGCTAAACAACATAAGAGAAGGAACATCTCATTCCTTCCTCATTTCCCTCTCCTTTAGGTGATTTAGCATTAACTCCTTAATTTCTCTCCTTTCTACCATACATACCCTAAGGGTTGTATAATAGAATTTCCCAAAAGGTGCTTTTGGTTTTCTAGCTTCAAAAGTTATCTTTTGGAGTCAATAAACCAAAAACAAATTTTAAAAGTATCTTCAAGAGTGATTACAATCCTATGCACAAAATGTGACTTCTTAAAAAACCTATTCTAGGTAGATTTTGGTCCTGTTTCACATAGTTTTTTTATAAGTTACTTTTAACTTTTGGGTCCAAAAGTTACTAGGTACTTTAGAGAATTGCTACAAAATTATGTCTTGCATTAATTTTTACCACACAGAAAATTACTTAAAGAAATATCATAACATAACATCATAAATATTTATTTATTTATTTTAAAATACCAATTATAATCACTTATCAGCTCGGGAATTAGAGCCATCCAAGTCAAGTGCCTTTAAGCTTGCCTTGCGAACCCAACTCAGGCAAGCATTGTCCTCACATGTGCGTTAACAGAGATTCGCAAACCCAACATCTTCTCTACTCCGTCCTTTTTCATTCTTATGTCATTAGGCATCGATGCTTATCTCACTAGGCAAAAAAGAGATATACATGATCGGTAAAGATATGAAAGTCAAAAATCTAATTTTGTAAGGTTCAAACTCCAAATTTTGCAATTAATAACACTTTTAATATTCTAATATCATGACATGAATGATCATATATAAGTTTTATAGGATTGTAGGCATTTCCATGAATAGTCTCCTTAAGTATCTTATTTTAAGATCTAAAATGAGAATGATTGATTATTTGGATTTCTTAGTCAATGAATGAATGAGAAATTTCTAAGAACGACCTTTAGAATAATGTGTGCACAAAGTAGTGGTTTAATGATACAAATGATTAAATTAATAAGACCTTTAAATCTAATATATGCACAAATGATAGTCGAATGCAATCAATGGTTAAATAAGTCCATAAAATCCTATATATGCGCCAATGACGATTTAATGACACCCAACTGTTTAAATAAGTCCATAATGTCAATTTATCTAGAGGAATTTAAATTAGTATTGTGATAAACATTTATGTCAAAGTCATAATCTAGATTAAACGGCCGTTTGGTGTGGGAGTTGAGACCTAAAAAATCCAATTTTAATGGTTAAATTTGCATTTGGCATTGACATACAACTCAAACCTATGATTTCAATAGTCTATAAGTGTTTGGAATCGCTTTTGAATAATATTAAGGACATTAACTTTAGTGCTGATAGCATGAATATGCAATTTCAATGACCCACATGTAAACTGCTAATTGTGCCACCTCATTAGGAACTCCACATCACAAAGCTTTATCTGAGAAAAAAAAAAAAAAAACTGAGCCTTTTTTAGGCTCTGCTAATTGGGATTCTCAACAAGAATCAATAATGGAACAAAAAATAATAATAATAAAACGTGAAAAATATAAATGACAATAGGAACAACTACACATTATACATATACTAAAAGGATGGAGTGGATTACTGTTCCATGAACAGTAAAATTACGGTAATGCCCTCCTAAATTAGTCTGCTGCCCTCTCACGCACAGAAAAATGCCGATTCTACCTTCTTCATAGTGTTTTCTCTGTTTTGCCCTCCAAGCTGTGTCCATCGGTTGTTTTTTGCACAGTGGTTTGTCATTTTTGCCCCCAAAACCCTAAGGTTGTTGTTGCCTTTGCCCTTTAGGTTCTCTGCCGCCTGTCTTTCTCATTTATTGCATATTGTCTTCACTATTCATCTTCTTCTCTCTCTTTCTCGCTCTCTCGGTTCTCCTCTTTTTTTGTTCTTAATTTTTTGGGTTTTTGGTGTTCGGCTTGCTCTGGCCGCCATTCTCCTCTCGATTTTGGGTGTATGTTTTTTATGTTTTTTGTTTTTTTGTTTGATTTTTGTATGTTGTTTTGGGGTTTTTTTTTTCTCGGATTCGTTATTTATGTCTCCTTCAACTTCTTCTTTTTTGATCTTTTCTCATTTTCGAGTATGTGCATCAAATGTTGATCGCGGAATTTTTTTTTTTTTTTTGGGTGGGAAGATAAATAAATTTTTTCAAAGTCATACGTTTTGATTTTACAGTGTTTTTTTTTTTTTTTGGGTATTTTTGAGTTAGGTTGTATAATATTTTTTTGTTGTTTAGTGTTTATGCATTTTTGTTTTATAAGTGTAGCATTTTCTTTTTATTGTTTTTGAAACTCTGTTTTCGGTTCCTCTCATGTTTTCGGCTGGTCTTTTGTCATTTTTTGTTGTTTTTCCATTTTTGATTTTGTCAATCTACTGTTTATGAGTTCGGTTTTTATTTTTCTGAGGGTATGAATAATTTTTTTTCAACTCTAGGTTTTGATTTAGGGTTTTTTTTGGGTATTTCCGAGTTACATTGTGTAATATTTTTTCCGTTATCTATTGTCCATGCATTTTTGTTTTAAATAAAAGTTGAGCATTTTATTTTTATTGTGTTGTTGGAATTTTTTTGTTCATCTCTATTGTTGTTATTTGTGATTTGATATTTTTTGGGGTTTTTTGGTTTTTTTTTTTTTTTGGTTCCACCGGTGTATGTATGTAAGAAAAAAAAGGAATTTCTTAGTTTTGTTTTCTTTCTTTCAGTTTTTTTAGTATTTAAAGTTGATTTTTCTTTCTCACATTGTTTGGATTTATATTTTTTGAATTCTGGGTTTTGATATTTTATTCTTCTTTCCTTTTTTATACATATTGTTTATTATTTTTATGAACTGTTGATTATTCATTTTTTGTCACCGGGATGTAAAATTTTTTTGTCCTTAATCTTGATTCTCGACTGTCTTTATTTATTAGTCATTTAGGTTTTATATAATTATGTTATTTTTTGGTTGTTGTTCAGTTTTTGTTTTACAAGTTGAAGTTTTGATTTTTATTATTTGCTTCCACCTTTTTTTCCTGTCGTTTGTCATTTTTTCAGTAAACTTTATATGTCATTTTTTTGTTACTCAGATTTAAGATTAATCTCTTTTTTTTTCCTATTATTGTTATTTTACTTTTTTCTCAGAATTTTTTCCCTCAATCATTGAATAGAAATTGTTTCTTTAAATTTTTCCCTCCCCCATTATGGTTATTTACATGCTTCAATGTTCTATACAGTTAAATGCAAAGAATGAAATAAAAGATTTAGGTATGTTTTCCTTTTTTCCCTATTTATCTTAGTATTTTTTCCTCTCCTTTTTTTTTTCTCATAATTAATTGATTTTCAGTTTTTAATTTTTGTAGATTGGAGTTACAAAGCTATTCAGATTACTGAGGCGGAATACAAAGGAAAATATTGAAGATTTTGTTTATGTAATGTTTGTATTTCTCAATTTTCCTGGTTTTTCCCCTCGGCTAATAGTTGTTTCATTTTGAGCTCAAAATTTTTTCTGTGTTTTGTTTTGCTTTCATGTTTCATGTTTCAATTTTATGATTTAGTTAGGTTTCAATAGATTGTTAGCTTTTCTGATTACTCAATTTTCTAGATTATTCACGTAATTTCTATTGTTTGATGTTATCCTCTGTGTTTGCTAATCTGTCATGAGCATTAAATGCTTATATATCATTGTGTTTTGGTTGAATTATTGGTATTTGTTTTTCCTCTGTTGTTTACAGCTTGCTAATTAATTTGACTGCTAAAGATTTTTTATATCTTTAAATGTGTCATTAATATTTTTAATTTTCTTTCTTTTTGTGATATATTGTGACTTAATGCATTTCAGTTTTTATATATATATATATATCTGTTGAAAATTTCTTCTTTCTCTTTTTCACCGACCTTTTTTATCCAACTTTTTTTAAATAAAATTTTTAGCACATTTTCTGTTATAAATACTTTTTTACTCATTTATTACCTTACTCTCACATATTACCACTACTTTCTCTGAAATACCTTCTTAATTACGCTTCTGTGAATCCTCCTTAATTGTCAACCGAAATCCTCTACTCTGCTCTTTTCTGAAAACTAATTGTCTTCACATCTTCATATCTATGCAAAGCTACTGTTTTTAATCAGGTACTATTCATATTTATGTCTCTTAATTAGAATTTATTGTTCTTTTGTTTTATTAAGATTAGTTGCTTTATAATTATTGTTATTATCCTTATAATCATACTATATGAGGAACCATTTTCCTATTGTGTTTAGATTTTTCTTTTTCCTCCGTTTTTGTTTCTCTGTTCTCTCCCCTGCTTTGATAAAAATATTATTATGATTTTGTTCTCTTTTTTTTTAATTATTATTGTTATTATAAGTTAGATTATTATATTATATGATTTGTCAATTTTGTTTCACTGCTGTGACTATTACTGTTGTTGTGATGAATGTTTGGTTTTTTTTTTTTTTCGTCTGCTCCCTACTCCTTCTGTTTTCTGTCTTTATTTTCTGTTTTTTATATTTTAAATGTTTTGTTTACAAGATGTTGGTCCAAAATTTATGATATGCCATGATGATCTCTATTTATAGATATTATAATGCATATACCAAATATATTACTTAATTTGGTATATGTTGTTGAATTCAATAATATTCAAACTTTATGTTGAATAACTACTCTATGTTATTTGATAGTCTTAATTGATGCCGTGAGTGTTTGGGAAATAGAATTTCTATCTTTTCTGATAATAAAACCATATTCAATATATTACTGTTTAACTTATTATCTTATATTTGCTATCTTTACAACTTTTTATTTTTACTGTTTTGTGTTTCCTGTTATTTTTTCTATTTCTGTTTTAAAAGTTAAATTTTGCCTCTGTTTTCTGTCTTTGCCGGTTCTTTCATCTCTTTACTGCACTTGCTGTTCACTTTTTTCTTACAATTCTTTTCTTTATGTTATTTCTATTTTCTTCTTTTTAATTTTTTCTACATTATATATGTTCCCAAACATCTCACCTGGTGATTACTAAGACAAAGTTGAATGACATTTTAGTTATTCTTTATAAGTAATCTTATCATATGAGAGATCTGAGCATAATCTAATAAATTTTAATCTTCTTTTATTTCTGTCAAAAACAGTATGTATAAATTTTTTTAATATTTTGTATGATATAAACATATTCAATTCTTTATTTACATTAGTGTATATATATTGATTGTCTATATGTTTATTTGTCCCTTCTATTTTGTTGCCATCTTATTATTACTTTTGCTCATGATTTCTGATTATTTGGTTCTGTAATTTCATACAAGTTTTTCCCATCATTCTTATTAGGCGAGGGGATTTTTTTTTTTTTTTTTTTCAGATTGTTTAATATTTAGATTCATTACAAAATTTTATGTATATAAATCTCTTTATAGTTACAAATGTTTGTAATTTTTTTTGTATAATTTAATTTTTTATATTTTGTAATTTATGTAATTTTTATTATATGGTTCAATTTTTATACTATATTATGTTTTATTCGATGTTATGTTGTAGTAGAACAACAAATTTTTAGGTTATCAAAATTTAACTAATTTTTTAAATAGTTTTGACAGATTGTTTAGGTTCATAATTTCATATTTATATAAAAAAACAAAAATTGTTTTAACATATTAATAACAACAAAGAGTGATAAAGAAAGAATCATAAGTTTATAAAAAAATTAAACTTCTGTAACTATCAATAAGTTATCATCCAAGTGTAAAATAAAATGTCCAAATTTTTTTTACAATATTTTAAATACTAAACGAAAATAATAAAATATTAACCAACAAAAATTTTCACCGAAAACAAACACCCAAAACACAGACCAAATTAATACAATTAATTTATACTTATAATTCAAACATCTTCTGTTGACCCATTCAGAAAACGAAAAGAATCAAGGTATATTTATCTTTTATATACAATTACATATCATATAATTATACCAATTTTAATTTTATTTATAAATATAAAATAATTATTCTTTTTCTCATGACAGATCGGAGGAAAAAGGGAAAAAAATTAAACACAGTTGATGATATTTTCAGTGGAAGATGTTCCTTTTGCAACAACTTTGTTTATAAACTTATATCTATATATGTTTGTCTGTATATATAAATCCAACATTTTGATATAAACTTGAATGTAAATATTCTAATATTATAATAACTAATGCTAAAAAAATATACTTATTACAATTATATTATTTATCTTAACTAATTATTTTATTGTATAATATTCAATTATTTCTTTTTATTTTTTCCTCTACATTCACGTGCGTAGCACGGGTATTAACCTCGTATCTAACTGAAAAGCCACCGTCGAGGACAACGTTCTGTCGAAAAACCGGCGAGGCTCTATCTAGATCTCACGGCCGGCGATCTATGGGGGAGGCTACTACTCGTTGCAAGTGGAGCTCGGCTACGACCGCGATTTGCAATCACGAGGTTACTGTTGCGCCGAGGAGATCTGCCGGAGATTGACGACAATGGTGGCAACAATCGACAGCGACAATTACCGGCGATGCTCTTGTGTGTTGTCTGCCGGTGATGAGATCTCACGGCCGGCGATCTATGGAGGAGACCGCTGTTTTGGCAAGTGGAGCTTCGGCTATGATCGTGAGGCTACTACTGCATTGAGGAGACCCGCCGGAGATCGATGAAGATGGCGGCGACAATTTCCGACGAAGAAGAAGGAAAGCCACATATTGCCTGTCGGGATGTTTTATTTAAAATATGTTATGTGGGGCCTAGTACACCGTTCACTTTACCCAATATTTTTTTAAATTTTAATAAATAAAAAAAAGATAATGTGGGACCCATATCTTTTACAACCCACGTTGAGTCTTGAATCTCATGAATAGTGCTAAAAAGCATTTTTAGCAACTCCAATTCCTACTTCTATAAATACTACTATTTGGTACAAATCGTCCTTTTCACGATTCCACGTGTAGACTGAACAGATACTTGTTCCAAGGGCGTTTAACAGCTGTCTAAAATTTTTTTTATTAAAAACTTGTATTGTAGGCCATCCAACTTTCCTTTTTACTCCAATTTTTTAAAATTAAACCGAGTGACTCGAGTCCAGAAACCCTTCAAGAATCACCGATGCACCGTTGGAGCACCAAGTCCCGGCGTAGTCCACGACGCTGCACCTGTCCGAGTCGCTCCGACAGTGACTGAGTAGGAGGCCCCGGACGTCGTTCCGACTCTGCCACTCGGCCACGTTGCCCCAGCGAAGCTGAAGAGAATCACCCTTTCCAGCCCTTTATAAATAGGCTGATGCAAACCCAGAATCAACCAAATCAACCAAGCCTATCAGTACTAATACGCTTATTGCTTCCAAGAGCTTTCTTTAGTCTTTTTTTTTTTTTTTTTTTTTTTTTTCTGTTGAGCTTTTTTATCTGCACACTAAGCAATTAATAGTTTGCTTAGTGATTTCCTCAGCCTTTTTCATATTATCTTTCTTAGCCAAAAAAAAAAAATAAATAAATAAAAGCCTGCCAACAGGGAATAAAGAAGCCCGACCAACATTTTTTTTTTTTTAAGAGTAATTGATCTAAATAGTCCCTGAATTCTTTCGAAGGTGACGGTTTTGGTTATTGTTCTTTTTTTTTTTTTTGCGAGATAATCATAAACTCTTATTTTTTACCATTACAATCATTTCTGTAAAAAAAACTAATAGATTGATCACGTGAGAAGCATGTTTCTTGCTTTTTGAAAGTCAAATAGGTAATTTCCTATCTATATTAAGTTTGAGGGGAAAACTAGATCGATAATTGAGGGGTGAACCAGATCAGAAGCGGGGGGCGGGGGGGGGTCAGCTATTTGGAAATTAGGGGGAGGGGGGACAAACCCATAAACTCAGGGGAGGGGGGGTGATTAGAAACGGGGGGGGGGGGGGGGGGGGGGGGGTCGATCAGAAACTCGGAGGAGTGGGGGGAGGACCAACCAAGTCGGAAGCTTCGGAGGGGGGGCGGGGGGCGAACTAGATCAAAAGCTTGGGCGGGGGGCTGATGATGTGGAAATGGGGGGGGGGGGGGGGGGGGGAGGGGGAGAGGCAAGGGGCGGGCCAGATCGGAAGCTTGGTCTAGTTTTGATTCTGAATCAGAACAACAAGAGGAGAGAGAGATAGACTTTTTGGGAGATTTTGAGAGTATTTTATTCTTTTTATTACAAAAAAAAAGAGTCTATTTTAGCAAAATTTTGTTAAAAATTTAACGGAATTTGACGGAAAGGACTTGTAATAGCAAAAAAAAAAAAAAAAAAGCAAAATTCTGTTAGAAACTTAACCAAGTTAGAAGCATCGGAAGGGGGGGCGATCGGAAACTTGGGGGAGGGGGGGCCGATCGGAAACTCTGGGGGTGGGGAATTAGATCAAAAGCTTGGGCAGGGGGCCGACGACTTGGAATTTGGGAGGGGGGGGGGGGGGGGGGGGGGGGGGGGGAGGAGGGAGGAGGGGCCGGGCCAGATCGAAAGCTTGGTCTAGTTTTGATTCTGAAGCAGAACAACAAGAGGAGAGAGAGGGATTTTTTTAGGAGATTTGAGGGTAATTTAGTTTTTTTTTTTATTACCAAAAAAAAAGTTTATTTTGATGGAAATGACTGTAATGGCCAAAAAATAAGAGTTTAGGATTATCTCAAACCTTTGAAAGAGTTCAGTAACTATTTAGGCCAATTACTCTTTTTTTAATAAGAAAAGCTCGACCAACACTTGAGCATTGAACAAGATCTCCCACGGCCATTATTTTAATAATCGGAAAAGCTTGAGATACCTGCGATTACGAAAATGCACAACATTTCTTGCAAGTAATTTGCTTACTTCTCTTGAATGCTCAACGGCTGCTTCGATTAATCCATCGTTTCTTGATCTTCTAAACATCTTCTCTATTTTTATTTTCGCAGAGCTCTTTGATTCCTTGTCTTTGTTTCGCCAAGAGAATCGAGCAACAGCGGCCACGGCGAAGCTCTGCCACTCGGCGACATCGGATTTCGATCTGGGGTGGAATCCATTAAGCGAAGCGTCGGTAACTTCAAAGAAGGATATACCTGGGGTTTTTTTTTTTTTTTTTTTTTTCTTTGATAGGAAAGAACACACCTTTTTTCACTGTTTTTTTTTTTTTAATTATTTTTTCTAATATAAATGTGCCACCCACCTTATTCACAACTCAATCCATGCAGAGACACCCACTCAGGTTAAAAAGCATTTTTTATGCACCAATCTACATGGCACATGAGGTGGCCTTCCAACTCATATACCACCTCAGCATTTTTAACTTTAACACTTATTTTGCTAATATGCCCCTATATTCCTTTCGGTTTACTGCTCACCTATTTTTTCTCTCTCCTCTTCTCAGACTTCACCCTCCTCCTCCTGCCTTCCCATCATGAGAAAAACCATGAATTTCTTCCATTAAAAAAACCCAGCTCCTCGGCTTCTCCCTCACCGTTGTATTTTTACAAAAAGCTTTCGCAAGATGATTTGGAACTTAATTGGAGTCTTTGAAAGAACCAAACAAAAAAACAAAAAACAAAAAACAAAAAATAAACAAAACAAAAAGGAAAAAGAAAAAAAGAAAAACGAACTGCAACCATAAGAACGTCTGTGAAATTCTTTCTTCCCCACCACAATCGGAGAACAACAAGGAAATACATGAAAAAGAAAATCAAGAACTTTAACAACTTCCAGAAAAGAAGATTTTATACAGGTGAAAAAAATGAAAACGAAAATCAAACATGAGTTTAGCAAAAGGATGAAAAAAGTGAATGCTAAAAGATTTACCGAGTTCCCTAAAAAAATTGTTAGGTTTCTTCCTCCAATTTTAAAGTCGACCTTTATCACCAGTACTGACAAAAAGAAAAAAAATCCAGATATTGAAATGAAACTGAAGAGTCACATATTAGTTTTGGTTTTGAAAAGTCATACAAACACTTTTAGATTTATGGGTGTTAGATTAATGCCTACAAAAAAAAAAAAAAAAAACCATTATATCTCTTGACTTTTTTTTATCCCCTTGAATTTCTGGGTTGGATTAATGGTGCCAAAAGTACCATTATCTCTCCTCATCCATCTCACTCTCTCTCTCTCTCTCTCTCTCTCTCTTTCGGACCTGGAACCACGGCTGCAAGAAGTCCTTGTCTAAGCTATATCTCTCGCCGTCGTCATCTCCAATCTGCCTCCTTGCTCTCTAATACAAGTCATGACCAGCCATTTTGAATGTCAGGACTGAATCCCCTACAACGCCATGGGATAAAAAGCTCCCGAACCAACTCCGAGCTCTCGTGTCATGGGTAGATCTGTTGCGATCTTGGAGAGGAGTGGCTGCGCTGGAGTTTGAAATCTTGCCGGCATCTAGACTACCTTTTTTCGTCGTCAAGATTCGCCCAACCTCACTACCTACGGCGTCTCCATCGAGAACCTCTGCATCTCCCCCTTTTTATCTATTTATTTTTAGCGAGCTAAATTAATTTTCGTTTGAAAGGAATACAAAGTTGGGGGCATATTAGCAAAATAAGTGTTAAGTTAAAAATGCTGAGGTGGTATATGAGATGGAAGGCCACCTCATGTGCCATGTAGATTGGTGCATACAAATAAGGATTGAAGTTGGTGTATCTAATATTATTCATCACCATTTATTGTTAACCCTTTAATTTTTTTTTAATATTAAAGATGACGTGTATTTTAAAAAATTTTCAATTTATAATTTGTATAAATGAACATAATTTACAAATTCAGCATGTGTTTGATGCTAAGGTTTGGATTGTAGAATTTGTGTTTGAATTGATTGTGCGTTTATCGAGTCGTTTGAATTGCTGGAGTTTAAACCGTAAAAACTTGAAATGTGTTTGAAAAAAAATATTAATATGGAGCTTGTTTCGTTCGTCTTGAAATTCTATGCAATTAAAAAAAATAATCTCATTTGGACTTGTCTATGTAAAGTTATAGATTTTTAAAGTTGAAGTTACAAAACTGTGTGAATAGTGAAGCTGAAGGAAAAAGACAAAAACTGGATTGTAATTGTATGGTTTGAATTATGTGTCCAAACGCATGCTCAGTTTATTTGAATAAAAAAAATTAATTTCAGTGCAAACTCCAATAAAGCAATAATTCACATCATCAAAACAAATGCATCATTTAAAGCAAAATTTTCAATTCAAATCTTCCATCCGAATGCACTATTCAACTCAAGTTTCAATTCCAATTAAACCCAAATTTTTCAATTCAAACTCATGCACCAAACACATACTAAATCATCTACTATTAAGAAAAGGGTTAGGATCAGATGAATGGTTGAGATGATCTAATCAATATCAAGACTGAAATCATGATCAAATATATGGTTGCGATTTAGGACAAGTTATACCAATGGCTGAAAGGATTTAATTTAAGAAAGGAATCATGAGTAAATCAAGGATCTTTAGCGCCGGTACCCCTAAATTTGTCAACCTTTGACAACTTATCCCACAAACTTTTAATTTTGTCAATTTATCTCCGAACTTTCTAAATTGTTATAATATATTCCATTTTATTTAACTTACTATTATACTGATGACAGAAATCCCACTTCCGCCTCACTTGATAGCAAAAAATTCCATATATAATCAAAAATTTCAAATTCTAATTGAAACCTTATGCAAATCTTCTTAATTCAAATCATCATTTTAATGGAAAGTTAATAAAATGAGGTATGTCCAAAAAATTCAAAAGGTTGAGGTGTAGATTGCAAAAATCAGAACTTTGATAGGCTTGTTATTATGTTTACTTATGCATAATCGGAGTGAGCATGAATCGGAGTGGGTAGGATTCGGAGTGGACTGGATTCAAAATCAGGATTCGGAGTCAGAATATGCTGTTTACTTGGGTTCCAGGAATCGGAGTCGGAATCACTGACAATCCCATTCATGCGTTTACTTAGAGCATGAATCAGAGTTAGTTGCTATAAATTTACTTGTATACCCTTTTATTTATTGTGTTTTCAAAAATTAAAAATATGAATATTTTTTTTAATTTATTATCTACTATTAATCAAAAATAAAATAATCATTACGATATTAAGGTAATAAAATTAAATTATGTAATTTTTTGTTTAAAAAAATTAAAAAGAGTAAAAAAAATGAATTAAAATAAGTAAAGTATAAAAAAATATAAAAATAGAGACATAATAATATATTATGATATAAAAAGTTATTTATTTACTCTAATAACGTTAATAGTAATTAGGATAGTTATATAATATTAAGTTAATAAAAATATAGTATATTTAGCTAATAAAAATAATTAATATAGGTTGTTATTATTTTTTAATACAATTTTTTGCAAATAAACTAAGGAATGGTAATTTAATGTTAATAGTAGGAATGAGAGTCACAATCCGGAGGGAGGGCATGTGATTGCCAATCTCATACCTCAATCCCCAATTGGTGTGGGACCTATCATTCTCACTCTCATTCCAGAAAAAAAATAAGCAAGTAAACAAGAAATTGACTCTCATTTTCCACTCTCATTCTTACTCCTCATAAGTAAACATGCCATAAAAGTCGACAAATTTAAGAGGCAACATTGTTAGGATAGGGTGCTTTTAAAGCATCTATAACGTGGATGTATTGCAGATTTTATGCATTACGACATTATTATGAAAATAAAATTTTATGCAATTCAGTTTCATTGATATAAAATTCAATATAATTGTAAGTAACACTTCATGATTCGTAAATTTATGATAAAAAATTGTCTTACTTATATGTGAGCGAAAATTTCGCAAATATAAAGACATAATTAAGGGTTTAATATAAATAGAATCATAGTTACAATCGGTAAATAAAGCTGGGCGCTTTATTTTGATAAAAAGGTAATGTGATTCTTTTTTCTAACTAGTGGGATGACCTTGTCTTGGATTAAAACAGTGATTACAAAATAGCAAAGCACAATGATAGATGTCAATTATTTTCAGATTAAGATGTTGATAAACTAAAAAGCAATTTAAGAACTAATTATCTATCACTAGATGGCCGATTAATATATGAATATTAATCTTGAGTGATCAGTGCTGAATTCATGCTCATGATTACATGTCTTTTCATTTGCCAATGAGTGAGATTAATTCGTAAATCAAAAACACATTACTTTGGAGATATGGTACATGAAACGAAGGGAAAGCTATTTCATATATATGGAATGAACAACTTTATTTAGTGAAAATAAGTGGAATTTCTATGAGTTGTTAATTTCAAAGTATGGTATTTCTACCTTTATTTATTTATGTATTTAATTTTAGCCTCGTCTGTTTTGCCATACCACAACCAAACTATTTTCCAAGGTAATAATTTTAAATGAGTCAACAGTATCCTACTAGGCTAGTAGCTCACGTTTTATTGTTTTAATCCCCCTCCCCCAATGAGGTGCAAAGAGTACTGCCAATTAGAAAGGAGTGCTATCAAGGCCACTATGGCTCAATAGTGATCTATCTGTACTTTTATTTTGACCATTTATTTTCCAAGGTATGTAAGCTTAAATACACACTCTCTGGACTGGGTTTGGATTTCTATACTTTTATTTCTTGTTTTCATTTGTGGTGTGATGATACCGGAGGTTAGATTTTCAAACTTGTTTTCATGTGAAAAACTTAGTATTTTGGAATGCCCACTGTTTTAATTAAGAAGCTACTTGGCGTTTTCTTATTATAAAATTGATACTTTTAGGATTATTTAGCCCAATTCTGATATGTTTTCTAAAGAAAGGTTAAAATGGGAATTTTTATTTAAAAATGTGGGCGAATTTCAGAATATTATGATTATTATTTATGTGATGATTTTAATTACGCATTTACTTTTAATTAAACCCCTCCACGTCACCATACTCGGTTTCAGGTTGTCACTATTTTTGTAAATTTCTTACCTACGATGACGGTTATTTGAAAAAAACCGTTGTGGTAGAGCATATACCACGACGGTTTTTTCAACGACCGTCGTGGTATATCATATACCACGACGGTTTTCTTCAAGGACCGTCGTGGTAGATTTCGTCAAAATTGGAAAAAACCCATGAACCCTACCACGACGGTTTAATACGAAGACCGTTGTGGTAAAATGTCGATTGGGATACAAACCACTGAAATCAACCATGACAGTTTATATAGAAGATTGTCGTGGTAGAGTACGGTAGATGAAAAAATACTGAAGCCTACCACGACGGTCTTTATAGTTGACCGTCGTGGTAGATTGTCGGTGGATGGAACCCTACCACGACGGTCTTCTATATAAACCGTCGTGGTTGATTTCAGTAGTTTGTATCCCATCCGACATTTTACCACGACGGTCTTCGTATTAAACCGTCGTGGTAGGGTTCATGGGTTTTTCCATTTTCCACGAAGCCTACCACGACGGTCAACAATAAAGACCGTCGTGGTAGATTATCGGTGGATGAAACTCTACCACGACGGTCTTTATTGAAAACCGTCGTGGTATATTGAGTACCACGACGGTTTAAATTTGACCGTTGTGGTATAATTGTTACCATGACGGTTTTTTCCTAGTCCGTCGTGGTAGATGTTTTAGTGGTAAGTTTTGAAATTTTCAGAAATTGTTCAACTTTTTCCGCTTTTAATAAAACCTAAAAAAAACACCATTTTCCCAAACACATTTCATCCCGAGCCTTATTCCCAAACACCATTCACTTTTGCAGTCTCTAATAGACACACCTGAACTTCCATACCCAGTATATTTCCTCCCCCTATTTCTCTCTCGTCGCTGCCTCCCTTTAAAATCTTCAAAAACTCTCTGAACACTCAAACTCCGACACCATCGTCCAGCACTCACGCGGTTTCCTCCATTCTCCGATGCCATCCTCCACCAACGACGCTTGTTTTCGAACTTTCCCAGTCTCTCTCGCCGACCACAACCCACTCTCTACTATCCGGTAAGTTGTAATGCATATTGCTTGAGTAATGCACGAATGTGGGTAATTTCGGTCCACTACATCGTATTTTGTTGATTGTGGTTGTCGAAATTGATTATATTTAAGGCCGAAATGGGCAAAAGCTAGAGAAAACCTTTTCGGTTGTGTTTGTGATTTTGTATGATTTGAAATGGTTGGGTAAGGCTCGGATTCGTTAAGAATTTTTGCTTTTGTGAGTTAATTGTTTGCATATTACGTGTTTGATTAAATGCCTCTTTGTGTGAGAATTAGTTGTAGATTAAATTAAATTGATTGGTAAGTCTCGGATTTGTGAATTTTTCGGATAAAATTCAAGTTTTTGTTTATGGTGATTGTTTGTAAATTACATGTTCGATTAAATGCCCCTATGATTAGGTTGTGTGTCATTTCCATTTGTAAATTACAGGTTCGATTAAATGCCCTTGCCATACACATTTGGTGTTTTGTTGTTTTAGATTGATTTACAATGTCGAAAGATCACGAGGAGGAAGTGTCAACCCAAACTCAAGTTGGAAAACCACGAAGAACCAACTCTTCAAGATTCAATGCCGACGAGGAGGGAAAACGAAGAGCAACTCTCCTTAAAAGAGTGCACATTGTTAGGACGAGGGGAGAACGAATTCAAGTTTCGTTTGACTCAAAAGGCCAATCAATAGGCAAGGAAGGTGATGAATTACAGAGTTGGATTGGAGTGCTAGCTCGGGAGCATATTCTAATTTGGATTGTTGATTTCAGAAGTGCTGATTTAGAACCGAGGAAAAAACGAGTGTGGTTGGAAGTTGTAACTTCATTCACGGTTGATGAATCGCACAAAAAGCAAGTTTTGAAGTCCTGTGGGGAGTCGGCTAAATGTTTTAGATATGATCTTTACCAAGCCTTTGTTAGGGATCATATTGATGAACAAACTGTTTGGCAACGATCGGCTAAAGTGGTTAACAATTACCCAACCATCAGCCAGGACGATTGGGAAAGGTTTATTACCTATCGACGGACGACAGATTTCAAGAGGCTATCCCAACAAGGAAGCGAGATAAGGAAAAAGAGCAAATACGGTTCTACCACAGGCCGAGACGGCTATAGGAAACATGATCAAGAAATCGTACGTTAATTAATTGGGAAAAAAGCTTAAAGTCTACTAAATTTTTTTTTTTTTTTACGTGTGTTATTTATGTTTACTAACTTTAATTACTAAATTGCAGTTCGAACAGACGGGGGAGTATGCGGACCGACATGTTATTTGGCGGGACACGCGGCTTAAGCCCGATGGAGAGTACAAGAATCCATCGATTAAAATTATCGGTGAAGCAATAGTAAGTCTACGGATCCTATTTCAAATAAAGAGTAAGATAGTCTCCATTATGTTTACGAGCTCAATAACATATTGTGTAATTGTTGTAGGACGAATTAACACAATAAGAGACCCAAGGAAGCTTCGAATTTGTGGGTACAGAAGACATTTTGACCAAGTCTTTGGGCAATCCCGAGCATTCCGGTCGTCTTCGTGGGCAATCGAAATTTGTCAACCAGGCACAATACTTCAATTCCATGCATGTACCAAGGGAGAATCCTGAAGTCTCCTTTATGAAACGACAGCTGGCTGTATTGGAAAGAACGGTGCAGGAACTTTGTACGAAGCACGGTATCAACCGTGAGACGATGGCCGAGGAGGCAGCCCCACCTACTATTGATCAGCACAACAGTTTCAGGGCGAGTTGCACCCTCAATGAGAAAGAAGCCGACGCGTCGGATCCGCAGCCCATGCCTAATGCAAGTAAGGAATGCCAGCTTTTCCTTACTGATTTTATTAATGGTGGAGAAGTTTTGGTTGCAATAGGCAGGGCATACATGGACTGTGTTCCAACCGACACAGTCCATGGGATTCCTTTGGGCGAGGGGAATGTGTGAGTGACAATCAGTATCCCAAAATTAAAACGTGCACTCCTTCCGATTCCGACGAATGAAGCCACATATATTGAAGAGGCTGTCGGGGGGTTTGTTGCTTGGCCCAAAAAATTAGTCGTGCTTCAGAGCAGTTTAAGCCAGGCCAATCGAGGGTCCCAGTCAAGCTCCCGACCCAGAAGCAAAAGGAAGGAAACGAATAAAAAAGAAAGCCGGTAGGAAGAAACTACAGTCACAACCGGAGGTACAACAGCAAATGGAAGAAGAAGTACCTACGTTTGACTTCAATGAAATTCCCGTTGAACTGAGACCGCTGGCTTATCACGCACAAAGTTCCTTGAGTGACAGTAGCCAGATTTCGTGCCCACCACAACAATCCGATGAAATGCCCATATATATTGGGTATGAAGATGTATACCATTTCATAACCTTTAAAGAAATCAGTGCAAGCAGTATAATGGTTTACATCAGCTAATTGTTGTTTCCTTAAACAATACTTAATTATTGTTCCAATTAGCTTGAAAGATAGATATATATGTTGATTTTGCACGCGTAACAAGTTTGACTTAATATTTTGCAGCTACTTATCGGATTGTTGTGCAAGAGCAGGATTGGATCAACGTTTCGAGTTTATTTCTCCATTCCTTGTCTTGCCAGTTCAACAGAATGTAGATCGTGTAGCCTACATTCGAGAGAGAGCCGACAATATCATCCGGATCATAACAAACGTACCAAGGGGAAGGCTTGTTCTCATGCCATATAACAGCGGCCAACATTGGATATTGGCTGTTATTAATCCGTGGGATGACTCCGTCCTCTATTTTAATCCTCTTGGAAACGATCCGGGTGAAGATTTTCAACAGCTAATTACGTTATAAGTATTCTTTGATGTTTATAGTTCCATGATTTGACATTCCATAATTGTTGTTCCGGATGTATTGATATTTGTTAAATTGTTAGGGTACTAAACGATTGGAAATTGCTGGTGGGACAAGGAATAACAAAGCGACGCAACTGCAAGACGTTGATTCAGACTGATCGATGCCCGATACAGCAAGGAAATGTGTAGTGCGGCTATTTTGTATTGGGGTTCATGCGAGAAATAACGTTGAACGTCGATGGACTTGCCTTACTACAAAACAAGACTTCTTATACTGAAGCTGATTTGAATTTGGTTAGGCAAGAGTAGACTACATATGTCATGAGCTTCATACAATATTGAGGCAAAGCATGAAGAAAAATTTTGTATAGCAGTATTTAGTTCTATATTGTTGTACATTGTGACATTGTATTTATCATATCAATTATGTTATTATTTTATTCTTTGCTGCGTAATTTTTTCATGTCATGAATGAATGAACAAGAAATGAATGAACTGGTATTCAATTGCACGAATATATATATATATATATATTTTTGTTTACGTTACAACCTACCACGACGGTTTTTAACAGAAATCGTCGTGGAAATCAATATACCACGACGGTTTTCATGGGAACCGTCGTCGTACGTCAAATACCACGACGGTTTATCGCTTGGTATTAGCTACCGTCGTGGTAAGTGAACTACCACGACGGTGGATTATAGAAACCGTCATGGTAGGTCCAAAATACCATAAGAGTTTGTCGTTTGGTGTCAGCCACCGTCGTGGTAAGGTGAACTACCACGACGGTGGATTATAGAAACCGTCGTGGTAGGTCTAAATACCACGACGGTTTCTAGTATTCTGTCAGCCACCGTCGTGGTAATGTGAACTACAACGACGGTGGCTTATAGAACCCATCGTGGTAAGGGAACCTACCACGACGGTTTATATATACAACCGTCGTGGTAGGTTCCCTTACCACGACGGTTTCCAATAAAAACTGTCGTGGTAGATGTAGCTAAATATCAATTTTTGTCCCTATTTTTACCTATTCCACGACGGGTAAAAAACCGTCGTGGAATCTGAAAAGATTCCACGACTCTGGATTTCACGACGGTTAGAAAACCGTCGTGGAAATATTACCACGACGGTTTTTAACCGTCATGGTATCCACATTCTGTAGTACTGAACCACTAAAAGATCCAATAAAATTATCCTAGACGTTTTTAAAGTCCTTCGAGATGATATGTAAATCATTGCTAGTTTATGGGTGTCACACTAACTGGTGTTGTCTGGAATAATTGGAAGTGTGAGATGAAACAATTGGAAGTTTTTATTTTATTTTATTTTTTCATTACTTATTATTATTATTATTATTTAAGTTGTCTAGATGAAGTTGTTAACCAAAAAAAAAAAAAAAAAAAAAAAAAGCTTAAGTTGTCTATATGAAGTCATGTATTTTCCAGACGATGACACATGTCCAGTGTAATAAATTTAACATTTAAAATTTTAGAAATTTTAAGATTTAAGATTATTAGTGATCTCAAAAGTTTCATTGTAAATGAGGTGACAATTTAATTTGTACAATTAGGATGGATACTAAACTTAATTTACTTGAATGCACTGAATTATAAGATATAAAGCCCTCATAAAAAAGGGGGAAAAGAGTTTTCATTAGGGAAAATAATAATAATAATAATAATAATAATAATAATAATAATAATAATAATAACAATAAGTGTGCCCGTCATGTTTTAGTCACTCCTTAAAAACAAAAAACAAAAACAAAAACAAAAAAATAGTCGAAACTTTAAGTTTTTAGGTAAATGGTTATTTTCTTTTTAAATTCTTATTCGATTTTATAATGGTCATCTACCAGTAGTCCATCACTAATGTCCAATAGTCAATTAATGATGAACCTATGATATATAGTATATTATTGTTTTATATTGGTTAATCACCTAAATCTATCAGCAATGAATAATCAAGTAGTGATGACTATTTTTCTAAAGAAAGATTTTATTTACACCTATAAAAATTATGAATGTCCCCACCAAATCATGAATTATTTTCCTGAAATATTTACATAAATTGTCCATTTTCACTCATCCCTTTTAAAATAAAAAACACTTTTTAACTTATTTACAAAATTGAACAAAATTTGAATTTCACTCATTATTCATTCCAAGTTTATCCTTATTGTTTTTTTAGGAATGAAAATCTCCTTGAATATTTAAGGAATAATAATTTTAGAAATTTTATTATCAATCTAATTTAAATATCAAGTTTAAATTTGTTACTTATTTTAGGCTATTTTTATGAGAGCAAGTTTTTTTTTCTCCTTAAATTATGTGATATTATTAGATTATATTTTTTTTATAGAAATTTTTATATGTTTTGGACATTCAGATTGATTACTTTTTTTTTTTTTTTTTTTGGTTCCCTTAAATTGATTACTTTTCCTTAAATTGATTATTTGTTTTTTTTTTTTTTCTCAAATTGATTACTTTTTTTGTTGGACATTCAGAGTTGTTTTTTATTTTCTTCACTTTTAAAAAGATTACTTTTTTTTTTGTTTGTTTCCTTCATTAGTTTTGTCCATCATTAGTTTTTGTTTTGGATTTGTTCTTGATGTTTATTAGTTTGATGTTGTGATTATTACGATAATGACTCTATCACTTCAAGGATTACGCGTATCATACGAAATTTTTAAGATATGGACCTTATTATTTTATCTCTTAACCATTAGCAATATGGTCATACATATGGCAATGACAGTATTAATTTATAGAAGAACTTCGATAACAGATTTTAGGTTTTATCGTTTTTCGAATTACTTCCTCATTGACCGTGTCAATGAGAAAAAACTAAAACAAAAATATATTTACAAAATATAATTATATAACATATTGACCTCATCAATATTATATTCAAATACAATATATTGAGTAATTAAATGAATATTAAATAATATTTAAGTTGAATATAGACAATCCAAATGAAGAGTACGTAAGACTTACCAACAGAAAACTCAAAGACGAGCACCACAGTTAAGACAGCCCACATTGCATCAACCCCAAAACCATTGTAAAAGGGTTGAAAATAGTAATACAAGGAAACCAGTGTCAGTGCTAAGCCTACTTTCAGGGAATGAGTAACCTTTCTCGGGTCATCTTTTCCCATCTTCTTTGCTTCTTTTGCAACTTCTACTAACACACCAGGCAAAGCCCTAAGACGACACTGAAAACCAAAAGTCATTATATACATATATAATTGTGTGTGTGTATATATATATATACGAGCAAATATGTAATGCTTATAATGGTGATATACCGATGAGCACATAGAATCAGCGAGACCAAATTAAACCCTCTATATATACATGATACGATGTCCCTTGAAAACCTAATTGCTGAGATCAGGTAATTGGACTTGGGATTGTTAAGGTACAAAAACGTACGAATTATCATCATGTATAGCACCAATCATGTATTGGATTCTTCCTTAAAACATTATGAAAAACTTGAGAAACATAAAGTAGGTCCCACTTGAGGTTATTATTAAGGTCAAGGAATGTCAGCTCCATCAATAGCTCCATAAATGCCGCCACGTGCACAACGTGACCAATGCCAGAATTCAAGATGTACGACTAATTTGAAGACAAGGGTAGTTTGATGAGTTTTTTTTTCTTTTTTCTTTTTTTTTGAATGTGCTATAAGGTTTGAGAAGAACCAATCTAGTTGATTGAAATGTTTTCTTTTTTCTTAAAAATATAAAAACTAAAAAGAAACGGAAGAATCTAGAACCGCTATTGAGATTTCCTCTCTATGTGATTTTGGCGCACTTGTTTTGGCGGGCAAAGAGGTGGGCTATAGTTTGGTCGCATAGAGAAGGAAAGGAAGAAAAACGTGGGTGCGTGAAGAAAGGTGGGAAGTGGATAATGATTGAAGATGATTTGGAGGGTGGGGTGCGTGTGGTTTTCATGTTAAAAATACATAGTAGAAAATATAAAGTTATTAAGTTATTTTTCTATTTCGTTATCTTTTAGATATTATTCTGTCTACCATTTTAGTCTCGAGTTGTGTAATATATTCAATGTTTTATGATTTTTATTTTTTGTTTTTGGTGAAATCCAACGTCTTAACATGCTGTAATCTAAGGAAGAAAAAAAAAACTATTTTATAATTTGTGTGTGATTTTTGAAGTTATTTTTATTGATATATATATATACGATTATATCATATTTGTGTCTTTTAGACGTGAACGACTTATTATATTTTGTGAAATAACAAAAATTCATTTATCAATAAGATTAAACAATCAAAATCGATTATCTATTATTTAAATTAATTGGGTTTTTCACTAAAATATCAAACCACTCAAACTGTCTGAAATATGTAGTTTTGAATTGGTTAATGATATTGTGATAAAATTTCACCCTCTGATTTACAAAAGACCAAACAAACAAGAAACCAGAGAATCGAACACAAGGAAAAACAAAATTGAAATTAGAGGAATAGATCAAGCTAAGAACAAAGGATTTACTTGGTTCGGATCAATGATACCTACTCCAAGGCAGGAAATCGCTTCCTAGTCCAATTCACTATGGTAGAAGCATTCACAAGACTCAACAAGATCTTAAGAGTTTTGAAATTACAATGCTTATCAGTTTCTCACTCTTTCTCTCTTAGATTCTCGAGAAACAAGCACTCCCCAAACAACCCCTTTTACAAACCCTATAATATTCTCATTTGCTTCAGAGTATACAAAACCATTCAGACTAAAAAATACCTAACAGACTCTTTATATTACAACAAAACCTATAAGATATTGACACCTATAAACCCGAACGGTCACTTTTAATTATACTAAGCTGCAGTCCTAATATAATCTTGTAACTACAATTAGAGACACATGACAAATTTTTACCATAAAAAATGCCAAACCATCTTTCAACTTACTAACGGTAGTGTAACTACTATACGAATGTAAAAATTTAAACATCAAGACATTATGAATTATTATTATTATTATCACTATCATTATTATTATTATCACTATCATTATTATTATTATTACTATTTTGTGTAATTGAAATTATCAAGACATTATGAAGCTTTTTTTTTTAAATGATAAAAATTATTGAAGAAGCAGTAGGTGTATTTTAAATCTTTTTTTTTTTAAATGTAACAGGAAAAGTTTTTTTTTACATATATATATTTGTTATAGATTTTATTTTAATAAATCAAACCAAAATAAAAATTAGAATGGATATAAAAGAGTTAAATTAGATATTATAAAAAATAGTTGTTATAAAAGTCAGTGGCTTTGAAATCTTTAATAAAAAAATATAATTTGATGCGGATATTCATAAATATAGCAAGTTTAAATATGACTACTCTTTTTTACATAAATAAATAAAAAAAACTTATGACGTTTATAAAGAATACAAGGGTCTTTTCAATCACCTAAACGACAAACTAATTTATTATGAGTGTTGTATATATATATTATATATTGGAAGTATTACGAGGCGTTTTTTTTTTTTTTTTTGCTGAACGAAGTATCATGAGGAGTTGTGACTAAAAATGATACCTCAGAATTATTTTACCTGGTTTGGCCAGTCCTTTGACGTGTGTAACACATTGGGGGTGACGTCGTGACGAAAAGAATATATTCTGGTCATCTAACAGCCTAGTTTACAAGGACCTTAAGAAAATAATTAAATAAAAATAAAAAAGCTTAAAAACAACAATATGAGCAGTACAAAAAGTTCTTCTACATTTGTCTCTTTTTATCTTCACGCTCTTAGCATTTTCAGACTCTGTTCCTTCGAGTCACTTAATGAAGAATAATCCTTACTAAAAAGAAAAAAACTTAAAAAAAAAAAGGTGATCTACTTTGACGTTCCATGATAAATTAAAAAGCTTGAATTTATTTATTTTTTTGGTTATAATCAATCTTCAGCAAATAACAATAACCATGCATTTACCGTTTTGTTTGGCTTGAATTTGAGCATTCCTTTTGAGACGACAAAGTCAGTTTCGACCAGGAAGTGGTGTCCAATCAAGTGAAATTCGAACTTCAAGATTCCTTGCTTAATGGCTAAGAGTTTTTTGAATGTTGAATGATGGTGAAGCTGAGAATCTTTGAAAGTACCACTTTTGTATCCATATATCTGTCTTTTTCCTTTTTCATCTTCTTCATAGAGAACTGCTTCCCAATGTTTGTGACTTGCGTCTATCTGGAGAATTCTTTTTCCTGTGGAAGGAATCTTCAGTGGTGGCAAGTTCTGCATTTGTGTTTTCAAATATTGGACTGCTTCGGTATGTGTTGAAGACCAGACAGGTGGATTCTTTCGGAGCATTTGTTCCAGAGGGGCTATATGTTGAGAAAGCTATGGAGCAAAATCTCGGAGATAATTGACTATATCGATAAATTGCTGGACTTGAGCCTTTGTTAATTGATCTGGGAATTTAATCAATTCATGGGCTATATGGGGCTGGGCCTCATAATGTCCATTATTTAATTTCATTGCCAAAAAATCAATTTTGTATTGGCCAAGTAGCATCTTCTTTTCTAATAGCATTACTCCATGTTGTCTAGTCAGTGCTTTAAATTGGGCGAAGAGAGCTAAGTGGGCTTCTTGTGATGGGGAAAATATGAGGATATAGTCAATGTATACAAGGGCATGGTTTAAGATTGGGTTGTAAATACGGGTCATAGCCTTCTGAAAAAGGGAAAGGGTTGTTTTGAGACCAAATGGCATAACAGTCCATTGAAAATGGTGATTAGGTATACATAAAGCTGTTTTGGGCCGATCATGAGGTTTGATTCCCAACTGCCAAAATCCAGCTTTCAAGTGAAACTTTGAAAATACTTTTGCATTTGAGAGACTTGAAAGCAAGGTATGTCTGTTGGGTAAAGGAAATTTGTCATCGGCAAGAAAATGGTTGAGAGGCTGATAGTTGATTACCAACCTTTGCTTACCCCGTATTTGTTATGATCTCTTATTCACATAGAATGCATGGCATGCCCATGGTAAGTTTTTTTGCTCGATCAATCCTTGTTGGTGAAGTTCTGCACACTCATCAGTTGCCATCTGCTGGTGTTCTGGGCTCATTCCTGGGTGACTTGCCTTTGTTGGGTTGACATCTTCATTTTGTTTGAAGGGAAGAGAGATGACGAACTTTTCATTTTTCCATAAAGGCATGTTGCACTTCTGTAAGAATTCAGAATGAGTGTTAGCACATGAGTGTTGTACGAGCTTTTCTTTGATTTCTTGATAAGGATCCAGGTGCAGTTGGAAGTAGTTTGGAACAACTTCCCATGCAAAAAAAATACTACTTGTAGGCCAGACCATGAGGAAGGATTTTTAATTCTGGCTTCTTTATGTACAGATCAAAACCTATGATTAAATATTTTCCAGGTAGTTTAGATCCAATAATCCGATGGACTATGGAACATTCTGGGAAAAATTGTATTTTAATAGGCTTACTGATAAGTTCTGTACAAAAGACTTCTCCATTTGCAGCATGGAAGAGCTGCTTCTTCTTCTTCCAGTATGCTGGAGGGAGAATGTCTGGATTCATGATAGAATAGGAGGGACTTGTATCAAAGAAAGCAACAACCTTGATAGGGTTGGCATATTTGGAGGGGATGAACTTCATCTTAATGATTGGGACCTTCTGGGTCATATTGATAGCATTCATTTGGAAAACTTCTCCTGGGTCTGGTTCAGAATCTGAATCTGATTGACTAGTTTCGACATCAGAGTCTGAAAGTTGGAGTGCGTAGAGAGTTTGATCATTAATTTCTTCATCAACAGAGAATATGGATTCCACCTCATTATCAGAAAGTGAAATTCTAGAAACTTCTCTGATATGAGCAATCGTCTTCTGTGACTTAGATTTGGGACAATTCTTCATGAAGTGATTCTTGCTGCCGCAGATGAAGCATCGCGTTGATTTCTTCTTTCCAAAGTTTCTTATTTTTCGGAGAAACTTCCATGATCCTTTCTTCTTGGAGAAGAACTTATCTCTTCTGAAGCCTTTCTTTTTTCTGAACTTCTTGGTTATTTGTCGTGTTTTGGTAGAACATGAAGCACACGTGCATCCTGGGGTAGGATTGGAGGGACACTTGGTGTAGAGTTCCTTGTTGATGCAGACTTTATCCATGTTCTTCTTCTGTTTTATGTATTCTTGGGGAAATTTGTTCTAAGAACACATCTTTTCTAGCACTCTAAAAACAAGCTGGCATAGTTCTCCAAATGTGGTGTCTGCAGTGGTTTTGTTGGTGGCAGAAAGTAGTATGAATGTTTCTTCTCCTAGTGGATCTGGGATAGAAGACATAAACACTTGCTTGAGATTGGGATCATTGAGTCCTCCAATTAGATAGAAGCAGCATGACATCTTCTGGAAATGAACTTCGAGATCCTTTTTGTTCATTGAACAACACCGCATCTTGAAGAATTCTGATCGAGCTTGCTCAGTAATCTGAGTCTATTGTCCACATAATTCTGAGTACAATTGAGCTAAAGCTCCTTCAATTGATTCTGTTTAGAAGAACATGAGTTGCTTGTATTCTCCCAAACTCATCCACCAATCTTGTAAGATTCCTACGAATCTTGAAACAAATTGTAACAAGATTTGGCGGGATTGAGCATTAGGCTTTTGAACTTCAAGAATAAGCCAAGCTTTAAACTCTTGAAATCTATCTCTCCATTTAGAGGGAGGGATATCATCGAGAGTAAAAATCTGGACTTTTCCATTATGAGCTGTTGATGTTGAGGTTGTTTCCTGAGGTTGTCCCGGTTGATTCACCGTTTCATCTTGTACTTTTACGGGTTCGGTCACTTCTATTACAGTTGGTCCTGCTACTCGAGCCATCATTTGAGGTTGAGGAGGTGTTGGTTCTTCTGTTTCAGAAACATCAGAAGACCAATCTTCTTCTTCAGGGATACTTTCTTCATCAGAAGAACTATCCAGTTGTTGGAGCTGAACTTGTGGCAATTGCTTTGTACAATGATCTTGAATCATCTTGGTGAGAGGATTCCAGTAGGAGTCCTTTTGTACCATCATCTAAGAAGAAGTTGGTAGCCTGTATGGCTGAGACTCTGTTTCTTGGACCTTTTGTTTTCCTTTTTTCTTTCTAAGGAGATCATCTTGGTCAAGCAGTTTTTTAAGTTGCAAGACATGATCTTCCTTTTGAGGGACCACTGGTAGTGGTTGTTTTTCTTTAGGAATAGTAGCAAACCGCCATGGGATGGTGTTCAGCATTGAAAATCCTGTTTGCGCTTGTACTTGGAGGGCAGATAACTGTGTCTTTAGAGACTTCATTTTTGCTTCTTTCTCTACAAATAATTTGTTCGAGAAAGAACTAGTACTGGCAAGTCTAAGGAGCACCAGGTGAGTTTTCTGAATTTGTGATTCAAGTCTTTCCAGGAGAGTTTGTGATTTCATCATTCCAATATTAGAATGATCAATCTTAGATTCTATCTGAGAGATCTTGTGGTCAATCTTCTGAAGGACCTTATTCTGAGCAATAAGGTTCTCTGATTGCCAATTCAGAATTGCCTCTGCAGGGCGAACCTTCTTGATTGTACCATCAGGTTCAACAGCTTTTGAATTGTACACCTTTGGCTGTCGTGTTTCCGTTCCATCACTGGTGGTGCATGCCTAAAGCGGAGGAAAGTCTTCATCATAAGAAACTGAGGACATCATGTGAACCTGGGGAAAAGCCATCAGTGGTACTGAATTGCAGGGGGATGGAAAATGTTGTCCCTGGTTCTGCAGATACTTCTGGGCCTGTTTGTAACAGGGTAAAACTGGAAGAGATGTTGGTGGAGATCTCGGAGGTGAGAGGGGCCTTTTCGTATGGTCATCCTGATTATCATCCCAACCAGTGGGGATAATCGGTTCAGTGGTTCTTGGAGGTGAGGTATATTTGACTATATAGTCAAATTTTCCCGATGGTTGTCCAAGAGTTCCAATGTTCTTGTGACCATCTTGTAACTGTTGTTTGAGCCTTCGGCCTGAGCTGACCTTCTTAGGGTGGACTTGAGAGTCATCCTGTTGAGAATCCTTAATGCAGTCTGGGCAGAAGCACACATCCCAATGACAATGACCTGTCTGGGATTTATGAGCATACTAAGGTGTGCCATCAGGCCTGAAAGAAAGGATTTCCACTTGCTCAGGGGTAATTGGAGTCATCATGTACTGGGTTGGAAAAATATTACTGGGAGCTTCTTCAAGCTTCTTGAAGGTGATCATGGTTAATCCATCCTTCTGGGTGGTGAACGTTGTGCCAGAGGACTGGACTGCAACATGAGGTTGATGAAGCTTCTCGTAGTTGGTCACCCACGAATCTGGAAGTAGTTTCTTCAATTCTTTAGTGGGGATCTGCTTGGGGATCTGGGTACACATCGGAGCATTCTGGGAGTCTGCAGTGATCATCAGGGCTTTTGTGGTGCCTGGAAGGACAAGATCCAGGGCATGGTTCTGAACTCTGTATACCACCTGGTAATGCAGAGTTGTAGAAATTGAGCTCGGGTCCATGTCCATTTCTGTGATTTGTAGTTGAACTTTGAGGGCGTTCAAAAGACGAGAGTCTTGAAGAGACATACAGAAGTTGGGGAAGATTGTTGTGCTGACTGTCCCTGCATTTAGGGTAGTCTACACGGTTGATATAACAGCATCCCTATATCTTTTGTGTCTGGAATCTAGTAGTGCAAGACGAGCACAAACTGGAAGTCCTAGTAATGGAATTTATAGGTTTGGTAAAAGCATGATAAGGGTTTCACTACTACAGAATATAGATTCCACGACGGTTTTTAACCGTCGTGGTAGCACTTACACGATGGTTTACTAACCGTCGTGAAATCCAGGGTCGGGGTATCTTTTTAGATTCCATGAAGGTTTTTTAACCGTCGTGTATTGGAGAAAAAAAGGCTTAGATGTTAACATTTAAGAACATACCACGACAGGTTTTCAAAAAAAAAAATGTCGTGGTAATGGAACCTAGCACGATGCTTTCTACTAGAAACCGTCATGATTAAGCGTCGTGGTAAACAAAAATGCCACGACGGTTTTTAGAGGAAACAGTCGTGGTAGTCGGGCTACACTGTCATGATTTCAATAAACCATCATGCATAATGTTTCCCCTATAATGATTTCAATAATACCACGACGGTTTATTGAAATTTGGATTTCAATATGTCATGATTGTATAATGTTTCCCCCCAATACTGCCACACCGTCATGCATAATGTTTCCCCCCAATATGCCGAATTTGGATTTCAAGCCAGGCATGATTCAACTTTTGCCGACCTTTCACGGGTTAGAAAGCAAAAATCCGTATGTGCATATTCGGGAGTTTGAAGAGGTGGTGGCCACTTTCCACAACCGAGCTGAGGCTGTCAAAAAGATTCTGGAAAAGACGGTGAACCCCGACAGCAAAGATTGGTCCTCACGTCTCTTATAAGCTCTTTGGGCATACCGTACTGCATACAAGTCCCCTCTTGGAATGTTTCCTTACAGGCTTGTCTTTGGAAAAGCCTGTCATTTACCTGTAGAGCTTGAACATAAGGCTTATTGGGCTATCAAAGCCCTTAACTTTGATCTCAGTGCTGCAGGTATACATCGCAAGCTCCAGCTGTCAGAAATTGAGGAATTAAGAAATGATGCATATAATAACTCCAAGATTTACAAGGCTAGAGTGAAGTTTACAATCAACCACATTCACTTTCATCAACCGTTTGGTGAAAGAGAGACCGAAAACTTACCGTGTACTCGGGTGTGGGTATGGGCGGGTCAATCGGCGGCGGTGACAAACCGAAAAGAGAGAGGAGGTGGCGACGGCGAGGAAAGAGCGACAAATCGAAAAGAGAGAGGGAGACGAGGTGGCGACGGCGAGGAATGAGAGAGGGCGAGGAAAGAGAGAGGGAGACGAGGTGGCGACGGTGGTGACGGCGAGGAAAAAGAGAGGGAGACGAGGTGGCGAGGGCGAGGACAATAGAGAATGGAGATAGAGCCAAGAAAGACAATGGTGGAGGCAAGGCAAGCAAGAGAGAGAATGGAGGGAGATACCGAAAAATTAGAGAGAGAAATTGGAGGGAATGAGGTTTTTATTTTGTTTTTATATCTAGGGAGCAAAATTTGGGCCACATGAAAGCGCGCAAGCTTTTCGGGAAATTTTTTAAAATTCCAAAAAATTGACATACCACAACGGTTTCCTCTAGAAACCGTCGTGGTATGTCAAATTTTTAATATTTCTCAAAAATTGTGAAAATTTTTTCTAAATTTTAAAAAAATTTTTTAAATTCCCTGTGTTAAGATACCACGACGGTTTTTTTTTTAAAAACCATCGTGGTATTGTGATCGCAAAGGTTTTAAAATATTTTTTTTTCTGCTATATATATAATCTCACAGGCGGCCAAACCTGTGTGTTATACATAAACCAGCCCATCAATAACTCTTATTGACATTGTATTCATTCACACAAAGGCATATAATAAAGATTATAATGTGCACATGCAATTAACATATAAGTTAATACAACTTATAAATTATATACAACGGAAAAAGAAAAAAAAAACACTGTCATGTTTTTTTTTTTTTTTTTGTCTTCTCAACACGTGTCCACTCGACATCTAAACAAAGCAAGTGTGAGGAATCATCGTCCAAATCATCAATCTCCTCCATCGGTGGTAAACCGTTTGTGAAAAATGGAATATCGGTGTAATCTTCAACATCTTCTTGGCCATCCCGGATTATTTTTGGCTTCATTGGCACAACTAAAGATAACTCTAAATTATCGGGATCCGTTGTGTAAAAGACTTGTACCGCTTGCGACGCCATAATGAAAGGATCATTTTTGTATCCCAATCGCCTAAAGTCCACCACTGTCACGCCGTCCTTATCAATCTTAACAAAATTATTGTCAGCCCACTTGCATTTAAAGAGTGCTATCCGTAAGCCGCAATAATCAAGTTCCCAAATATCTTCAATGAACCCAAATTAGTTCATGGAACAGTATACTGGGTTCTTGTTCTTTGCGGATGGAATATGCATAGACTCGGCACGATGGCTAACACCATTATTTTAGACTGGATGCTTCTCATCTCTTTCGTGAGTGCAGAAGGAGTAGCCATTGACAAAGTACGATGTATATCTTGTGACTATCGATGACGGTTCTCTTGCTAGCTTCATTAAGTCTTGGGAAACGCTAGGCTTCATATGCAAATTTCGGCTTATCCACTCCCGAAATGTCTGGTTGTGCTTATCTTGAATTCACTTCTCACATCTTGTTTTCCTTGGATTCGCATCTTTTAATTCCGTCATGTGAACCTCAATGAAAGGCTCCACTTTCTTAGCATTGTGCACAACATACAGACAAGCTTTTTCCCATTCATCTTGCTTGACAGTTGAATGAACGGCCATGGATAGTCCTTTCGACGTAAATAGCCCGCTCGTTGGCAACCTTATTGGGTCCGCGTTGGACAAATACTCAGAGCAAAATTCAACTAATTCCTCGGCTATGTAGTTTTCCACTATACATCCCTTCGACCTATTTCGGTTCTTCACATAACCCTTCAAAACCTCCATGTACCTTTCGAAAGGATACATCCACCTCAAATGGGCCGGTCCACATAGCTTAACTTCCCGAACTAAGTGCACCTTAGGTGGATCATTATACCAAAAAAGGCTGGTGGGAAATACTTCTCAAGCATGCACAAAGTCATCACCAATTCTAATTGTAGCGAATCTAGCATAAGTGGATCGATTACCTTGGAGCAAATTGAATTGAAAAATGAGCATAATTGCATATCTCACATCTTTCGTTAAAACTCCCCGCAATGCAAGAGGTAATAATTATTGCATCAAGATATGACAATCGTGTGTTTTCATTCCAATGAGCCTCAAATCCTTCATCGACACCAACCTTTTTAAGTTGGAAGAGTACCCACTTGGCACTTTGACGGACGCAAGCCATTCACAAAGCTTTCTCTTTTCCTGTCTGGATAATGTGTGCTTTGCCAGAGGTAAGTATGTGCCGGTCGATCTTTTGTCGGGGAGCAAATTTGGTCTAATCTTCATCTCTTTAAGATCCAACCGTGCATTTTCACCATCTTTAGTTTTGTTTGGAATGTCAAGCAACGTGCCCACTATTGATTCACAAACGTTTTTCTCAATATGCATAACATCTAGGCAATGACGAACGTAAAGTGACTTCCAATATGGAAGTTCGTAGAAGATTGACTTCTTCTTCCAAGGTCTATCGACAACTGGAGCCTTACGTTTTCTCTTTCCCAAAACTACTTTCACATCTTTAACCATCTCAAATGCGGCTTCGCCAGACAAAATCCGAGGAGCGGATCTTTGTTCGGTATTACCATCAAAAGCCTTCTTTTGTTTGCGGTATCGATGATTTGTTGGCAAGAATCTCCTGTGACCAAGGTAAACGGTTTTCTTACCATTCTTCAACCGGATGGAAGATTTTTCCTTCATACAAACTGGACAACCTATAGAACTCTTCACGGGATAACCAGATAGGTTGCCAAATGCAGGAAAGTCATTAATTGACCAGATCAACATTGCAAGTAAATTGAACGTATCTTGACGGTAAGAATCTCTAACTTGTAAACCATCTTCCCACAAGCTTTTTAGGTCATCGATTAATGGTGCCAAGTATACGTCATTGTCATTCCCCGGTTGTTGAGGGCCTGAGATCAATAATGTCAACATCAAGAACTTCCGCTTTATGCACAATTCCGGAGGGAGATTGTAGTTGACAAGTATGACTGGCCAGGTACTATACTGACTACTCATATTACTATGTGGGTTCATTCCGTCCGTCGACAAACCGAGACGTAAATTCCTTGGTTCTGCACTAAAATCTAGATGATTGTCATCAAAGGTCTTCCATTGTGGTGCATCGGCCGGATGCCTAAGTTTGCCATCGTCAATGCATTTATCATGGTGCCATGTCAAATTCTTAGCATGCTCGGCATTACGGAATAAACGATGCAAACGTGGAGCCGGTGGAATGTACCACAACACCTTAATCGGCACTCCTTTTCTACCATTCGATGGCATCTTGCCCTTCTTCCATCTTAACTCCTTACAAACCGGACGTTCATCTAAATCTTCATATTCTTTCCGGTAAAGGACACAATCATTTGGACAAGCATGTATCTTTTCATATTCCATTCCCAAAGTGCTCAACGTCTTTTTTGCCTCGTACATACTAGGTGACACTTTGTTATCCTCCGGTAGAGCATCTTTTAAAAATTCTAAAAAAGTCGTGAAACTAGAATTCGTCCACCCTCCTGACACTTTCATATTCCATAATTTAACTAATGCCCCTAATTTTGTATATTTTGTACACCCGACATACAAGGGCGTTTCGGCATCATTAATCATTGTCTCAAATAACTCCGGACATTGCACAAAGTTTTCTTCCAAATCATTTATCATATTGAACATATTATCACCAACGTCTTCCTCCACAATAGGCTCTTTACCTTTAGTACTCGTCGATGTATATTTAATATCGAAAAAATCTTCGCCATGTAAATACCATGTTTGGTAAGAACAAATAATCTCATAAGCGCGCAAATGCCCTCTAACATTATCAATGGAATGAGATCTATGATTACCATAAATTTGACACAGACACGGAATCTTATCATCTTGTATGTGAGCTTTGGCAAATGACAAAAATTCTTCAACACCATCTTCATATGCTTTAGACAATCTATCAAATCACATCTATTTTCTATCCATGATTTGCAAATCCAAAATCAAGAAATCAAAGCTTTCGAAGTCAAAATGTGCATAATTTTAAATTGCATGCATATATATCATTTTTATTTAGTTAATTAAACACTGCTACCGGCACATTCATTAATTGAACAATTAACAAAAAAATAGAATAAACATAAAAATTAAGGGCCGGGAAAAAATAACAATTTGATCATGATAAGTTCGTATATTAAACATCCGACCCATTGCAGTCTTTAACGTATCAAAAGCAATCCCAAAACATACAAAATTAATTTAAAATCATTAAAAAAAACAGAGGAAAACAACATAAAGCTAAGTTTGTGTGATCATGACTTACAAGAGAAATTGATATGTTCGATGGTAGATGGTGGTGGTGGCATCACACAGTGGTATACTAACTGTTCTCGGAGCAATCTGGAATGATTTTAGTTCACTGCAGCTGCTGTATTGATGTGGAAATATCAGGGCGACAATCGGGTGGGAAAATATATAAAGAATTTTCCACAACGGTTTCTAAAAAACGGTCGTGGAATCATAGATTCCACGACGGTTAAAAAGAAAATTGTCGTGGAAGGGCTAGCTTCCACGACGGTCTTTTTCGACCATCGTGGAAGCTACCGTGCTTCCATGACGGTTTTTCAAGACCATCGTGGAAGCTACGGCTTCCACGACAGTTTTTGGAAACCGTATTCCGCTCCGTGTTTTTGCCTAGCTTTCCACGACCGTTTTTTAAAAATGGTCGTGGAAGTTCTGTCATGGAATCCGAATTCTGTAGTAGTGTTTATAAGAGGAAGATCTTCAAAGGTAACTTTCTGTTAATCAGAAACATAGTTTACCTCATAAATGTAATCTAGTTTAGAGGCAGAGGATTTTCGAAGTGAAGCAGAAGGGATTAAAGCAAAAGGGACTGGAGTAGGCTGGATGGAAGTGTTTGAAGAGGAAGCAAGGGTTTCAGTGTTTGAGTTATCCATGGAGGCTGAGAACGATATACTTATAAGAGTATACATAACCTATTATAATCCTAAACAATATCTAGGCTCTGATACCAATAGGGGGAACGCCTAGTATAGTTGATGGAAAGATAGCCTCGATAGAAAGATATTTCAACACAAGCGGTGTCTCTTGGACCTAAAGTATAACAAGCTCGCAACCAAAATAGCTCAAGCTCTAAAGGCACTCCTTGCCATGGTGAGCGAGCAAGCAAGGTCTTTAAAGCTTCTTAAACTTTCAGTCAAGTAACTCATGTGCTAAGATATCAAAGTCTAGAGGATACCTGCATACCAACTATACTAGTGTATGATTTAGAGTTTCTTTCTAGATCATTGTATAAGATTATAATAACTATACAGGGACTTGTTGAAGTATATCAGAAAAGGGTTTAGAAAGACATGTTTAGGAGAAACTGGAAATATTATTCAAAGATTTTTTCTTACATTCGATGCCTTCTCTAAGAAGAGAATACAACATATTTATAGAGAGGGGGGGGTTGGATTTCAAATCTGGATTTCAAACTTATTTTCCAGAATATCACATGTGAGAAACACCCAAAATGAGGCCTGGGAACAAGTGGCAGACAAAAGTAAAGGTAATGCGCTGGAAAGTAAAAGAACATTTTTACATCACGTGAATAAAGTAAAGTAGATTCTGCCGACGCAAAATGACAAACACACAAAGTGAGGTTTATAGACAGGCGAATGTGGCCTGAGCTGGAAATTTTATTCTGCTAGAGCATAAGGGCTGACGTCTGAGTTGCTCTGAGCTGGCTATTATACAAATGTTGAGTGACGTAAGGGCTGACGTCACCATTTGAAACTGATGGGCTCGTAAAATGGGTTGAGATTTGGATCTTGGATTTGATCATAATAATCATATCCTTCTGATCCATAGTATGCTCATTCATCTGTAGAGTCTTCAGTTGGTCTACTGCAACTGGGTCTTGGATGAGTACAAAAGCTTGATGGGTCTTCTGCTTCATCATTAGTGATGGTAAGATTTGAAAACTGATGGAGATTGGGGGAAGGGTTGGGGTTGGAACCAGCAAATGGACTAGTATCACCAATAATTGGGGCAATATTGGTGTGATAGTAGTCAAGTTCCCTTGTGAGTCTTAACATGTATCCGTTCGGAAGGATTTCCCATAGAGCATTTTCGGATGGAGATGGCCAGATTTCATCTGGAATGATTCTGTTTTGTAAAAATAGTTGCTTTTGGAGATGTCTGTAGACAGGGCTGTCTTCTCGGAGAGGAGTTTCTCCTGAGGTAAACACTTCAATTTTTGGATGAAAATTTGGAGTGTTTCCTATGAGTTCACAATTGAGGCTGATCAGGAAAACTGTGTAGCATTTCAAAGGACATGCATTGTTGGTTTTGAGACTGATTGGGAAAGTTATAAAAGCTGGTCTGTCACCCTTGATCTTTTTCCATTCTTAATCCAGGAGCAGTTTCCATCTTGAGATGTGAGGGTGTTGATCTGTGTTTCATAGGCTGGTATGTAGTCTGGTCTATCTTGGAAAAGCTGGATTGTGATATGGAGTGGAACTGTGGGGACTTCAATGGCGATTGTGTGATAACTTGCTAAATACCAGAAAAAGATTGATAACTGTTTTGGCATATAGAGAGCATCACGGAAAGGAAGGAGTTTGGTGAATGGATATTTTGGGTGGATTCCAAGATCATGGAAAATTTGATTTCCCATTTTCTTGATGAGTTGAGTTTGCATTTTGAGAACTCTTTTGACAGTTCTATTTACAAGGTCTGGAGAGGTGATGATATTGAGGGCATCTTTGGAAAAAGTATCTAGGAGATTGTGGTAGAAGGAAGAGGAAGAGGAAGCCATACGTGTGTGATCATGAAAAGGAGTGGAATGGGGTTGTGGATGTGTTTGGCAATAAGATTTATAGCAGTCGTGACAAAAAGTCAGGGATGATATTGTCTTTTCTTTTAATATAAGAAATATCAAAGGAATATTGTGAAAACCATACAGCTAATCTCTTGTCATATAACATTTCGGTATTTTAGTTTGAGAATTCCACCTTCATTTAAAGAGAGAGAGAGAGAAAGAAAAACTTTTTTGATTATATTTTGCACCAGTAATATTTATGTATACCCCCAATTAATATATATATTTTTAATATAAAATAAGAAAATCTATCATTTAATAGTTACTTTATTCAATATCTGATTTAACTCTCTCGTATATCCAGTTTCATTTTAATTTTAATTTATTTTATTAAAAGTAAATTAAATTAAAGAATCTAAGTAAGAGAAAAAAATCCTCATTCTAAAAAATGAAAAAAAAAAAAAAAAAAAAGAAAGAAGTTCTTTTAACGACTTAGAATTTAATAAAAAGAAATTCTTCACATGCTAAAAGCAAAGAAAAAATATATAATATTATTGAAATAAACAGTTAGAAATACGTATTTTAATAGATATTTGCTCTTCAAGAGACAAGGTTTTTGTTTTTTTGTTTTTTTGTTTTTGTTTTTTTAAATTTCGCTCAAAACCTCCATTAAAAATTTCATGTAAATATAAAGATTTCTTAAGAAAGAATTCGACGAGCACAATTTACGATTTATAAAATAAATTTAACGTTACTTAAATTTATGGGATTCTTTTTTATTTCTTTAACATATATTATTTTAATTTATAATTTTATTTGGGGTAGGTTTTTTTAATTTATTTATATAAAAGAGAATATTTCTGTTTATAGCTTTCTGGGGATATCATCAGCACTTTTAATTCTTAACGTAATTTTATTGAAAGATAAAATTCTAATAAGAATATTTTGTAAATTGATGAGGGTACTTAAGTGTGAATGGAACCACTCAAAAACATCTCAAGATTCCAAGAACGTTTAATGCATTTTAAGAACAAATTGTAAATTAGTGTGGCTACATTTTAATTCTTCGTATTTCATCGAATATTCCATTGAATTTTGTTGTAGTCTTTCTACTATATGAAGAAATTTCAAAATAGATAGGAGTAGAATTATCTTAAAGGAGTTCTGAAAATTCTCGACTTCTAAAGAAAAATTAGAATCGTAAGATTGTGAATAAGATTGTGATTTTTCTAATTTTAGTTGTCCCTTCTATTATATACACTCTCTTTTCTTATATGTTTCTTTTGAGTTTTACTGGTACGGTTTTTTGTAAGGTTTATTATGATTTTTAAAGGCATAATTTCAACTAATTCACCAATGACTTCAGTTTTTGTTAGTTGATAGCTGATTTTAATAGGTTATTAGAGTTGAGTTATGAGGTTTTGTGCCCCTTGGGTTTGTATCTATTTTTCTACCGCTAAACTTTTGCAATTTGGTTATTTGGTTTATAGGTGTCAATTTAGTTAGAATGCTGGTTAATTTAAATAACACTCCTGAAAAGTTTTATTTCAAGCGTAGAAATACTTTGAAGGACTTCATTATATAGCACTGTCATGTCAGGAAATTCTTTTATATGTGGATCTCTTAGTGTAATAAATATATGCAGTACGAGAATGCCTTCATCTCCTACTTGACTTCAGAACTTTTAAACCCAATGTTCGAGTAATTATATATCATAATGACCATCAGTAATTGTTTAGTTACCTTTTTAATACATTCGTATAGTTTTCTTACTCAAACGGTTATAATACTTAGTGATAGTAATTACTTTGGTTTTAATCAATTACAATTCTGCATTTGTGTTACGCCCTTCAGTTTTTAGCTAAAACTCAACTATTTCGGTACTTTCCTACTCAAACAAATAATTACAATTTGTAGTAAACAAAGTATTGCCTGTTAACATGCAATCATAACGGTTGAATTGAGAAGAATAAATGATTGTATCAAAAGGATAATTAAAATAAAATCACAACAAAGTTCTCTCAAATTCACATTCTCACTACCCCCCTCTCGGGTTTTTTTGGGTGTCTTTCTCTCTCCTCTTTTTCTCTCTCAAATTTCTCATATACTAGGGTTTCCCTTTGTGTGAGAATTCCATCGCCACCGCCGTGGCGACTACCAAGGGTGATCAACGTTTCGATGATTTCAACGGGAGATGGAATTGGAGGGTCCTAGTTGGGAGTTTCTCGACCATATCTGGCCCAACGAGCTTCCACGGTTTGGGATCCGACGAGACTTTTGTGATATCTCCGATAATTGGCGCGGCGATCTCTTACCTCCAATTGAACTGATTGATTTCACCTGAGTTGTGGCATACGACAGAGTAGTTATTCCACATGGAGTGAGAATGTTACGGTCGATGTTATTTTATATTTATGTTTGTTTTTTTTTTTTTTTTTTGTGTTTTAGTTTTAATTTTGTAATGACGGAGGTAGTTTCCCCACCTCCAATTTGTTTTTGTGTGTGTGTTATGCTTAAGTTATTTTCTAGCAGAATATGTTTATTGGTTCCATTAGTATTATTTCTAGACGGAGTTTGTTGCAGTCTATGTGCTGCGAGTGACTATTTCTCGTTCGATTGAAATATTCCATCTATTGTAGATGTTTTTTAGAAAGAGCTTTTTACATGCTTGATTATATGATTGCGGAGGAATTCGAGGAATTTTCCCGTCATCGAGTCTCGACTTATGTCCTCCTGATACGAACCACGCCAACTTGTAATGAAACCCGTAATCTAAGAAGTCTCCAAGATCGTTCTACAATCAGATTTGGATGGGAACCGCGACCCGTTGCTTGATTCGTGACACGAACCTTGGTATGGAAGACCGCGACCCAATGCCAACCCACAAACAAGAACCTTGGTATTGTCGTAGACGCCACAAACGGTGGTGGAGGACCGTTTGAAAAGTCGAATTTGAACGCCACAAGACGAAGTCTTGATAAGTTCGATTAGTTCAACAAGAACTGAGAGAAAAATCACAAGAGTGAATAGAATGCCAAAAGTTCCTTTTGATCTGAAAATAAGGCCTATTTATAGGCTGAGAATTACAATAATATTCCTAGAATATGCTAAGCTAAATAAAAGGAAACTAACTTAATAATTTTAGCCTAAAAAATAAAAAAGGAAACTAACTTTATTGTCTGGCTTTATTTTCCAGCCATTTACATCCATTATTAAGAAAAGGAAACTAACTCATTCTTGCCAAATTAAGCCAAAAACGTGGACAACCAAATACGAAATCAATCAGCTTAGTTCAAACCAATCAAATCCTCCAAAAATCACGCCCATTTGCATGGATTGCATGGCTGACGCAGCTTCTTCAATTACATGGCTGAACTTGAATTAAATTGACTATTTGAGCTCCATTTGTTGATTCCACGCATGTAGACTTGCCATTCTCTATCACAATGTGTTGCGCGAAAGAATTTAAAGCCTCCTTGAACCTCTTTGCCCGCGCTCTTGTAACAGGACCAACAGGAACTAGAACCGGATCCTTGGCCTTATCATTCCCCTCCTCTTGAAGAGGATTTGCCCTCAAATCGTCACCTGTATCAAAAGGACTTAAATCAGAAACATTAAAAGTTGCACTAACATTATACTGACCTGGTAAGTCCAATTTGTAAGCGTTGTCATTGATGCGCTCAAGAACTTGAAACGGTTCGTCTCCTCGTGGAAGCAACTTTGAGCGCCTTTGATTCGGAAACCTTTCCTTGCGCATATGCAACCAAACCCAATCACCGGGCTCAAAAATAAGCTTACGACGCCCTTTGTTGGCTTGACTAACATATTGCTCCGTTCTCCGCTCGACGTTGAGCCTTGCTTTCTCATGTATCTGCTTAACAAATTTAGCCTTCTTTTGTCCATCTAAGTTAACACGCTCAGATAAAGGTAATGGAGATAAATCCAATGGAGTCAAAGGGTTAAAACCATAAACAATTTCAAAAGGTGAAAACTTAGTAGCAGAATGAACAGTACGATTATAAGCAAACTCAACATGTGGTAAACACTCCTCCCAAGTCTTAATGTTCTTCTTAATGATAGCCCTCAACAAAGTTGACAAAGTCCTATTTACTACCTCGGTTTGACCATCAGTTTGTGGATGACAAGTAGTAGAAAACAAACGCTTAGTACCTAACTTACACCACAAGGTCTTCCAAAAGTAACTTAAGAACTTCGCATCCCTATCTGAAACAATTGTCCTAGGCATACCATGTAACCTTACAATTTCCTTAAAGAATAAATCTGCAACATGTGAAGCATCATCAGTTCTATGACATGGGATAAAATGTGCCATCTTAGAAAATCTATCTACAACCACAAAGATAGAATCACGTCCACGCTTAGACCTAGGTAAACCCAAAACAAAATCCATAGAAATATCAATCCAAGGCTCACTAGGTATAGGGAGTGGGGTGTATAATCCATGAGGTTGCACTCGAGATTTTGCCTGCCTACAAGTGACGCATCTGCCACAAATTCTCTCTACATCCCTTTTCATGTGTGGCCAATAAAAATGTTCCTGCAAAATAGCCAATGTCTTGGCGACTCCAAAATGTCCCATTAACCCTCCACCATGGGATTCCCTGACTAACAAATCTCTCAATGAACAATTAGGCACACACAACTTATTTTCCCTGAAAAGAAACCCTTCATGTCTAAAAAATTTTCCAATAGCATTTTTCTCACACATTCTATACTCTTCTCCAAAGTCTCGGTCTAAAGAATATATCTCCTTAATCTGCTTGAAACCAAGTAATTTCGCATCTAGAGTAGAAATTAACACATACCTTCGAGAGAGCGCATCGGCAACGATGTTTTCCTTACCTTGCTTGTATCGGATGACATATGGAAATGTCTCAAGGAACTCCACCCATCGTGCATGACGCTTGCTCAACTTGTGTTGTCCTTTCAAGTGCTTCAAGGACTCATGATCAGTGTGAATTACAAACTCTTTAGGCCAAAGATAGTGCTGCCATGTCTCTAAGGCTCGAACCAATGCATACATCTCCTTGTCATAAGTTGGGTAATTTAGTGTTGCCCCATTTAGCTTTTCGCTGAAGTACGCAATTGGTCTTCCTCCTTGCATCAAGATTGCTCCTATCCCAAAACCTGAAGCATCACATTCAATTTCAAATGTCTTAGTGAAATCGGGCAAAGTAAGTAAAGGTGCATTAGTTAATTTATCTTTAAGTAATTGAAAGGCCTTTTCTTGTTCCTCGCCCCATTTGAATCCGATGCTCTTCTTGATGACTTCAGTCAATGGCGCGGCAATGCTGCTAAAGTCTTTCACAAACCTCCTATAAAAGCTAGCAAGCCCATGAAAACTTCGCACATGCCCTACACTTGTGGGTGTTGGCCACTCTTGAATTGCCTTTATCTTCTCTTCATCAACCTGAATCCCTTGTGCACTCACAACAAAACCAAGAAACACAAGCTTATCGGTGCAAAAGGTGCACTTCTTCATGTTAGCATACAATTTTTCTTTGCGAAGCACATCCAAAACTGATTGTAAATGCATAACATGTTCTTCCAAACTTTTGCTATAAATAAGGATATCATCGAAATAGACTACAACAAATCTGCCAATAAAAGGTCTCAAAACATGATTCATTAAGCGCATAAATGTACTAGGTGCATTAGTTAAACCAAAAGGCATGACTAACCACTCATATAAACCATGTTTAGTTTTAAATGCAGTTTTCCACTCATCACCTCCTTTCATTCTAATTTGATGATAACCACTCTTCAAATCAATCTTGGAAAACACACATGAACCATGCAACTCATCAAGCATATCATCTAAGCGAGGAATAGGATGTCGATACTTTACCGTTATGTTGTTGATAGCTCGGCAATCAACGCACATTCTCCATGTCCCATCCTTCTTAGGAACTAAAATTACCGGAACGGCGCATGGACTCATGCTTTCTCTCACATAACCTTTTTCCATCAACTCACTAACCTGCCTTTGTAATTCTTTTGTCTCCTCGGGGTTGGTTCGGTAGGCTGGTCGGTTGGGTATGGATGCTCCGGGCACAAAATCAATTTGATGCTCAATCCCTCGAATAGGTGGTAATCCTTGTGGTAAATTGTCAGGAAGGACATCCTCATAATCCTGCAAAAGAGAAACAACAGCACTAGGCAAAGAAGTGTCAAGTGTGTTAATGTTTAAAGCCTCTTTGTACAATAGTACAATCATTGGCTGTTTTGAAAACAAAGCCCTCTTCACCTCACTTGCCCTCGCAATCAAGCTCTTTTTTCCCTCTTCTTTTCTCACTTCACTCGAGTTCTCACTTTCTTTTTCGTTTTGCTTTTCACTTATTCTCGTTTTTTCTCTCTTTTCTTGTTCATTCTCTCTTTTTTTCCTCTCATTCTCAATCTCTTTTTCACTTTCTTGTTGTAACCTCACTTGATCTTCATAAACTTGTCTCGGAGTCATAGGTACAAGAGTTACATTTCTTTGCTTGAATTCAAATGTGTATTTGTTTGTGAATCCATCATGTTTCACACGCCTATCAAATTGCCATGGCCTACCAAGTAACAAATGGCTTGCTTGCATCGGAACCACATCGCACAACACCTCATCATCATATTTTCCAATGCGGAACGCAATCAACACCTGTTTACTCACTTTAATTTCACCACTATTGTTCAACCATTGCAACTTATAAGCCTAGGATGTTTTCGTGTAGGCAGCCTCAATTTCTGTACCATAGTAGTGCTAACAACATTAGTACAACTCCCACCATCAATTATAACACTACATACCTTGTTATTCACGTGGCACCTAGTGTGAAAGATGTTTTCCCGTTGTACATCTTCGTCCTCCTTGACCTGCACACTTAACGCTCTTCTAGCCACTAACAATTCACCTTGGGCTACGTATTCCTCATCGTCAGCGTCCTCCAATGGCGGTATGGACTCGATATCATCTTCACTTTCGGTTTCAATTTCGCCATTCTCCCGCATGACCATTACTCGCTTGTTTGGACATTGATTTGCGATATGTCCTCTTCTTTGGCACCTAAAACATTTAATTTCGCGATTGCGAGTAGTAGCTTGTTCAGTTTTACCTTGAGTTTGGCGGCTGACTACTTCTTGTTTTGGATCCAATTTTGGTTTGATTGGGGCTGGTTGCTTTTCCTCCCTTCTAGCAAAGTTTGGCCTCCAAGAGGATCCCCCACCTTGTACTCCACGTGAGCTGCTACCCCTCCTCTTTAGTTGGTGCTCAATTTTGATGGCCATATGTACCATCTCATCCAACTCTACATACTCACGCAACTCCACTTGGTTTGCAATTTCGGGGTTTAAACCAGCCAAAAAGCGTGACATGGTAGCCTCTCGGTCCTCCTCCACATTGGCTCTAATCATGGCTACCTCCATCTCTTGGTAGTAGTCTTCCACGCTTTTATTCCCTTGCACCAATCTTTGCAACTTTCGGTACAAGTCCCGATAGTAGTGGCTTGGCACAAATCGTTTCCGCATGATGGCCTTCATCTCTTCCTAAGTGCCCACCGGTCTCTCACCATTTCGCCTCCTGTTGAGCATCAACTGATCCCACCAAACAATAGCATAGTTAGAAAACTCAATGGCGGCAAGTTTTACCTTTTTCATTTCGGAGTAGTTGTGGCACTCAAACACCAACTCCACCTTCTTCTCCCACTCCAAATACGCCTCGGGATCATTCCTTCCTTGAAATGACGGAATTCTCATCTTAATGCTACCCAAATCATTATCCTCCCTATTCCTATCTCCTAGAACCCGTCCAAACCTCCTAACGTTGCCCACCGAGCGTCTTTCATCCTCCTCCTCAAAACCGCCCTCATTGAACTCCTCATAGTCCACCGCTTCATGTCTCGGTTGAACTCTTTCTCTTCTTCGCACATTAGGAGCGGGTTGTGGCTGCTCTACACGTGTATTCTCCATCCGATCTATCCGCTCGTGAATCTGCTCTAATTCCAACCTCATCACACGCTTCATCTCACCCATCATGGCCTCCATAAACAACTTCGGATCCGTGGCACCATCAGTAATGCTATTATGAGACATGATTGCTGCAAAACAAAGTTAGTTATAAAGGACCTCACCAATTCACTCCCTCACGTGTTTCACTCGAAAAAAATGGTTTCACACACACTCGTATTTTCACACAATAAAATGTCACTCAAGTCCTCACAATTCACTCTTAGAAATCCTCTTGAGTTCTTATCAAACTAATACAAACATCAATCAAGATTCGCGAATGACGGTCAAACCAAGCTTACTGATAGTTTTTTTTTTTTTTTTTTTTTTGACAAATTCAGCCAGACAAGTTTGGTCCAAATATAAACAAGGTTAAAAGGGAATAGGCAACAACGAAAATGATTTTTTTTTTTTTTTTTCAGACTCCTTTCTGTTTTCTTTTCTTTTCTTTTCTTTTTTTTTTTTGACGTTTCTTTTTTTTTTTTTTTTTGATAATTTGGATTTCTTCTTCTGCTTCTTCTTTTGATAATCTGGATTTTTTTTTTTTCAATCAGGATTTTTTTTTTTTTTTAGAGGACAATCTCCAACAAAAGGTCTGAATGAAAACAAATAATTGATTAGCAATCCCAAATTTTCGACCCCCAGCAGAAACAAGAAACAACCCCCTTTTTTTTCTGACGTTTTTTTTTTTTTTTTTTTTTTTTTCTGATGCTTTTTTTTTTTTTTTTGAACAATCAGGAACTGAAACAAACAAGAATTTGAACGAAAATAAAATTCAAAAGATAGATAAACCTGAGAATAGAACCGAAGCTCTGATACCAAATGATACGAACCACGCCAACTTGTGACGAAACCCGTAATCTAAGAAGTCTCCAAGATCGTTCTACAATCAGATTTGGATGGGAACCGCGACCCGTTGCTTGATTCGTGACACGAACCTTGGTATGGAAGACCGTGACCCAATGCCAACCCACAAACAAGAACCTTGGTATTGTCGTAGACGCCACAAACGGTGGTGGAGAACCGTTTGATAAGTCGAATTTGAACGCCACAAGACGAAGTCTTGATAAGTTCGATTAGTTCAACAAGAACTGAGAGAAAAATCACAAGAGTGAATAGAATGCCAAAAGTTCCTTTTGATCTGAAAATAAGGCCTATTTATAGGCTGAGAATTACAATAATATTCCTAGAATATGCTAAGCTAAAGAAAAGGAAACTAACTTAATAATTTTAGCCTAAAAAATAAAAAAGGAAACTAACTTTATTGTCTGGCTTTATTTTCCAGCCATTTACACCCATTATTAAGAAAAGGAAACTAACTCATTCTTGCCCAATTAAGCCAAAAACGTGGACAACCAAATACGAAATCAATCAGCTTAGTTCAAACCAATCAAATCCTCCAAAAATCACGCCCATTTGCATGGATTGCATGGCTGACGCGGCTTCTTCAATTACATGGCTGAACTTGAATTAAATTGACTATTTGAGCTCCATTTGTTGATTCCACGCATGTAGACTTGCCATTCTCTATCACAATGTGTTGCGCGAAAGAATTTAAAGCCTCCTTGAACCTCTTTGCCCGCGCTCTTGTAACAGGACCAACAGGAACTAGAACCGGATCCTTGGCCTTATCACCTCCTCACTGAGTTTCATCAGATTTTACTGATAGAATAGGTCTTAGTCGATGGTTGTATCTCTTGTTATTTATTTCTTGATATTGGTGTTTGAATCTCGTTTTGATTTGAATGGTTATTTTTCTTAAAAAAAAAAAAGGATAATTGAAAGAATTAACAATGATCATTACAACAATTACTCGGATGTTAACTTATAATTAAAAAAAATTATCGGATGTTAGGCTTCAAATAACAACTATAGTCTAGTAGGAGATGTGGGTATTTTCAATATTGCTTATATTTATTAATTCGTGGGATCTATATACGAAATGATCTTCTAGCGTGACAATATTATAAAGAAAGTCTTTAAAAGTGGTGCTATGAAATTAATTCATAGGATGCTTTAGCGGTTCATATGTCAGATATTCCTTCTCGTCTCTTCACTTATAGAAAATAATAAAAATAAGAACGCGGCTACTTTTATCTTTGCTGGTTCGTTGTTTCGAATTGAACATTTTGAATTTAAATTGAAATATGTATGTAGGAGAAAGAAAAATGAGTGTATCACGAATTTTAAATATTCGGTTTGTGATATGCAATTCCCAAAAACTCGTAAATAGAGAATGATAGATCTCATAACAAAATATACCGCGTGAGCTGTAGAGCTGGCATCATTTGACTCTTGTTATGACCATCGACAGAGAAAATCCCCTGTCAGTTTCAGTCACGTGAACTTAAAGACATCTCTCTCTCTCACACTTCATAATTAATTGAAAAGCTCCAAAATTAAAGTGGTTCATAAATATTGAATCAAATATTTGTGACTAGGCAAAAATTGTATGTTATAGAAACATATATATATATATATGTTTACTAGCAAAAAAAAAAAAAAAAAAAACATATATATATACATACATACATTATGGACAGATATTAAATGTATTCAGAAAACTGAGAGTACTGTTTTAGTCTTTTCTTGTTATTTATCACGTGCATTGTGTTGGGAAATTACATGAGTTATAATTGTCAATATTGTATTCCTACCAAGGTCATGACCTTTCACACTTATAAATGGCATTCAATTATTATATAAATAGCTGTACTAAAAATTATTTCTTACCATTTTAAGAGTATAAAAATCTCTAGGTCAGGAGAACTTTGCTGGAAACTAGCCCTAGTTGTAGTAATCACCGGCTCTTGATCAAGACATCGCCGTAAAAGATGTCGGGGAAAGTAGTCGAGTTTTCGAGGAAGCTAAAGAAACTAGGGCAAGATGACCCAAGAAGGATTATTCATTCGTTTAAAGTAGGTTTAGCTATCACATTGGTGTCCTTGTTCTACTACTTTAAACCACTCTATGATGGCTTTGGCGTTGCTGCCATTTGGGCTGTTTTATCGGTTGTTGTCGTGTTCGAGTTTTCTGTAGGTAAGCATTTTTGTGTCCACCACTTGATATATACAAGCAGTCTTAGTGAACTCAAACAGAGTACTAGAATCAAGTTTTCTATTTAACTGATTTGATTTGATTTTTGAATTTTTTTTATTTTTAGGAGCAACACTTGGGAGAGGTTTGAATAGAATGTTGGCAACTTTACTGGCCGGTGGTCTTGGTCTTGGAGCTCATCGTTTAGCAACTCTCAGTGGAGAGACAGGAGAGCCCATACTTATTGCTGTCTTTGTTTTTATAATAGGTAGAGATAATACTGGTATTTGAAACTTATTTATTTCATCTTATCGATAATGTTGCTTGGGGACATGCATGTACCAACTTGAAATATTTATTCATTTTTCATGTACCGAAAATATTTGTTTTTCATTTTTTTCATATCGACTGACGTGACAATTTTTATATCACGTAGTTCTCAAAGTTTTATATGTGTGTTGTTATTCACATAAATCGAGTACTTACCTAATTGGGATGTGTTAATTATCGCTAGTTGCTCTCTCGTCATTTATGAAAAAAACTAACAATAGGACTCTTTCGCATGCAGCTGCGGCTGTAACATTTTTAAGATTCTTACCCCAAATGAAGGCAAGGTATGACTACGGGCTGCTGGTGTTCATATTGACCTTCTGCTTGGTGTCCGTGTCTGGCTACCGCGATGATGAGGTGATTCGAATGGCACTTGAGAGATTTACCACAATCATGATTGGGAGCTTTACTACTGTGATCATATGCATTTTCATCTGCCCGGTATGGATCGGAGTTGAACTTCACATGGGGGTTGCTGGCAACTTGGAGAAGCTTGGAAATTTCTTAGAAGGTAGTTATAATTGCATAATAAAGGGCCTTCTTGTCAAGATATTAATTTTATTTCAAGAAAATTAAAGAAAGGGTGGTGACATAAACTTTAATTATCCTCTGTTAGGATGATTACCAAAAAAGAACTTGTCCTTTTCAGGGATGTGTATTTTTATATACATACCCGCGTGCACACACATATCCAGATTAGGGTATAACTATAAAATAAAAGATTCGCCTTAAAATTATAAAATATGGAATGATTAGTATTATACTTGCTGTCAAAAGCGTATATACTGAAAAAAAAAAAAAATTATAATATAAAAATACCCAATTTGTTTACAGGATTTGCAGATGAGTACTTTCAACTATCTGAAGCTGAGGACAGCTCAAGAGACAAGTCGTTTCTTGAAGGATATAAAGGTGTTCTCACGTCAAAAAACAATGAAGAAAACATGGTTAGTGTTAAACTGTAATTTGCACTCTTCTAATTCCCCCCAAAATTAATTTATTTAAGCAAATTCCGCTGGATAAATTTTTGTTTCGTTACTTCTGCAGGCGAATTTAGCTAGATGGGAACTGCGTCATGGTCCGTTCATATATCGTCATCCATGGAAACAATACCTGAAAGTTGCAAATCTTGCTAGGCAATGCGCCTACAAGATTGAAGCACTCTATGGTTACCTTAAATCTGAGACTCAAGTATGATATCCCGATTTTATTTTATAAAATTTCACAGTTATATTCTCTATGATATTAATATTAGACTCAAAAAGTTTTACTGAAACAACAAAAATATCTTTTTTATAATAATATCACGACGGAGAAAACCCTACTTGGGTAGCTGAATGGGTCGGAGGAGGGGTTTAAAATGAAACTCTCATTCTCATGTTCGAAATCTAAGAGTGTTTTCATTTCTTTTTTTATAGTAAAAGCCACACATACAGACCACATACTGGCTACCGCAACATAATTAGATATACATGATGGAGCCAAAAAAAAAAAAAAAAAAAAAAGTTCAATGGACAGTACAAAAAACAGTTGAATGTAATTTTTTATTAGACAAAAACAAATGTATATTTAAAGTGTAAGTATTTTTATAATTTTTGTTGAAAGTGTATTCAAAATTTCAGAAAGAGAATTAAAAATAAATATTCAATTTCTAAAATTTGAGTGGATCCAACTCAGCAATAAACGTGGCTCTGCCTGTTACCATATAATTTTTTTGTACCACAAAATATCCCTAGCAAGCGCAAAGTGAATTAACTATGCATTCTCGTACATGTATTCTTGCATACTTATCGTTTATCTAAGACTTAATTTGTTTTTATTTTGATACTTTTACAGACACCTCAAGAAGAGCGAAGCAAAATCCAGCAACCATGCAGAATTATTAGCTCAGAATGTGGCAAAGCTTTGAAGGAATTGGTATCTACAATGAAGAAAATGACGAAATCATCAACTCTGGCCGAACCCCATATCGCCAAGTCAAAAGCTGCCGTCGAGAATCTCAAAACCATGCTCAAGTCGGGCGAGCTTTGGAAAGATTCCGACATCCTAGAGATAACGCCAGTCACTGCCGTGGCTTCTCTCTTGATGGAAGTTGTTTCTTGGACTGAGAAAGTCACCGAGGCTGTTCGTGAGCTTGAATCTCTCGCACATTTCAAGACTCCCAAGCCTAGAGTTACACCAGAAGATCTACCACAAGTGATTGATGGTAATCAGCAGGAAATTTTGATTGATGAATCTCATGATCATGTCATTGCAATTGATGGACCATCAGATCGAAATTTGATCGAAAATTCATCTAGAGTAGCAGAAGGTTTGCGCATCAATTCGTAGGACAAGAGATGCACATATATCTTGGAAAATACTCTCAAGAAATGAAAGATTGCTATAGGACTAGCATTTTTTTTTTTCTCTCCCTCCTCCAATGTGGGTTGAGGTTTGTTTTTTGGTTTCTTTTTTACTTTTACTTCTATCTTTTTGTAACTTTTCAATTTTCAAAGGTCCAACTAAAAGCTTATATAGAGGTTTTCACAACCAAGTAATTTGCAATTTAGTTTCATTTGACTTCACAAGCTTGATTAATTCAGTAAATATTCTTGAATCACAAATATTAAATATATGACACTAACAATTGAGAGGGACTGATAATCATGTAGAAGACACTAATAACTCGTGATATTTCTCCAGCCCCTGTAAATACCGAGATGTTTCGGGGCTAAATCTTACTATTCAAGTTATTGACAATGAGTTTGGTAAAAAAAGTTATTGACAATCAAAATTTAGTTGCTAATGCTTGGGATGACTTAGCAGGTAAAGAGGAACTGCCTAAACCCGAAAGTTAAACGAAGATTGACAATCATGCTATTGCCCTAGAAGAGATAGTTGCCCTCAAGTTCTTGGGTTGATTTGACCGAACAAGATAATTTACGAAAGACGGTGAGTGATGATTCTGGAAAGAATAATAAGACCTATGCTCTTCGTGCTAGAAGTGGAAAATGATTAAATTTGAGAAAATAGTCAAGTACTGATGATATTGATTTATGACGGCATTCATCCACGCTCTCAATTGTTTGCTTTAGGAGATCATGCACTCTTTTTCCTTTGAGTCAATTTTTCTTATGGGGTTTTTCCATTCAAGGGCTTTATGAAGTCTATTTTCGGTGGGAGAGTAGACACTTTAGCTTAAAAGTTTAAACCAATTATGTTTTTCTTTTATTTTCAAGTCGAGTTTGTAAGCCTTTTTGGCTTGTTTATTTTGTGCTATCCTTTGTTTGTTTGTTTGTTTTTTATTTTTTATTTTACATAAATGAAGAGAGAATAACTGATAGATAGCAGAATGTTTGGGCATTATCATGTATCGTCCTTTGGAATGTTTTACTTCTTGTTTACTTCAATAAATTAAGCGCAGTTGATAAGGTGTAGTTAAGGACTCTTTAACTTTATGAAAAACAAACGACTAGTTATTTATTACTGAATGTCTCCTGATTATTTCATCTCCTAATAGAGGTTTTTAATGAGGTCTAGTCTAGAATATGTTTTTTTAAGGCATGTTCTCGACTGTTCTTAATTGGTGTCAGATTCTATACTTGCTCTAGGCTATACCAATTGATTGTTGTCATTTTTTCGTGTAGTTTCTCTAATTGGTGAATATTGTTTATCTTAAGAAACGCAAAAACAAAATAACATCTAGATTATTAGATCTGTAAAAGAATAAAAAAGGTTTGGCCATTTTGTAAAATCACCCCTTCAAAAAATCTCTCTCTCCTTTTATTTACAAAAGATACTATTAACCAATAGATTAACGATCAATTTCATTAATTCGGCATTATTTGTTTATGTCATTTTCTTTTCACACTCTTAAACAATATTAAAAACAAAAGAATAAAGGACCTTTTTTCAAACATTTTAACATGAAAAAAATTATATTAGCAACTGTACTTTTATCTTATCGATATGTACTGTTATTTTAGCCAATAGATGAACTTTTTAATGGTCAAATATGAGAGTGTTTGTGTTAAAATTTGAAAATACGAGGGACATAATTACCTTTAATCATAGATTAGACTGTTTATAAATTCATATATAGTGACTAAAATAATAATATATCATTTGAAAACAAATAGCATATTTTAAAATATTTACTTTTTTTAATTCTAAATAGAAATTGTTTAGCAATTTTTATCTCCGTTTTGTTTTTGAAGAGAATTTTTTTTACGTTTAGCATATGAGGTAACTTATATCACCAAATCAGAGATAATTTTTTAACCAAACAATGAGAGAGAGAGGGATTTCTTTTCTTTCCTTTTTTCTTTTGTAAAGAAGCACAAAAACACAATAACATAGGTTAAATCCATAAAATCGCTCCTTAAAAAAAAAAAAAAAAAAAAAAAAAAAAAAAAAAAAAAAACCTCTCTTTCCCTTTATTTACTAAACATACACAAATAGGTTAACGATTTCATGAATTCCATATTATTTGTTTTAAGTAATTTTCTTTCACAACCTAAACAAAATAAATGAAGAAAATCGATTACTGGATCTTTTTAAAAAAATTGTAATATGTAAAAAATTTATGGTAGTAACTGTATTTTTATCTTATCTGTATGTACTGTTATTTAGTCACTAGATGAAATTTTCAATGATCTAATATGTGAGTGTTCACATTAGAAGTTTAAAGTACGCATGAGACACAAAATCACTTCTAATTATAGATTAGACTATTTAAAAGTGCATCTATTAACTAAAATAATAATATGTTTTAATAAAAAAAAATAGCATGTTTTAAAATATTAACTTCTTTTTTCAAATGTAAACCCTTTCAAATGACCTGTATGTTGTTATGATGCCATGTGTATGATTTTCATGTTTACTAATGCCATGATGCGTGTCTAAGTTCTATGGTTTAAGTTATCATATTGGGCTATGACATATTAATGTACGCTCACCCTAAAGTAAAATAACAAGACTAAGATAAGATAAGTTAACAGTGATGTACCAACCTCTCAGCTTATGGAGATCAGTTCAGTTTTTAATGTAAGATCTCACTGTGGTTGGGAACTTTGCAAATCCTAATCTCATGATAATCAAGTGTACTCAATACGTACACTAAGGTCACAGACACAATAAGGATTTCATAGTTAACAATAAATGGTTATGTATATTTTATGAAATGTTTCATACTAACGAAAACTCATCATGAAACATTCATATTTTATGGTGAAATGTGTATGGCGATTATGGAATACTACGCAAATGTTTCTGTATATTAGTCAATATTGTTTTGTTATACAATACTCTATAATTACTAATAATTTTGTACACTAAGTATGTTTTTAGGATATAATGACTCACCTACATAAGCCGTTATATTACTGTTTAAACTAAGTATTTACTTATTATTACTTCAAATACATAGACTTAAATACTAGAAAATTCAAAATAATTTTTTTTTCATAACTTATCATAAAATCTTTTGTCACATACTCATCATATCTTAAGAAAATAAATTTCCATAGGGTCTTACATATCATAAATTTTATATAATATAATCTGAAATATAATAATAATAATAATAATAATAATAATAATTTTTAAAATAGCGTTTGCGGAATAAATTGTGTAGTGGTATCCATACCGCATTCGCTTGCTCATCATATTCAATCACAGCCCACCATGCACTAAACTGTAGGTTGCTTACCTATATTATAAATATAACTAATGAGCTTTCGCTCAGCAAGTACAAACATAGATCCCGCATTGCTTAAAAACATGAACAACATTGTGGATGCATGATCCAATTATGGAATTTAAGTCGTGGTCCAATTATATTCACTTATGGATGTCTTATTTTCCATTGTAAACTTATTATCTTGCTTATCTGTGGGCCCCTATGTGTACGTACTGGGTACGTGCGATCAACGAGAGATTAGGGTTTGCAAGGTTCCTAACAACACCAAAATCATAAACTGGACTTGCTCCAGATCAACTGAAATTAACCGAAATGATCATTCCCTTATGGAAGGTTGGTCCATCACCCTAACTTGTCTTGAATTATTATAAACTTATTATATTGCTAATTTGTGGGCCCCTATATGTACATACTGGGTGCGCGCGATCAACGGGAGGTTAGGGTTTGTAAGGTCCCTAACAACACCAAGATCATAAACTGGACTTGCTTCAGATCAACTGAAATTAACTGAACTGATCCTCCCTTTGTGGAAGGTTGGTACGACACCTTAACTTGCTCTGAACTAGTCTTAGCCTTCAACTTAACTAAATTTGAGTGTGTCTAATATCATACTATAACTTAAAGTCTTATTCAAAGGCTATGTATGAGAATTAAGTTCTTTAATTATGAACTTAGTAGTCATGATGCAATGACATGGCATAAACTTGAAATCATGGCATACTATGAAAGTGAGGCATATCTATAATGGTGGCACAACATAACATAGTATGACATCCTTTAACATAGCACATACTCAAACATGTAAACATAGACAAAACATTCCAACATGTACTTAAGACATGATTGGAAAATAATAATATTTTCATATTATAGGCGATGTTTGTACTTACCTGCTCACAATAAAAATGCTTCATTCTAAGCCATAGTCTAAAATTCCCTTCTTGAAATATATCCAAATTGAGTATTAAACTTTTATACTCTTTGGAAAAGGTTAATTCTAAATTCCCTTTCAAAAAGAATTTAAGATTTAATCTACTTCAGCTATGGTTATGAGACTATGTTGTATTTAAAAATCTAAATCATACATTTTTACTTAGAAAACTTGGATCTAAAGTTCTTAAATCCAATCTTATTATTTTATAAAAAGTTTTTCTTTTTAAAAAATAATACCCCATAATTTATCATTATTACATATATATTTTTTTAAAAATCCGATTTCTCTCTCCTTTTTTTTTTTTTTTTTTTTTTTCCTTGGGCTGGCAGCGCTGCGGCGCTGCTGCTGCAGCCCAGGCGGCGCTGCTGCTGCAGCCCAGGCGGCGCTGCAGTGCCAATTCTGGGAGCTGCAGTGCCCAGGGATGGCCCTGGGCTGCAGGGGCTGGCAGCCTCCCCTCCCCCAAAATTCTCCTGTTTTTATTAATCTTTGAAAAATCATATATTTCAAACCATTGAGAATTTGATAAAACTTTAACTACGGAGAATGTTCGTCTACATGTTATCTAAATTTTCCATGCTAATGGCCAAGTCTAATTTTTACCATAAATACCTTGGTTATTAAAAAATTCAAAACTCGACAGTTTTTGACAATTTTCACCAAAAAATCAAAATTTAACTTCCGGAAAATTTTGAAATTCCTACATAAACACCATAGTTCACTGTTCCATAGTTCTTTCTAATTTAATTAATAGCTACCTACTATAGAAACTCATTTAAATTTTTAAAATTCTTAACGAACGGATTGAAGTTCAAAATCTCCAATTTAAGTTCGATTTCTAAAATTTCTAACTACCCATGATAAAAACATGAACACATTCATAATCAATAACTCTATATTGTCAAACCACCAATTCTAGAAATTTTGACAATATTTCTATTTAAATATTAACCCATAAAAAAATTTAACCTAAAAGAGAAATAACTAGAGTTTCGGTTAGAAAACTACCTCGACGATCGGAGTTTCCGTCAGAGAACGGAACTAAGACCTCCTTGTGAAGAACTTCTTAAAGGGGCTTGAAGGATTTCTTCAAACTCTTAAGAAGCTAGGATAGTGTTTGGGAGGTGGGAAAATGGGAAGGAAAATTTTTGAAGACTAAAGAAAATTTTCTTAAGACTATCTAAGAAAATTTCTAGAGAGAGAGAGAGTGAGTTTCTAAAGAGAGAAACTCTAGAGAGAGGAGAGAATGAAACTTTGAGGTGTGAGGAAGAATGGGTGGGGGTGATGCCTATTTATAGGCAAAGCTTAATGACACTTAGTGTAATTAAGTAAGCTTAATCTTGATTAAACAAGATTAACATCACTTCCATAGCTCTAGATTTTTAATTACATCATAGGCTTTTTAGGTGTGTGGAAGAAGAGATAAGATGAGAAGATTGGGATAAATCTCATCCATTGATCAAAGTACTAATTAATCCCTATCCTTTGGATCCAAAATTTCTTATTTTTCTAATTTAAGATAATGGAAAATAATTTCTTGATATTATCTTCAACAAATAATTTCTTAGACCGTTATCTTAGCATAATAGTATTTTCCCATCATTTTCCTCTAACAGAATTCCTAAAGTCTTACACTGTCAAAAAGTTAAGCAGTATTATTTTTTATTGCATAAGAAACTTATCCTAGAAGGCTTTTTACTGAAAAAGTAACTTAGTAAAAATTTTATTTGATGTTCAGACTTATCCACCAAGTTTCCATACTGAAAAAGTAACTCAGTAGAAATTTTATCTGACATCAAGACTTATCCACTAATTTCCCATACTGAAAAAGGTAATCTGTCTAAATTTTATTTGTAAAAAGTTAGATAGTCTAATTTTTATCTGACAAAAAAGTTGATGTCAAATCCTTGATATTGCATTTTTATATGCTGAAAAATCCTGTCTAGAAAACTCTAAGACTGCTAATTCCCATACTGCTAAAACTGTTGAAATACTATATTTAGTGATTTGACAACTTTTCTACACATGCATCAACTGGTCACTTTTTTACTATTCAAAACTTTTTGAATAATAAATTGTGACCTAAGCTTATTGTGTGACAAAATAAATAATTATCACATTATAAAAATTCATTTAGGTTAAAATTATAACCTAAACTTTAATTTACATAAGGATTTTTGATGAATTAACTTATGAATTCATAATAATTCCCTAAAAAATATTTGGGTATTACATAGGACTAATGGTAGTAAGTAATTATTACTATTTAAGTATAATCTCTAAATTTCTAAGATTATTAATTAGCCTTGATAATCTTATAATAAATGTTTTGTAATTTAAGAATGGGAACTAGAAGTACTAATTATAGTGCCCATTACAAGATAAGAAAATTATGTGTAAGTTTTTTATTTTTATATATTTTTTATTTTTCTATTTTTCTATTTTTTTAAGAGTTCTGGATTTTAAATCTTATTAGATAAAAATATAGTTTAAGTAAGTAAGTAACAGTCACATGCCGTCACACTCTAATTAAAGTACCATCATTTAAATTCATCACAAATTGTAAGGTTTCATCTTATAGCTTGGTTGACTCTCATGACTCCGGAAAATATACATTATTATAATTTATAGATCTGATGACAATGTATATGGGATCGTTTGAAAACCATTACTAGTATACACATGAGCATGACGTATAACACTCAAGTTTCGGTTAGAAGTACTGCAATATTAAGAATTAGCTAGCTATGTTTAGACACCATTCAAAATTTTACTCCGAGGACTTGTTCTGTTTTCCGGCGAAGCATTTGGATGATCCGTCAGTAATCGTAATAACATGGTTGAATCCTTCGGAAACCGGGTCGACCACAGGATCTTCAGGATGATTATTGGAATCTTCTTCTGTCGTTCCTATAATATCTTTGCTCTTGAAATCTTCAAGAGAAGCCAGCTCATGGACAGCCTTAGCGATTTTCTCGACGCATGTTACGATCGCAATCAGTTTCGATGCGACAGCCGCTGCTGGTATAATCTCAAGGACTTCAACTTCTTCCCACCAATTCTGTCTTTGCAATAACGACTTGAGGTTCTCAGCAGTTATTTTTAAGCGGTCAATTTCAGATGAAGAAAATGAGTAGTTCGGATTTGGTTTTCTCATTATTCCTGCTTAGTTCTTCAAAAGTTTGCCAGATTCAGAGCAAATAACCGTGCAAGGCTCTCCGATTTGGATTTTAATTTCAGCTGGTGTCTGTATAAGCCACAAAATCAAAATGCCTTAGTCAATAATTTTATGTACGACATTGTAAGACAGAATGCAATTTTACACCTTGGTCATGAATTTAAATTTCTTAGTACCACTTATCATAAAGAATTTATCAAAATCAAATTATAAAATAAACATTTGGTGCACCGCGATAGAGTGGAATTTTATGTTGGAGTTGATTGGCTTTTCAAAAACTAGTTATAGTTTTTAGCTTTTGTCGACTTTTCAGAAAAAATAAATAAATAAATAAATAACTGAGTTAGAATTTTGGGTCCAAACCTGATGTCCAAATGCAAGCTCATATATTGAGAACTTCTACTTCAAGAATCTTCTTGCATCACCCATTCCACGTCGGTCATAGGGCTTGACCGACGTGGAAATACATTTTGGGTTGGTTGGATAAAATATTTAATAAACATATGTTTAATGAAATCATTGAAGTTGAAAAATACCAATTGGTTTTTGCCTTTTTTATTAAAAAAAAAAAAAAAATTAACTCCGTTTCACTATTCACAACTCTGATTATAAATTAAAAACATAATTTTTGAAAGCTCATACTTTTGCATATATAAGTCCAAATGAGAACTTTTTTTTTTAATTGAATAGAATTTCATGATAAACGAAACAAAATCTATATTAATTTTTGTTTTTGAAGACATTTAAAGTTTTTACACTTTTTACCTCTAATAAGCCAAACATATAACTTCAAACTGAACTCAAACTCTAATTAAATAACTTAAAATTTTCAACTCAAGCGGACGAATCAAATACGTGCTAAATTATATTTTAGTTTGTTTATATGTACATGCCTGTATGTCAGATTTGAGGTAGCTGTTAATAGCGTCAAGTTTATATGCAAATTGCCGACATAAGGTTCCAATTTTTATGTACTCTTCCCAGGGATGATTGAACTTGAACCGGCCATGGCATGGTTCCCAAAATGCCAAATTAACCTAATGAAAAATTAGAGATAGTTAGTTTCACTGCTATAACTCAAAAAACACAGACTATTACCAAGCACTCACCATTGTCACTACAAGAATTTTCACCTTCGGAGACCAAAAAATTGGTCCCAAAAGGTTGATTTTTTGGTCGCCGTTGCCTTCCGCGACCAAAAATTTTTGGTCGCCGTTTGGTCCCCGAAAGTTGGTCGCACTAGGTATCGGCGACCAAAAAAAATTTGGTCTCCGTAGGTATCGGCACCTACGGAGACCAAAAAAATTTGGTCTCCGAAGGTATCAGCGACCAAAAAAAATTTGGTCTCCGTAGGTATCGACACCTACGGAGACCAAAAAAATTTGGTCTCCAAATCTATCCGCGACCAAAAAAATTTGGTCTCCGTAGGTATCTTCGAATTTTGCAAATTTCAAAATCGGCGAATTTTGTAAAATTTTTCGGAGACCCAAAAACGTATTTTGCAAAGCTTTTTAACTAGCTGTTGTAGTCACCTTCTTCAAGCAGTCAAGACTTCTTGGACAATCTCATTGGTGATGAAAACCATAGAATGTATTGTCAAACTTTGTGAATCAGGCAATCGGCAAAGTCCTTCCCAGCTAACTGTCATAACAGAATTTACTGGTTTGCAAATAAAGAGCTTTTCCATTCTACAAGTGCAAATTACTTCATAAGTTGACATGTTCGAGATGATGTATTAACTAGACACTAGACACTAGACTACGACATTGTTTAACTATCACCAATTTGAGGAACATCTACTCTGATGCAGGCTCGGTTTGAACTTGCTTTTTGACGAATAGCTTGCTTATGTCTTCTGTCACAATGTTACTCCTGGAAGAATAAAACCAAAAAAAAAAATGTCAACAACACCGTTTCTTTTATGTAAAAGAACATAAACAAATAGATAAATGGGTACCCAAAAATTGCAGTGAAACTATAATAACTAGTAACAACAAAAGCAACAATAAAACCAGTAATACGAAAAGCAATTCAAGCTCAAATTATGATTTAGCAAGTATGTAGCAATGACATAGGATGAAGTAAAAGGATTGATTCAGTGGTAATCCCCGACAACCAGGGAGAAGATTTGACGGTCAAAAGTTGAAATTCTTTGATTAGGACAGCACTATTTCACCCCATACTTTTTTTAGCTTATTTAAAAACAGTCAAGAAAACACTGGTCCAGCACTATTTTTTGTTCTCTTAAAACTTATTTCTTAAAACACAACTTTCAGAACAGAAAACAGAAAGCATGGCCAAACGAGCCCTAACTCTCTCAAAACCTCTCCATCTCTTATACAACAAAGCAATGAAGTTCCCAAACTGCAGAGAATATTCTTAAATTTAAGGCCACTCCCCATTTACTTTGAAATACTTTAGTTTCAACTCCCACCATTTTTCCATGTCTAAAACCATAAAATTATTACATAAACTGCCTCAATCCTCACCGACAACAGCTCAAATCAGGAATAGCGCATTTTCAGCATAATCACCCCCAGATCGATGCAAAACTAGGCGGCTAGGCCTGCATTCATACAGATATAAGCACATCTACCAAAACTGCAAAACCGAACAACCAGCCTAATTCAAACCAATATGCATATGTTGGGCTGGGTTGGCTGCACGTTTAGTTTGGTATGGATTGGGAAAATCCTAAATTGATGCTTTTGGGTTGGTTTGTGGTTTTATCCCCAATCTACATACACCATACATTAAGATAGCACATAAAACTAACACACAGGCACATAAATAACTGACCTTCCCCTAAGCTGAGGAGGAACCAGCAAGCCACTAACGGTTTCTGGAACATTCTTGGAATGAGGCAAAGTCCCTTTTGGAACTTTACTGCGGGGAAGAGAGGAAGGCAATGTTGCCGTTGAGTCTCGCTTGCGTGATGCACTTTGAGCCATGGCAGCTGCCACCAAGGAGGAGTGGTCAGTGATCCCACCCAAAGCATTGCTAGATGAGAACTCAGAAGAGATTCAATGGCAAGATCAGAAAATTAAGAAAACAACAAAAAATAAAAAAATAAAAAAAAAAACCACAATTGATCTTTAATGAGAGAATTACCAAGCTGGCTATCTGCTTCTCCTCCTACACCTATGACAATCAGGGTCACACTTTTCAAATAGAAAACCTCCCAAAGCGTAGTTTAGTTATCCTCCCTACAATGAACAATTGCAAAAAAGGACATAAAAAAAAGTGTTAAAATCATTGATAAATTCCTTCAATATAGTTATTTGTTGCACCGAATATCTAACGAAATCAAGGAGCAAACGGATAACATTCCAGAATTTTCAATTTCCTCCAAGAATTCATAACGAAACCCGACGTCCTCGAACCTTGTAACTTTTTGATATTCAATAAAGTTTCTGTTTCTACTCAAACATAAGGGCCCGTGTGTATATTATCAATTTCTTATCATTTACTAAAGTAAGCAAAGAAGAATAGGATCCTTCATTACTGCAGTTTGGCTGGTTTAATACCTCCAGCCTTAATAAGCATGTTAGACTGCCTGGAATACACATCTTGAAGAAAATAAATTATACACAGTTAAAATGGGTTGACTTTCAAGGTACATCACAGGTAATTCATTCATGAGAACAATAAGTAATGTTAGTGATAATAATCTTGTTAGATTATTATCACTAACATTACTTCAAAGAAAAATAAATCACTAACAGTTTTGCAAAGAAGATCTTTTAGTTAACAAAAGTAACAAAATCTATAAGCTTTTTGAATGCTCTGTTCTTGAAAACAAAACAAAAGAATCAACTTTCAAAACTAAAAAAATAGAAAAAAGTTAAAACATATGGAAATTCCTGCATCATTAAAAGTTAAAACATAACATGCTTCAGAAAATTGCCACTTGATCATCAATCAGAATCTGTTGTAAACCACTATTTTATGTAACCTCAAAGAAGCAAAAACTGTAGCAATGCGAGTAGCCATCACATTCAGACAGGCAACACCTTTGCGTGTATCCTCCACATCCTTAAACAATTCCTCTAAGGCCCTCTCATCGTTGGTAATAAAACCCTGCACAAGAAAGAGAGAGTTAAGGAACAAAGATAAACAAACGAAAACACATCAGCATCAATAGGGAAAAGAAACAGTCCAGTGAATGCAATCAGCAATATGTATAAGAACTTGACATTCCAAATCCAACCCCTATCCTCCTTTAAAATTTCTCCGCCCGACAATATAGATTGCAAAAAAAGACACCAACAAAAGTGTTAAAATCATTCATAAATTCCTTCAATAACTCCGCTAAAGAAGCAATATTCGACCAGATTCCACATGAATCCCTGCTGAACATACCAAATCTCAGATCCACTCTGACCTCAACCATTGAGCACAAAAAGGTTTAAACAATCAACAAATTGGATTCTCTCTCTTATCAACGAAAAATCCTGACAAAATCTTCAACAATTATCAGAATTCCGTAACAAAACAAAATATTTTCAAGAAATTCAAACGAAATTCAATACAACTTAAAGCAAAAATTACACACCAAAAAGATTAAAAAAACAACCCATAAAGCAAATTTTAGAGAGAACCCATATAAAAAAAAAAACACTTCACCAGACTAGAACACAAACAGAGCTCAAATAAATGCAAAAAGTAAATGCTAAAACCTATTCGATCGGACCCGAAACCCACGCAAATCAAACGATCCAAGCCTAAAAAAGTAACCCAAAAATAAAAGGAAGACCCAAAAGAGGAAAAGATAAAAAAAAAGACTAAGCGAGGACTCACTAGAGAGTAGAAGAAAAAACTTCATTACTATCTAAGAAAACCAAGGAGATTTTTTCTCTCAATCCAAACTGATCAGAATACAAAACAAAACCAACTCTTTCTCCGTCAGTTTCAGTTTTTCTTTTATCGAATCTCTTACAACAAATACCAAAGTTGAGCTCCTTTGTTGTTGGTTTTTTTTTTTTGGTCTAGTGTTTCTGAGATGTATTTTCTCTGTGAGTACACGGCTGTAACCTCGCTGTATCAGAGAGACAAGAGAGAGAAAGAGGAGAAACGTTTTAGAAAGAAGAGAGATAAAGAGAGAGACTGAGTGTGGGTGTCCTTGCGGACTTCAAAATTGTATTTGATCAGATTGAATTTGCTTCATTCCTCCTCATTTTTGGAGGGACACTCGCAAAATAAAATTTGGAGGGAAAATAAAACTCTTCAATATTTTGGCTCTCTTTTTCTATGCTTTCTTCATACATTTTTAAAATTTATAATCCAAAAATAATTTCTAAGAAACTACAATAGGTTTTTTTTTTTCTTGACGAAACTACAAAATAGTTTTTTAATTTGTTCGAATTGTTATCATGCTATATTGGTTTCCTAAACAAGCTTTTTTAGAAAATTAATTACACATTTTAGAAAAATAAACTAATCATATGTTTTATGAGGGAAAGTCCCTAAGGAGACCTACGGAGATCAAATTTTTTGGTCTCCGTAGGTCACCTAGACGTCACCTATCAGGGACCAAATTAATTATTTGGTCCCAGTAGGAGACCTACGGAGACCAAAAATTTTGATCTCCGTAGGTCTCCTATATGTTTGCCGCGGATTTCCCTCAGGAGACCTACGGAGACCAAAAATTTTGGTCTCCGTAGGTCATCTAGATGTCACCTATCAGGGACCAAATTAATTTGGTCCCTGTAGGAGACCTACGGAGACCAAAATTTTTGGTCTCCGTAGGTCTCCTACATGTGTTGCCACAGATGTCCCTACGGAGACCTACGGAGACCAAAAATTTTGGTCTCCGTAGGTCACCTTGATGTCACCTACAGGGACCAAATTAATTTGGTCCCTGTAGGAGACCTACGGAGACCAAAAATTTTGGTCTCCGTAGGTCTCCTATATGTGTTGCCGTAGATGTCCCTAAGGAGACCTACGGAGACCAAAAATTTTGGTCTCCGTAGGTCACCTTGATGTCACCTACAGGGACCAAATTAATTTGGTCCCTATAGGAGACCAAAATTTTTGGTCTCCGTAGGTCTCCTATATGTGTTGCCGCAGATGTCCCTAAGGAGACCTACGGAGATCAAAAATTTTGGTCTCCGTAGGTCACCTTGATGTCACCTACGGGGACCAAATTAATTTGGTCCCTGTAGGAGACCTACGGAGACCAAAATTTTTGGTCTCCGTAGGTCTCCTACATGTTTTATATATGTCCCTAAGGAGACCTACGGAGACCAAAATTTTTGGTCTCCGTAGGTCTCCTATAATTTTGGTCTCCGTAAGTCTCCTACATGTTTTATATATGTTCCTAAGGAGACCTACGGAGACCAAAATTTTTGGTCTCCGTAGGTCTCTTACATGTTTTGCCGAAGATGTCCCTAAGGAGACCTACGGAGACCAAATTAATTTGGTCCCTGTAGGAGACCTACAGAGACCAAAATTTTTGGTCTCCGTAGGTCTCTTATATGTTTTATAGGGATGGTCCCTACGGAGACCAAAATTTTTGGTCTCCGTAGGTCACCTTCCGCCACCAAATGAAATTTGGTGGCGGTTTGGTATGTTCGAAAGCAATTTTCAGGGACCAAATTAATTTGGTCCCGGAAGGTGACTTACGGGGACCAAAATTTGGTCCCCGAAAATGCTTTTCGGCCACCAAATTAAATTTGGTCGCCGTTTGTCTTCGGCGGGAATGAATTTTTTTTTCGCGCTCAACCATTAGCGACCAAAAAATAATTTGGTCTCTAAATGTCACCTACGGAGACCAAAATTTGGTCGCTGAAGGCTTTGACTTTCGGGGACCGAAATTTGGTCGCCGAAACTACTCTTCAGTGACCAAATTTTTTTTGGTCGCTGAAAGTTCAAATTCTTGTAGTGTGTCTCTTCAGTGGTTTTCGAGGTCAGAACATCAAGAAAAGATTTGTCAGTGTTCACTCCCCGGTCATCTTCCATCGTGGCAAAGTATTCGACTCCAAATCCTGTTATCAATTTTTTTTTTTTAGTTCCTCTGAAATTTTTTTTCCCACTCCGATTAGTCTGTTGGTATCTAGGATTTTAGACACTAGTTAATGAACAACTAAGGACAGAGCCACCCATGATCGAATGAGGGCTTTTTGTCTCCAGTGGAATTTTAATTTCGTTTTCAATTTTATTTATAAAACTTTACTTTTTTTTTTCTCATTTTGTCAACACTAAAGATTGATTATCTCAATACAAATCTCCTTAAAAATTTTGTCCTTTTCTGGCCCTTTTGTCTCAAGGAATTGTGGTTATTACACTTGATGCAATCGAATGTTTCAAGTTTGAATAAACAAAGTCAAGGGTTAATTTATATGATTAAGCATTTGGTCATTAGTCAACAAAAACACACTTGACAGGTTTTGAATAGGCTTTGATAAACATAAGAATAGACAACTTCTACAGTCCTAACAACATAGACGCTAGAAATCCATATTTATTTCTACAAAATACAAGTGTATATATATATATATATATATATATATTCTTACTATCACTATATATTACTAAGATAGATTTTAGGAGATGCGAGCAAGGTTAAAATTTTGGCTTTAGCTTTTGGGATCATCTCCCGTCGGCTCAGAATCATAAATATTGGATGTCTTTCATTTCTTGTTTATCTTAGTACATTTTTTCTATTTTGGGTGCTTGCATGTGCATTTGTCCCTGCTTTTCTATTTATGTAGATATTATTTCTTTTTATTTTAATAAAATTCTATTGGGATAGGAAAATGAAGAGGGTGCTAGAGATGTGCTAATCTAGTCGAGATGTTTTGGTGTATCTACTGATTTTTATTGTAATCATCATTTATTCAAATAAAAAGAAGATAGATTTTTGTATTATTATTTGAGCGGCCGGGCCAGTGTACCTTCCAAGAATTCCCCAAGCTTTTCAATGTTGTTGGAAACTAAAATGAGGAGTTCGGTTCCAATCCATACTGAGCAAATGCAAAGACAAACAGTGATAGCAATAAAGCATCCAATGCTTACTGTTGACAACCTCCTATGAGCCGTTTCCCAGACCTCATTTTCCCGAAAACCCGTAACAGTTACCAAACAGGATGTCAGTATAAAAATCATCAGCCCGTAATCGTACCTTGCTTTAAATCCAGGATAAAATCGCATAAACGTTACTGTTGAACCTGCAGGAATACCAAAGAATCATAAAATGAAACAAAACCATATTTGTCAACCATTCAAATATTATGTATTGTATTTTGTGAATTGCATGGGGTTGTTTCTTGCCTACTAAGAAAATGAAGCAAGCGAGTAGTATGGGCTTCCCGACTGTGCCGGAAAGAGTGACTAAAATATGGAAGGCAACACTAAGAGCCCCGGCTAAGAACGTTGCTGCAGTCCGATTTATAAGTTTCCCCATTGTAGCTCCTTTACAAAACAATGGATGGAAAAAAAACAAAAACAAAAAAAACAAAACAAAAAAAAAGGCAACAAAGAGAAGTTTATATTAATTTGAAACATGCACATATAATATATAAGAATAATAACCATAAAACTTACGACTATAAGAGCATTTTTATTTATGGTGAGTGGATTTTAACTTCATATATACATGAAGACATCAAACTTTCACTCCAAAACACCTTCTTCTTTTTTTTTTTTTTTTTTTTTTTTTTTCCAACTCTTTTTGTAAAAACTAGGGCATGCATGCACCCTCTCTCAAAGGAAAAATAATAACAATAATATAATAAAACCAAGCGTGCAGATTCGTTTCAATTTAAGAGGAAGTTACCCGATCAATGTGCTATGCAGTGCTTGGTGTGTGATGACATGGGCGAAAACTAAGTTTATTGTTCTAGCAGAATCAAATTAGATTCTTTCTGAAAGGTGGGTCCCAAGATTTTCAAAATGACAAAGGAAATGGAGTGAGATAAAACTTATTAAGTCCTCTCTCACTGTTCAATTATATGTTGAGAAAAAAGTCCTATACAACAATGTTATATATATATATATATATATATATATGAATATTTATTTATTTTGTTGCAAATGTCTGATGTCACATCGCATCACATGAAAGCACACCTTACGTACCAAAAATAAACAAATACTAATTGGTTTGTTATGTGATCTTGTGCTGATATAAATTCATGAATTGCTAATCTAATATTGGGGTGTTTGGATGACTCATTCAACTTGGTATCATATTCCAATAGAATGGATGTATTTCAAAATACATATGGATATCTTCTTTAATCATTGTATTAAATGAAATGTGTGTTTGGGTTATTTTACATTTGAATAGTTATTATAATGAGTATCACCGAATGAGAGAGAGTATGCATGTGATTAGCAAATATAGATTAAAAAAATAATGAATAAATAGTAAAATGAGTGGATTTACTATTCAAATAACAAAGGTATATTCAAATACAATATATTGAGTAATTAAATGAATATTAAATAATATTTAAGTTGAATATAGGTAATCCAAATGAAGAGTACGTAAGACTCACCAACGGAAAAACTCAAAGACGAGCACCACAGTTAAGACAGCCCACATTGCATCAACCCCAAAACCATCGTAAAAAGGTTGAAAATAGTAATACAAGGAAACTAGTGTCAGTGCGAAGCCTACTTTCAGGGAATGAGTAACCTTTCTCGGGTCATCTTTTCCCATCTTCTTTGCTTCTTTTGCAACTTCTACTAACACACCAGGCAAAGCCCTAAGACGACACTGAAAACCAAAAGCCATTATATGCATATATAAATGTGTGTGTGTGTGTGTGTATACGAGCAAATATGTAATGTTTATAATGGTGATAAACCGATGAGTATATAGAATCAGCGAGACCAAGTTTAACCCCTCAATATATACATGATATAACGTCCCTAGAAAACCTAATTGCTGAGATCAGGTAATTGGACTTGGGATTGTTAAGGTACGAAAACGTACGAATTATCACCATGTAGTATTGGATTCTTCCTTGAACATTATGAAAAACTTGTGAAACACAAGTTAGGTCCCACTTGAGGTTATTATTAAGGTCAAGGAATATCAGCTCCATAAATAGCTCCTTAAATGCCGCCACGTGCACAACGTGACCAATGCCAGAATTCAAGATGTACCACTAATTTGACTGTTAGGATATTAGCTAATTAAATGGGAAAGAGAGAAGATGATATAGAAATTTTTAGATATTTACTATAAGTCCAAATCTATGATCTTGATGACATATTTATATAGGACTGTTGATTTTTGTCAACAGTAAAATTTGGTACTTGAGCGGAAAAAAAATTGCTCTCAAATACGTGTGATCTTTGATGTTAAATTTTTGATATATCAAACTATTGATGATAAATTTGCAACAACTAATAGTGAATGTCCATTATATGTAATGACCCGACTTTTCGGACAGTTAACTAACTTATTATTCTTAATTCATTTAGTCTTAATACTGATTTATGTTAGATTCCAAAAATATAGAATTTTTTTTTTAAATAAACCATATTTGTACTATAGGAGTTAAATTTACTAAAATTTTTAACTGAGCAAATTGAAAACCTCTAGATATTAAATATCCTATTCAAATTTGTACTTATATAATATTTAAAAAGTTATAACGTCATGTGAGTTAAAAGGAAATACTCTAAAGTCTTTTTTTCATAAAGTACTCCTACTAGTTTAGTAGTACCAAAATATTGAAAACATAGTTATAAATATAGTCAATACAAAATAATTTTAGAAATCTAAATGTGGAAATTAAATTCGTGGAGGTATCCCACTTCCTTCCTTCATCGCCTCCGCACAACTTCGTCAGTCTAGAAAGCATCTAAGTAGCGGGCTGCTTACCCGCATTACCTACAGCACGAACACACACGTATGAGCAATCACTCAGTAAGCACAAACAATATCTCACAAAATATTTTCACAAAATCATATCATCACACATAACATCATGAATGTTCAAAAATGCATGTGATCTATGTGTATTCAATTATGCTTCATTATATATATATATGTCTTGTCTACTTAAGGGCCCTTATGCCATACCCATATGCGCGCAACCAATGGGGAGTCAGGAGAGCGACCCACCAATAACCTCCAAGGTCATAACTTATAACTTTCGCTCTTATCATGTCCTCTCACTAATTGAAGGTTAGTACGACACTTAATCCTATATTTCGTTAGCCTCATTCTTATTAATTGTAACAATGTGTAGATTTACATGTCACTATGCATCTATCATTACGCATAAATATCTGTGAGACATGTCGATCATGTCAGTGCAAGAGAAATTATGTACGTCAACTATTTATTCAACACAATACATATAACTCATATATTCATCATATCATCAAGGCAAATAATAACAAACATAGAACATCAACAAAAAAAAAATTATTTTATTCCATGTTGTAGGTGAGGTTTGTACTTACTTGGCTTATGTGCTTAAACTTCCGGAGTTGTATCTCCTACTACGCAAGTTTGAGAAATTGTCCTGATTTAACAATATCTCATTATTAGATAGAATCATAATTATATTACTTTATTCATTTATTTATTTATTTTATAAATTAAAGTGAGCTTAATTTACTTATATCATAAATAACCTTAACAATTAATTCATATTAATTATTAGGTGTTGAATAAATTTATACTAATTATTATTTAATTAATTTAACTTTACTTAATTTAATTTAATTTAATTGATTAATTAATCAATTGATTAATTAATTAATTAACTAATTAATTAGGTAGTAGTTAATTATTACTTTATTTAATTGAGTAATTATAATTAAATTACATAATTTTAATTGACTAATTAATAATTATATCGTTAATAATTTAATTATGTTACTTAAATGTTCTTTCTCATATAATACTTATTAATTATTAACTCTCATATTGATAATTAATAATTAGATTATTCTAATAATTAATGTTTGATTAATCTCTAATTAATCATCTATAGTTATATTAACAATTATATCAATGATTAATGATTAATTAATCATGTATTATAATTATGCAGTTACCAAACATAATAATCTTACTTACACAGCTAATTATCACTTACTAACTCTTATAATTAATTAATTAATTACTTATTATTACTAATTAACTTTCTTAGCATAATTACATTTTGTTATATATTTATTAGTTTATTTATTTATTTCTTAATTAATTAATCAATCAAGGTGACAAAGAGTCACCTAAGTGTATATCTTCCATCTAGTATTAGTCTTGTAAAGCCCAATTCCATTATTTATGATCATTTAGTTGGGCTAAGGTAGTCTCTTCGTATATGCCCAGTAATCCTTTAGTGTACTTTATATTAGTCCATTTAAAACTTGTGATTCATCTTTATAAAATTAGGATTTTTCACATTATTTGATCATACACTTAATACCAACTCATTTCATAAATAAATATATCCATATGTTATGACTTACCCTTATGTCACATTTTAATGTTTATTAATCGTTTTGTCAGTGTGGGATTTTAATTTGTAAGATTTATTTAAATTTGAGTATAATCTCGTTTTGGACACTTGATAACTCGTTGGAAATCTTGAAGTATCTAGTTTCTGTATTTATAATTTGTTTTTCAAGATTTCAAGCGTTTTCAAACATTAATGTAGACGTTTTCCTAAGTGTCTTATGGTACAATATCAGTTTACCAGATTATAATACAATATTATGTGATTTATTAAAATTTATGTACATACCCTTTTTAAACACATGCTAACTCATTTCAAAGCTTGAGATGTATACTTTATAGCCATAAAGTTATTTCCTTTAGTGTTTGAGTGTTTCATACTGTATACTTAGGTTTTATTACAGTCGGTCCCATGTATGTACCATATGTCTAGATTTATGGGTAAAGTTAGAAAAATCATAACAATTCACTTACAAGTCCAAATAATACAAATGATATGTCATTGGAAAGCTTACGGTGTTTGGTTCTTGTCTAATGAATAGTTTTGTAAAGAATTATGGTTTACTAACCCAAAATATACAAAATCCGTGGCTGGTATAGGATTCCAGCTAAAGCTCTCGGTTCGTAATCCAAATTTGTAAAATTTACCAAAAACTCCACATTTATCCATTTGAGGCGCATGATACGTTGTTGGAAAACTTAAAGAATATAGTTTTCAGATATAGAACTTATAATCCAAAATTTTGATACCAAAGGGTTCAAAGTTTTTTAAACCCATGGCTAGACTGTACCCCAGAGGTTCCTTTTTTCTCTAGTTTTATGTCACAACTTCAAATGCTCATAACTTTAGACATACAAAAGCAAACCCAAGTGATTCCAAAGCCTAAATGAATATTATCCTCTGTAGAATCTTATCATATAATTTATTTTTCATATCAAAGTTTCTAATGCATGCCATATTACCACAACCACTACAAGCTCTAACAAAGTTCACAGATCTTACCGAAATGCTGCGTGGTTCCTTCAAGATCTCGGACTTTTAAAGTTCTTCTCAAAACCTTTTCCTGGGTAAGAAGAAGTCTAACATTAAGATTCTAACTAAACATCATGCTTTAGTTCTCCAAAAATGACTAAAACACAAAGAATACCACTAGCTTACCTCTAGTACCACATCCTCTAACTCCGCTTCACACTTTATTGAACTTGGTAACGGGGTTGCTTGGAGCTTGAAAATGGAGGGAGGAGGGTGCTAGAAGGGTGTTGGAGATGGAGAATAGTATTGGTGTTTTTTTTAGCTTGGTGCTGGCTCACTACTAGAAAAAAGGGATTACACGACGGGTTTTAAACCGTCGTGTAAACTTTACATGACGGTTCCCAAACCGTCGTGTAATCCAGCGTCGTGGAAGATAACACGACGGTTTTAATACCGCCGTCGTATCTTAATTTTACACGACGGTTTCCCAACAGTCGTGTAATCCCGGGTAAACAGTTGTGTGGGGGAGGAAAAAAATGGACATTACACGACGGTTCCTGGCGGAACCGTCGTGTAATGCTAAACGTTACACGACGGGTCTCCCTGGAACCGTCGTGTAATGTACTTACACGACGGTGCATCGTACCATCGTGTAATATTATTATTTAAAAAAAATTTTGGGTTTTTGGTGATTTCCCACGGGTGGCCTAACCTATATATTATCCAATACACGATCCAAAATATTAACTTCATTGATCAAACTAAAAATACACACCAATTATTACATTACAAGTTTATATATCATAATTAATGAATTCCGTTACATGGCTAGCCCATTCTCCCCTAATCAAATCCAAATCCTCAGAAGAATAAAATTCTTTACTTTCAAATGCTTCAATTCCATTCAACACTATATCCCTCATAAAACCTAAAATAAAATAACCACATTCAACACTTCCCTCTTGGAGAGGACAAGGACGGTTCGAGATTTTGGTTTTACAGTCTCGTCTCCTTCTAATCCCTTCTCCGGTCGTAATCTTCCAATCCGTTAGGGCCCTAGCAAATTGGTAAAATTCAAACTAATTAAGATGCATATAAATAAGATTAAAAAAAAATAACATATTCAAATTGACTTACATGTTCATTAGCTCAGTAAAATCGTCGCGTTTCTTCTCCCGAAGAGGATCAAAATAAAGGACGAGGTCCTCCCATGGGTCAATGACACCCAAAACCCAATGTCTCCCTCTGTTATGTGGCACAAGATAAAGCCGTTCTTTTGGTGCGTCACGCAAAAAGCTGAGAAGATTGTCGGCTCGCTCTCTCCTGCCAGCATCTTTAGTATCTGTTCTCACTGGTGAGATCAAGCTTGGAGACACAAACACAAACTTCTCAGCTTGCCCGTTAATTCTGCATAGTTCCTCCAAATATCTACATAACCGTATCAAAATTGTTACTCTACATGAAATATAGAAGAATTTCCAGATAAAAAGAAAATTTAAGATAAAGAATGTCGTACGTCATGTAGACTAATATACAATTCGCACTGATTTCTTGTAAATTAATGAACTCATAAATATCTTCAAAGCTCAGAAAGACAGGCATATCAAAACCTATGATCGTGTATGGTATTGGGACCTCAATCTAATTACCTTGACGCTTGGAACTATGTGCATAATAAGCCAAAGGCCTCATTGCCCTGTTCATGTTATTAAAGTCGAACACCAATTTTTGTTCTTGCGCACCTTGTTGTACCTCAGTTCGAGAGTCGATCGTTTTATTTGCAACCTTTTTTTGGCATTTTTTGTTGCCAGCTACTGGGTCGGGAACGTGACTATGTGACGCCCCGACTTCCCAAGCCAGGTCGACACCATACATACTTGTTCTTTACTTGAAAATTGGAGATAAATTTTTTTTTTAAAACATATTCACATAAGTTATCTTGTAGAGAAAAACTTGTCATACATACAGACTATACTGAAAGTACCTTCTTGTGTCTTTAAACTTCATACATATAACAAAACATAATTTAATTTTGAAATATTAACATATTTTTTGAAAATTGAATGCGGAAAATTATGCGTAGTGGTATCCCACACCGCCCTTCACTCGCCGCATCGTCCGCATAGCCCACCACTTAAGCTGCAGGCTTCTTACCTACAGTATGAAATATAAGAGTGAGCTTTCGCCCAGCAAGTTCAAACATAATCTCACAAAATTTTTCAAGCATCTTTAAAACAGAAACATGCCAATCATCACGAAACTCATGCATGAATCATTTATGATTGATTGAATGTTTTATGATTCATTATAGACTCAATCTTTATTATCTTGTCTCAACATGTGGGCCCATAGTGTCCGTACCAAAAGCGCGCAGCCTCCAGACAAAGCTAGGGTTTGCAAAGCCCTAACAGTTCTGGGAATTATAACTTGACCCTTCACGATCACGGAAGGTAAATATCACCACTGAAACATGTAACCTCCTCGATCACGGGAGGTTGGTACGACACCTTACTTGATTATCTTACCATGTGATTTACTATTAGTGAAACATGCTTCATGATGTCACTATGTCATATCTTACTCAACATTTGCCATAACATGGCCTTCTTGAAAACATGTCATTTTTGGAACCATGGCATTTTTGAAAACATGGCACTTTTGTAAACATGACACTTTTGTAAACATGACATTTTTGTAAACATGGTATAACATGTCATAATATAACTTAGCACATCATAGACATAGCATAGCATCACATGTCATGGCATCGCATATCATAGCACAACATAGCATGTATATTTTAAAAATATATAGTATACTTGAAAATAGTCTTTACTATTTTCATACTGTAGGTGAGGTTTGATACTTGCCTGATATGCTAGGTTCCGGGTTTTGTTACTTTAACTCAGATCGCAACTGCAGGTTCCTTCCTGCTATTAAAAAGAACATAGGATAAGAATCCTATAAAATGCTGGAGACCTTTCCAACATTCTAGTTATATGTCCCCCCACACATGTCTCGATCATTTACTAGGTTATTAATTGTAACCCTAGAATTTGTGGTTAACCAAACTTGATTCGTTACTTGTTAGGTTACTTGAGGTAACCTTGGGTATTAAATTCAGGTATAGTATCAGGTTACTATCCCTATTATCGGGCCTAAACTTTAGTAACTTGCGTATCATTCCCGGTTACTATTCGTCAACCTTTTGTTACTATACTTTAGCTTATAAAAATCCAATTTGAAGATTTTGACTAAAAATCCTTTGTTTAACTTTAAAATTCGTGATTTTCAAAGTAGATCTTTATAAAATCATTAAAGGCTGAAAACTGCTATTGGAACAGTTTCCATAGTCAAAACAGTGGTGTTGGTGCAAAAATACAGTTTCTCTGCTTGTATTTAGAAAATCCTGTGCAGGAATTTCTTGCTCTATGCACAGTTTTTATAGTTCAGGTTGTATTTAAAAATCCAGATTGAATTTGAAAAACTTGTCTTCACGAAAGTTCTTGCTCTTGAAAAATCCTAAAATTTTTGTGTTTTAAGAAAAACCCAGTTCTGCTTGGATTCTTGTCAGTTTTAATTTGAAACTTACTGGACGTGTAGACTAGGTCTGGGCAGATCAGCCTCGGATTTTCGTAAAAACGGAGGCCATTGGAGCCTCATTTTGCAAATCCGTCCATGCTGCCCCCTAGGAAAAACTGTTCCGAGAACTTTCGTGTTTTAAGTTTTACCAAATTCGGCCTCTAAAGGCCTCAAAATCGGCTTGCCGTAAAACTGGTCAGGATCCACCCGAACCTGGCAGTTTTTTCGGTTTAGAGTTCGTTTTACGTCCTAGACGTGGAACCTAGCTCAACCAGCCACCGCGGGGAGCTCTAATACACACATGCAGCGGTTTTCTAACGTAAATTTTCTTTAATCACAATTTCTAACATCACCATGCAAACCTAATTGATATTGGATCAACTAAGTTGCATGATTTCGGTTGCACAAAACCTAGCAAGCATACTAATTAAATTCTAGCAACCTAGTACAAAATTATCATTCACCAACACTAGGGCAGATTGGGGACATATAATAAACTAATATTTAGCATGCAAATTAAGAAAAGTAAAGCAAGCATGCACATAAAAATCAAACTCAAACCACCCTTAGTTCTAGATCAAGCACAAAACTCTAAATCCTAAACTTGGGCACAAATTTAAATCTAATCTAGGCCAAAACTTAAATTGAGCTTATGCTCATACAAGCTTGTTGGAAATACACATAAATTTCTCAATTAAAACTTAAATTGAGAAGATTAGGATTTTAGAAGAAATTACCCTCAATTAGGATTAAGGGTTTGGCTAGGCTTCCTTGGTTTTTCTCCTTTCCCTTGTCACCACCAAAACCGGCCTCCTTGGCTTGTTTGGCTCCAAATTTTTCTCCACCACCCTAGCTCTAGAATCCGGCCACTCCAATACACAAAATCCGGCCACACCCAAATTTTTTTTCTCCCCCCTTTCTCTTCCTCCCACAACCGGCCTTGAGCCAACAAATGAGTTTCAAATTTTTCTTCAAATTTTTGTTGGTTCCACACAAAAATCTAACTATCCTAACACTTTAATCACTCTTGGTTTTGTAAAATTTCCTTCTTTCTTGCTTCCTAAATCCGGATTTTTTTGAGGGGAAATTTTGACAAAGTTTGGCTAGAGTTTTTTATTTTTTTGTGAATAATGGTTCACCTATTTATAGGCAAAGGGGAACTTGTTTGAAATTGCAAAATAGTCCCTAAAGAACAAAAATTTGCACAATTGGAAGCTTAGGTGGCCGGCCATGGAGTTGTCTAGAACAAACCAAATTTTTTTCCAAATTATCTTAATTCCAAAAATGATGTCATAATTAAAAAGTTAGGTGATGTCATCCTCTTAAGGCCTCGTTGGCTTTTTCCTTCAAATGCAGTCCATTTTTGAGCTAACACAGATATTTCCAATATTGTGCTCACTAATACACAGTATTGTTATTCTATACTGCAGTCCAAAATTCATCTGTGTAAAGATGGACTGTATAAAATTTTTTTCTTAATTCCTTAAGCCCTTATTGCCCTTTATTCTAACTTGGTTGTGCTTGATTTTCTATGGTGGTTTTAAATCCTATTCATGTTATCTTGTCCGTAAAAATAGTTTTTGCAGTATATTTCCATACTGCTTTGCCATAATACTGTATAGTCATCCCTTTGACCATTTTAGTCAAACTTTGACTTTCTTTGTCAACTTTGACCATTATAAATTCATGAAATTCTGTTATGCCTTTTTTCCTTAAAAGGCCTATTATGGAGTCCCGTAATTAATTCACCGAGAACTCAACCCTATACTGATAAAATTATGAATTTTTGTATTGGTATTCATAATTTTCATACAATTGCACATAAACACATAGTACAAACTTTAGATTTCTTATATACAAGAAAATCATGAGTTCGTGAAAATTTTGGATATTACAATCTACCCTCCTTAAAGAATTTTCGTCCTCGAAATCAGAACAATTCGGGGTAGCTTTTCTTCATATCCTCCTCGCGTTCCCATGTAGCCTCCTCAATCTCATGATTTCGCCATAGCACCTTTACTAGAGGTATAACTTTGTTTCTTAGCACCTTCTCTTCTCGTGCCAAGATCTGAACCGGTTTCTCCTCATACGTCATATCCTCGTGAACCTCAATTGGTTCGTGGGTCAATACATGGGATGGATCTGAGATGTACTTCTTTAGCATCGACACATGAAATACGTTGTGTACATATGCTAACTCTTGGGGCAAAGCCAACTTATAGGCCACATTACTAACTCTTTCCAATATTTCGAATGGCCCTATGTATCTTGGACTTAATTTCCTCTTTTTTTCCGAATCTCATAACTCCCTTGAATGGAGCAACTTTAAGAAAAACCAAGTCTCCTACTTGGAATTCCAGAGGCCTTCTGCGTTTGTCGGCATAGCTCTTTTGTCGACTAAATGCAGTTTCCACCCGTCGGCGTATAAGTTTCACAGCCTCCGTGGTTCTTTGAATAAAATCCGTGGACACAAGTTCCTTCTCTTTTGTCTCATACCAGTAGACTGGAGATCTACACCCTTCTCCCCGTACAGGGCTTCATAAGGAGCCATTCCAATCGAAGCTTGAAAACTGTTGTTGTACGAGAATTCAATCAAGGGAGCTTCTTATCCAAGTTCCCTTGAAGTCCATTACGCATGCTCGTAACATATCTTCTAGAGTCTGAATGGTCCTCTCTGATTGTCCATCCGTTGAGGGTGAAAAGCCGTACTAAAAGTAAGCTTTGTACCCATTGTTTGATGTACACTTCTCCAAAACTTAGAAGTGAACCGTCCATCACGATCCGAGATAATCGATTTCGGAATCCCATGATAGCGAACGATCTGCGCAACATATAATTCCGCTAGCTGCTCTACTGAAAAGCTAAGCTTGATGGCAATAAAGTGTGCAGACTTCGTCAAACGATCAACAACTACCCAAATAGCGTCGTTGCCACTGAGAGTTCGGGGTAGACCAACTACAAAGTCCATGGTCACTTGGTCCCATTTCCATTTTGGGATGGAAATTTTCTGCAATTCTCCCCCTAGACATTGGTGTTCTGCCTTGACTCTTTGACACGTAAGGCATTTACTGACGAAGGTTGCAACATCATTCTTCATTTTGGGCCACCAAAAGCTTTCCTTCAAGTCTTGATACATCTTTGTGGCTCCAGGATGAACGGAATACGGAGTCTCATGTGCCTCTTTCATGATTTGCTCCTTCAACTTGTCCTCATTAGGAATGCATAGTCTATTTTTCCGATAGAGTATGCCCTCATCTGATATGTTGAAGTCCGACTCCTTTCCTTCCAAGACCTCGTTCCTTGTTCTGAGCAGCGAGGTATCTCCCTCTTGTCGCTCCTTCATGCCATCCAAAATGGTAGGTTGGAAGGTTAGGGCAGCTAAACTCCCCGTGATAAGCTCTATTCTAGCTTCCACTAGCTCCTTCTGAAGAGGTTCGATCAACGACTGAATTGACATCAATGAGGAAGACGACTTCCGACTAAGGGCATCGGCTACTTTGTTAGCCTTCCCAGGATGGTAACGGATGTCTATGTCATAATCCTTCACCAAGTCGAGCCATCTTCTTTGCCTCATGTTAAGTTCCTTCTGTGTGAAGATATACTTCAAACTCTGATGATCCGTGTAAACTTCACACTTAATATCGTAAAGGTAGTGTCTCCAGATTTTGAGCGCAAATACTACCACCGCAAGTTCCAAATCATGCGTCGGATAGTTCTTCTCATGATCCTTAAGCTGTCGTGAAGCATAAACGATCACCTTTCCATTCTGCATGAGAACGGCTCCTAATCCTATCTTGGAAGCATCACTGTATATCACGAAGTTTCCTTCCTCCACATTTGGAATTGTGAGAATCGGAGCGCGAGTCAGCCTATTTTTCAGCTCTTGGAAGTGCTCTTCACACTTTGCAGTCCATTCATACTTCTTTCCTTTCCGTGTAAGTGCGGTGAGCGGCGCTGCAATCTTAGCAAATCCTTCAACAAAACGTCGGTAGTAGCCCGCCAAGCCGAGGAAGCTACGTACTTCGGTGACGTTTTTCGGAGCTGGCCATTCACTTACTGCTTCAATCTTAGCCGGATCTACAGATATGCCGTCCTTGGAGACCACATGTCCTAAGAAATGAACCTTCTCCAACCAGAATTCACACTTGGTGAATTTAGCGTAGAGCTGATTTTGCTTTAAAATCTGCAGAGCGATCCTTAGGTGCTCCTCATGCTCCCCCTTTGACCTTGAATAAATCAAGATATCATCTATAAAGACGATAACAAACTCATCCAAGTAATTCTTGAATACTCGATTCATCAGGTCCATAAAGGCTGCTGGAGCATTCGTCAATCCGAATGGCATAACGAGGAACTCGTAATGTCCATATCGCGTACGAAAGGCTTGTCTTGGGGACGTCTCCTTCCCTAATTCGGAGCTGATGATATCCAGATCGTAGATCAATCTTCGAGAAAATTGAAGCTCCTCTCAGCTGATCAAACAAATCGTCGATCCGAGGCAAGGGATACTTGTTCTTGATGGTTATCTTATTTATTTCCCGATAGTCAATGCACATCCTAAGAGTGCCGTCCTTCTTTTTAACGAACAAAACTGGAGCTCCCCATGGCGAGTAGCTTTGACGAATGAATCCTTGATCCAGAAGTTCTTGTAACTGAATCTGCAGTTCTTTAAGTTCGGCAGGCGCCATCCTGTAGGGTGCCTTGGATACTGGTGCCGATCCAGGAAGTAACTCGATCTCAAAAGAGATTTCTCGTTCTGGTGGCAATCCTGGCAATTCTTCGGGAAAAACTTCTATAAATTATTTGACTATCGGTACTTCTTCTGGTTCGCTCTCAGTCTCTTGCGTCTTATCCACCACGTTGGCTAGAAATCCCATAGATCCTTCTGCCAACAATTTTCTAGCCTTTAGCGCCGAAATAAACATCTTTGGTTGTTTTGGAGTAGATCCTCTGAAAATAAACTCATCGCCTCCCATAGGCTTGAATGTGACCGTACGTCGTGGACAGTCGATAACGGCGTTGTACTTTCCCAAGAAGTCCATACCCAAAATGACATCGTAGTCGTATAGGTCGATGATGATCAAGTTGACATACATTTCCCTACCACATATAATTATTGGAACGTGACGTATCCAATAATCAGACAACAGAATCTCCCCGGAGGGTAATGCAGTCCTAAATGTTCTTCCGATTCTATCACTTGCTCTACCTAGTTTCATAGCGAACCTAGATGATGTGAATGAATGCGTGGCTCCAGAATCAATTAACACGTAAGCATCTTGTTGGGCAAAAGGAAGCTGACCTGTCACCACGGTGGAAGGTCCAGCTTGAACATCCTCTTTGGTATAGGCGTAGATGCGTCCTTGAGGTTCCGGAGCTTCCAGCCTGCCTTGAGAGATTACAGGTCCCTCGAGCTTCATCTGTGCAGCGTGAAGTTGAGATTCATGTCCTCTCTGTTGGTTCTGCGGACTCTGGGGATTGAGATTGCAACTTCTAGCATAGTGGCCTTCCTTGCCACATAGAAAACAACGATCGTTTCCAGCACGGCAATCTCCCGGGTGCTTCTTCCCACATTTCTGGCAAGTGGGATAACTGTTGCTATCAGGAGTATTCTTTTTCTGGGGAAAATTCTGTTGATTCCCCTGTCTTCCTGCATTCCACTTCCTTTTCTGTTGGTTACTGCCGTATTGCCTGTTGTTGTTTTGACCCGAAGGTCTTCCTTGACCTTTTGTTGTGAGGTCTGGCCTTGTTTAACTTAGTTCTACTTAGCTTGGGCCTTTTCTTCCCTCTTTTCCTGGAAAAACTTAGCCCGTTGTTCTCTGTTCTGCCCTACCCAGTATTCAGCTCGAACTGCTCGGCTGACACAATCTGCAACGGTGGTTGGTGGATAGGGTCCACTGTTGATCACCACTGCCAAATCCGAGCGAAAGATCTTCATCATCTTTCGCACTTTGTCCCTTTCGGAACTGAAGAGGTGAGGACAGAGACGTGCTAGCTGCTCAAACTTTTGCACTGCCTCGGCTACCGACAGATTACCCTGGCGAAAATTACTAAGTTCGTCTTGTTGAGCTTCCATAACCTCGATGTTGAAGTATTTTTCTTTAAATTCCTCAACAAAGTCCTCCCAAGTCATTTGAGTAACATCCCACCGGATCTGGACTACTTCCTACCAAAGGCGAGCATCTTTCTTCAGGACAAAGGATGCACAGAGGATTTTCTCTTGATCATTGAGCCTGAGGAAGTTCAGGATAACCTGGAGGTCAATCAACCAATTGTCGGCGTCAATTGGGTCTGTTGAACCTTCAAATTCTGGTGCCTTCATGCGCCGAAAACTGTCATATAGTTCTTCCGGAGTTCGAACTCGGGGTGCTGGTGGAACAGCTACAGGCTCAACAGGTATTTCGGGGGCTATGGGGTTCTCTGGGATCACCGGATCAACATTAGGAATTTCCGGTGCCGCAGGCTGATTCACAGGGGCTGGTGGTACTTCTGCATCAGGAGGTCCCTGATTCTGCTGAGCTAACTGAGCTCTAAGCCCCCCTATCTCTTGCTGTTGGGCTAACATCATTTGTCTAGCTCATTCAGCTGGGCCGCAAGATCAACTTTTTGGATCGGTGCTCTTCTACGCTTTGGTGGCATGGCTCTAAACGGAAAATAAGAAAATAAACTTAGCTTTTTTTATTATAAAATTAATAAAATCATTTCTTCTATATAAAAGCATAATCTTCTTTCTATATAAAAGCATAACATGAACATATCTGAATTCATCATGATCTTGTTCATATTTCCTTCACAACAGGAGTACATAACCATAACATTTGGGAAGATATAAAACTTTCCCATTATTTCCGTATGTCACCTGGTTGCCACCACCAAGCTAAGGCACCACCCAACGTTATCCCCGTGTCCAACATTTTCTAGCATGGCCGTTGAAGGAAGATACTTACTATACCCATAAGGTACTAACTAATTCTAATAGTAAGAAAATAACATAACTTACTTGGGCCGTTGCAGAAGCGATGTGAGGCGAAGTGAAGTAGGCTGGCAGGATACCGCTCTGATACCAACTGTGACGCCCCGACTTCCCAAGCCAGGTCAACACCATACGTATTTGTTCTTTACTTGAAAATTGGAGATAAATTTTTTTTTTTAAAAACATATTCACATAAGTTATCTTGTAGAGAAAAACTTGTCATACATACAGACTATACTGAAAGTACCTTCTTGTGTCTTTAAACTTCATACATATAACAAAACATAATTTAATTTTGAAATATTAACATATTTTCTGAAAATTGAATGCGGAAAATTATGCGTAGTGGTATCCCACACCGCCCTTCACTCGCCGCATCATCCGCATAGCCCACCACTTAAGCTGCAGGCTTCTTACCTACAGTATGAAATATAAGAGTGAGCTTTCGCCCAGCAAGTTCAAACATAATCTCACAAAATTTTTCAAGCATCTTTAAAACAGAAACATGCCAATCATCACGAAACTCATGCATGAATCATTTATGATTGATTGAATGTTTTATGATTCATTATAGACTCAATCTTTATTATCTTGTCTCAACATGTGGGCCCATAGTGTCCGTACCAAAAGCGCGCAGCCTCCAGACAAAGCTAGGGTTTGCAAAGCCCTAACAGTTCTGGGAATTATAACTTGACCCTTCACGATCACGGAAAGTAAATATCACCACTGAAACATGTAACCTCCTCGATCACGGGAGGTTGGTACGACACCTTACTTGATTATCTTACCATGTGATTTACTATTAGTGAACATGCTTCATGATGTCACTATGTCATATCTTACTCAACATTTGCCATAACATGGCCTTCTTGAAAACATGTCATTTTTGGAACCATGGCATTTTTGAAAACATGGCACTTTTGTAACATGACACTTTTGTAAACATGACATTTTTGTAAACATGGTATAACATGTCATAATATAACTTAGCACATCATAGACATAGCATAGCATCACATGTCATGGCATCGCATATCATAGCACAACATAGCATGTATATTTTAAAAATATATAGTATACTTGAAAATAGTCTTTACTATTTTCATACTGTAGGTGAGGTTTGATACTTGCCTGATATGCTAGGTTCCGGGTTTTGTTGCTTTAACTCAGATCGCAACTGCAGGTTCCTTCCTGCTATTAAAAAGAACATAGGATAAGAATCCTATAAAATGCTGGAGACCTTTCCAACATTCTAGTTATATGTCCCCCCACACATGTCTCGATCATTTACTAGGTTATTAATTGTAACCCTAGAATTTGTGGTTAACCAAACTTGATTCGTTACTTGTTAGGTTACTTGAGGTAACCTTGGGTATTAAATTCAGGTATAGTATCAGGTTACTATCCCTATTATCGGGTCTAAACTTTAGTAACTTGCGTATCATTCCCGGTTACTATTCGTCAACCTTTTGTTACTATACTTTAGCTTATAAAAATCCAATTTGAAGATTTTGACTAAAAATCCTTTGTTTAACTTTAAAATTCGTGATTTTCAAAGTAGATCTTTATAAAATCATTAAAGGCTGAAAACTGCTATTGGAACAGTTTCCATAGTCAAAACAGTGGTGTTGGTTGCAAAAATACAGTTTCTCTGCTTGTATTTAGAAAATCCTGTGCAGGAATTTCTTGCTCTATGCACAGTTTTTATAGTTCAGGTTGTATTTAAAAATCCAGATTGAATTTGAAAAACTTGTCTTCACGAAAGTTCTTGCTCTTGAAAAATCCTAAAATTTTTGTGTTTTAAGAAAAACCCAGTTCTGCTTGGATTCTTGTCAGTTTTAATTTGAAACTTACTGGACGTGTAGACTAGGTCTGGGCAGATTAGCCTCGGATTTTCGTAAAAACGGAGGCCATTGGAGCCTCATTTTGCAAATCCGTCCATGCTGTCCCTTAGGAAAAACTGTTCTGAGAAACTTTCGTGTTTTAAGTTTTACCAAATTCGGCCTCTAAAGGCCTCAAAATCGGCTTACCGTAAAACTGGTCAGGATCCACCCGAACCTGGTAGTTTTTCGGTTTAGAGTTCGTTTTACGTCCTAGACGTGGAACCTAGCTCAACCAGCCACCGCGGGAGCTCTAATACACACATGCAGCGGTTTTCTAGCATAAATTTTCTTTAATCACAATTTCTAACATCACCATGCAAACGTAATTGATATTGGATCAACTAAGTTGCATGATTTCGGTTGCACAAAACCTAGCAAGCATACTAATTAAATTCTAGCAACCTAGTACAAAATTATCATTCACCAACACTAGGGCAGATTGGGGACATATAATAAACTAATATTTAGCATGCAAATTAAGAAAATTAAAGCAAGCATGCACATAAAAATCAAACTCAAACCACCCTTAGTTCTAGATCAAGCACAAAACTCTAAATCCTAAACTTGGGCACAAATTTAAATCTAATCTAGGCCAAAACTTAAATTGAGCTTATGCTCATACAAACTTGTTGGAAATACACATAAATTTCTCAATTAAAACTTAAATTGAGAAGATTAGGGTTTTAGAAGAAATTACCTCAATTAGGATTAAGGGTTTGGCTAGGCTTCCTTGGTTTTTCTCCTTTCCCCTTGTCACCACCAAAACCGGCCTCCTTGGCTTGTTTGGCTCCAAATTTTTCTCCACCACCCTAGCTCTAGAATCCGGCCACTCCAATACACAAAATCCGGCCACACCCAAATTTTTTTTCTCCCCCCTTTCTCTTCCTCCCACAACCGGCCTTGAGCCAACAAATGAGTTTCAAATTTTTCTTCAAATTTTTGTTGGTTCCACACAAAAATCTAACTATCCTAACACTTTAATCACTCTTGGTTTTGTAAAATTTCCTTTCTTTCTTGCTTCCTAAATCCAGATTTTTTTGAGGGGAAATTTTGACAAAGTTTGGCTAGAGTTTTTGATTTTTTTGTGAATAATGGTTCACCTATTTATAGGCAAAGGGGAACTTGTTTGAAATTGCAAAATAGTCCCTAAAGAACAAAAATTTGCACAATTGGAAGCTTAGGTGGCCGGCCATGGAGTTGTCTAGAACAACCAAATTTTTTTCCAAATTATCTTACTTCCAAAAATGATGTCATAATTAAAAAGTTAGGTGATGTCATCCTCTTAAGGCCTCGTTTGGCTTTTTCCTTCAAATGCAGTCCATTTTTTGGGCTAACACAGATATTTCCAATACTGTGCTCACTAATACACAGTATTGTTATTCTATACTGCAGTCCAAAATTCATCTGTGTAGAGATGGACTGTATAAAATTTTTTTCTTAATTCCTTAAGCCCTTATGCCCTTTATTTCTAACTTGGTGTGCTTGATTTTTCTATGGTGGTTTTAAATCCTATTCATGTTATCTTGTCCGTAAAAATAGTTTTTACAGTATATTTCCATACTGCTTTGCCATAATACTGTATAGTCATCCATTTGACCATTTTAGTCAAACTTTGACTTTCTTTGTCAACTTTGACCATTATAAATTCATGAAATTCCGTTATGCCTTTTTCCTTAAAAGGCCTATTATGGAGTCCCGTAATTAATTCACCGAGAACTCAACCCTATACTGATAAAATTATGAATTTTTGTATTGGTATTCATAATTTTCATACAATTGCACATAAACACATAGTACAAACTTTAGATTTCTTATCTACAAGAAAATCATGAGTTCGTGAAAATTTTTGGATATTACAGACTAGGCCCTCGACTCGCCTTGTTCATACTCGTGTCGAGCTCAACTAAACTTTTAGGCCAAGCAACAAACCCATTAACAGCGTCCTCCACAATGGTTGCGTCATATGTCGGTATAGGTAATGGTGATTTTTTTAATTTGGGCACATTGATTGACACTCGCACGTTCCCTTCCCCCAATGGAATCCCATGCACCGTATCGGTGGGGAGGCTCCCGAGCCATGCTCTTCCAAAAGCAACAAGCAACTATCCACCCTGAACTTCATCGAAGATATAGAGCTTACACTTCTGACTGTAGACCGGCATGGTTGGCGGCTCAGCAACTCCATGTTGTTTTTCTTGGGCAGAGCAACTAGCCTTAAAGCTGTTGTGTTGGTCCACGGTTGGCACATTCTTGGGATCAACCGACGGCTCCACATCTTTGTTCGCACATAGACCACGCACCAACGCCTTTAATTCTTCTATCTCACGTCTCATTGATTGTACTTCATTGTCTTTCTTCGAACTTTGACTTAGGTTAAAGTACTGAGACGGCTTTACGAACTTTGATTGGCCACGGACACGGCCTTTGTGTTCGGGTCTAGATAATGCCTGCGACAATACATCATTAGTGCCAACTGATTCGAAAGTGCCTTGGCTCTCCTGTGTGTTGTACTCCATCTACAAGATTATGAACAGAAATCATTTAAGCAAAAAGGTTGTAAGTACGTATAGTAGTGATGAAGAAATCCTTGTTAGTTAGTAAACTTACTATAAACTTGCTAACTTTTTGACATGTTGGATCTTTCAACTCTCCATCTGCGACTGTCTGTTGCTCTAGTCACAAACCATCTCTTTTTTCCCATTTCCCAGTCTTCTTAAACTGTAATTAACATCGTTAATATAAATGGGATACGATTTAGTACAAACAAAATTTATTGACATATCATTTCCTGGTCGAGCTTCCTATATCCATCTCGGCCTCCTCTTGATGAGTATTCGTTGTTTGTCCTTATTTCGCTTCCACGATCAGATAGTTGTTGGAATTGCGAGCACGTTCTATACTGCACGAATTTCATCCAATCATCTTCTTTAATATTGGGGTAGTTGTCAATAACTTTTTGCGGCCGTGTCCACACACTTTCTTCATTTAGAAATTCCTCGACAAATGTCTTGTACAGATCATACCGAAATTTCCTTGCAGCTTCACCACATGATTTTAAACAAGTGCTCTGGAAGCTTTCATCCACGGTGAAAGAAGTAACAGTTTCTTTCCAAATAATATATTTCAATCCGTCTAAATCACGAGATCTCCAATCTTGAATCTATATTGGAACGTGCTCTCGAGCGAGCACGCCAATCCAGCTCATCAATTCGTCACCGTGTTTCCCTTCCGGTTGTCCTTTCTCGTCAAACGTGACTTGAATTCGTTCACCTCTTTTCCTTGCCATATAGACGCGTTTCATTATTGTTGCCCTTCGCTTGCCCTCGACAGTGGGATCCATCGGGTTTCTCCTTCGTGCTCGTCCCTTTTTGGAATGTTTCATTGCATTCGTTCACCTATATTTATTGGCCAAAAAAAAAAAATTAATGGGTATTCGAACTTTTTTCTTTCTTTTTTTTTTTAATTGTTATTAAGTAGGCGCAAATAAAATATAAGTGTTTTAATTTTTTTTTAACAAGCGATAGTTACAAACTTTGTAGTGGAAATATAACAATAAAAAGTTATAGTGGAAATATAACTTTAATGTTATATTTCCACAAGGGCGCCTAGCGCCCCACACAAAATGGTAACCCGAAAATATCCTTTACGTAATATTATCTCATATTTTCCATCTTTTTAACCCGAAAAAAATCACCTCTAAAAAATGTTAATTGACGTATTGCAAAACACAAAGTTTTACTTCTAGAATTAAAAAATAAAGCATCGAAGTATGTTGTGGACGGGAAAAATTCATGTATATGCTTCTATACATAATACATGTGTATCAAATCTAATATTATTCCTCCAAAAACTCAAGTTGACATTTCATCGAGCATGTTGTGGGCGGGAAAAATTCATGTGTATGTAAAGTGCCAAAACCATTCACAAACCATTAATCTACAAAGAGCAACATTATGAACTAAAACACCCATGTTAAAAAATGGATCTTTAGTGACAAACAACAAGACAAAATAGCAATTTTATTTTACTTTGTATATGAAGTTACCTTGCTTTTCTTTGAAGAAGAATAGGCACGTACTGCCACACCAAGAGATTGGCGACGGCGGCGGCGGCAATGACTGCGACGGTGGCGGCAACGGCGGCTTGACCGTTTTTTAAAAGAGAGGTGGCGGCGGCTTGGAGAAGGAAGTGGGTACTTGAGAAATTTAGAGAGTGTGAAGAGAAATGAGAAGGTATGTGGAGAGAAAAGGAAAGGAAGTTGTATTTAAGTAATGAGTTTTCGCACGGATTTCGAAAAACGAAAGTTGAAAATTTTCAAAATTTTTTGACGATTGCACGACGGTGTATTTGAAAACCGTCGTGTAATAGGGGGATTACACGACAGTCCAAAAATACCATCGTGTAATCCCCCTTTCTGGGGGTTTACACGACGGTCCCAATGGACTGTCGTGTAATCCCCATTTTACACGACGGTTTTTCCAGCAGACTGTCGTGTAATCCCCTTTTCTGGGTGATTACACGACGGTTCTTTTGACCGTCGTGTAATTTTAATCCAGATTTGTCACCACATTCCGACGACCTCATACCACTGTATTGTATACAAAAAATTATTCAAACTGTAGTATTGATCCTGATTCAAATTTAATATTCAATATATATATAGCAATCAACATAACAAACTAAATATGGTATAGATCATGATGAATTATAATAAAAATTAAGTCATGTACTTGTACAAAATAAATGACATAATGTTCAAGTTTTTTTCTTTTTTCTCTTTGCTGCCTCAACACGTGTCCATTCAATATCTGGTCGAACCAAGCGTGAAACATTATCATCGAATTCGTCAATCTCCTCAACCGGTGGCATTCTCTATGTGAAAGATGGAATGTCGGAGCAATCTTCCTCATCTTCTTGCCCATCACGGTACAATTTTGGCTTCATTGGCACTACTAAGGACAACTCTACATTGCTGGGATCCGTTGTATAAAATACTTGGATTGCTTGTGATGCCATAATGAATGGATCATTTTTGTATCCCAATCGTCTAAAGTCCACAACTGTGATGCCATCACTGTCAATCCTTACATAATTATTGTCTGCCCATTTGCACTTAAAGAGTGCTACATGTAAACCACAGTAATCGAGTTCCCAAATATCTTCAATGAAACCGAAGTAGTTCATAGTTCCATAAACTGGATTCTTGTCCTTTGCAGATGAAATATGCATTGCCTTAGCACAGATACTAACACCACTATTTTGAACGAGATGCTTCTCATCTCTTTCGCGAGTGTAGAATGTATAACCATTGACGAAGTACGATGTATACCGTGTAACAATCATCGACAGACCTCTAGCGAGGTTCATTAACTCTTGCGAATAGTCGTCCTTCTGAAAGACATGACTTCATAGCCACAGACGAAACGTCCGATTGTGGTCATCGTGTATCAACTTTTTTCATTTCGTCCTCTTCTTTGATATTTATCTCTTATTTCCTGTAGGTGAAGCTCAATAAAAAGCTCAACTTCAACCCTATTATGTAAAGTATAGAGACAAGCTTTCTCCCATTCACATCGATTTACCTGCGATGGAACGCCGACGGATAGTCTTTTCCAGTCAATGTTTGTAGTCTTCAGCAACCCAATCGCCTCCGCGGTGGACAAATACTCGGAGCAAAATTCGACCGATTCCTCCGCAATGTAGCTTTCTACTATACATCCTCCTGCCCGATTTCGGTTCTTGACATAACCCTTCAAAACCTTCATGTACCTTTCAAAAGGATACATCCATCTCAAGTACACCGGTCCACATAGCTTCACTTCCCAGACTAAGTGCACCGTTAGATGAATCATTATGTCAAAAAATGAGGGTGGAAAGTACTTTTCAAGCAAGCACAAAGTCTTAACCAACTCTAATTGTAGTGAATCTAGTGTCAATGGATCTATTACCTTAGAGCATATCGAGTTGAAAAATGAGCATAACTTGGTAATTGCGAATCTCACATCCTTCGTTAAAACTCCTCACAAGGCCAGCGGTAATAACTGTTGCATCAAGATATGACAATCATGTGATTTCATTCCAATCAGCCTCAGATCCTTCATAGACACCAACCTTTTCAAGTTGGAAGAATACCCATTGGGCACTTTTACATAAGCGAGCCACTCACAAAGCTTTCTTTTTTCTTGTCTTGATAGTGTGTACTTCGCCGGAGGTAAGTAAGTTGCATTCCCTTTCTTAGTAGGGATCAAGTTAAGTCTAATCTTCAATTCCTTAAGATCCAACCGTGCCTTCTCACCATCTTTGCTCTTATTAGGAATGTCTAGCAACGTGCCCACTATTGATTCACAAACGTTTTTCTCAATAAGCATCACATCCAAGCAATGACGAACAAAAAGTGTCCTCCAATATGGAAGTTCGTAGAAGATTGACTGTTTTTTCCAAGGGCCGTCTACCATGGGATCATTGTTTCGCCGTTTTCTTTTCCCGAGCACCACTTTCAAATCCTTAACCATCTCATAAACGTCTTCGCCCGTCAAAACCCGGGGAGGGTTTCTTTCTTCCGTTTTGCCATCGAAAGCCTTTTTCTGTTTGCGGTATCTATGATTTTGTGGTAAGAATCTCCTATGACCAAGGTAAACGGTTTTCTTACCATTCTTCAATCGGATGGAGGATGTTTCTTTCATACAAAAGGGACAACCGATAGAACTCTTGACTGAATAACCAGATAGATTTCCATAGGCAGGAAAGTCATTGATTGTCCACATCAACATTGCACGGAGTGTGAATGTCTCTTGACGGTAAGCATCTCTAACTTCGATCCCCTTTTCCTATAAGCTCTTTAGATCATCGATTAGTGGTGCTAAGTACACATCAATGTCATTCACTGGTTGTTGAGGACCAGATATCAATAAGATCAACATCAAGAACTTTCGCTTCATGCTTAACTTCGGAGGGAGATTGTAGTTGGCAAGTATGACGGGCCAAGTACTATGCCTACTACTCATATTACCATGTGGGTTAATTCCGTCCGCCGACAAACCAAGACGTAGATTCCGTGGTTCCGCACAAAATTCAGGATGATCGACATCAAAGGTCTTCCATTGTGGTGCATCGGCTGGATGTCTAAGCATGCCATCTTCAACACGTTTATCATGGTGCCAAGTCAAATTCTTGGCATGCTCGGCATTACGGAATAAACGCCGTAGACGCGGTGCCGAAGGAATGTACCATAACACCTTTGCCAGCACACCCTTGCTGCCATTCGTTGGATTCTTGCCTTTCTTCCATCTTGACTCCTTACAAACCGGACATTCATACAAATCCTTGTACGCATTTCGGTAAAGGGCGCAATCATTTGGACATGCATGAATTTTTTCATATTCCATTCCCAAAGTGCTCAACGTCTTCTTAGCTTCGTACATACTAGCGGGTATTTTATTATCAACCAGTAGAACCTCTCTTAGAAATTCTAAAAGAGCCGTGAAACTAGAATTTGTCCACCCTCCCAATGCCTTCATGTTCCATAATTTGACCAATGCGGATAATTTCGTATATTTACTACACCCGTCATACAAGGGCATCTCGACATCATTCATCATTGCTTCAAATAACTCCGGACGATGTACAAACTGTTCTTCCAAATCATTAACCATATCAAACAAATTATCTCCTACATCTTCCTCAACAATAGGTTCTTTCGCTTTGTTGTTCGATGATGGATTAAAACACATTTCACCGTGTAAATACCATGTTTGGTACGAACAAATAATCCCACGCGCAAGCAAGTGTCTTCTAACTTCATCAACTGGATGAGATCTATGATTTCCACAATCCACACAAGGACATCGAATCTTATCATTCTTCATGTGAGTTTCCGCAAATGACAAAAATTCTTCAACACCATCTCGGTATTTTTTAGTCAATCTATTAGTCCACATCCATTTTCGATCCATTTCCAAGAACCCGACCTAAATCGATATTAAATTTATCATACAATTTATTCAATAATCAAGTTTTTGCATTAAAAACACAACGTATATATATTAAGCTATTGAAAAAAGTCAACAACTAATCATACTTAAAAGAAGCAAAAAAAAAAAAAAGAGAATATATACCATTTTTGACATCTATAATAAATCGTCAATAAAAATCAAATAAATAAAACGAAGAGTAAGTAATAATCACTATACTTACAAATATTAAGTATACGCGAGTGTTGGTTTCGCAGTGGAGGAGACGTGGTTTCGCAGGTCTCTGTGATGTTTTTCGCGGCTGCGCGATAGATCTGTAATGAGATAAAATGAGGGCCGCTGTTAGGGAAAAAAAGTTAGGAATACACGACGGGTTTTAAGAACCCGTCGTGTAATCTAGACTTTACACGACGGTTCTTTGGAACCGTCGTGTAAAGTGACTCCGCGAAGCACTTTACACAACGGTTCCTTGGAACCGTCGTGTAAAGTGCCGACTTTACACGATAGTTCTTTGGAACCGTCGTGTAAAGTGCCGACTTTACACGACGGTTCCAAAAGAACCGTCGTGTAAAGTTGTCTTCGGAGCCACTTTACACGACGGTTCCAAAGAACCGCCGTGTAAAGTGCTTCGCGGACCACTTTACACGATGGTTCCAAGGAACCGTCGTGTAATCTACTTTTTGTAGTAGTGGCTAGAGAAGCTAGGGTTTTTGAGCTTAACTTGTGTGAGAATAAAATGAGATGATGGGGGCTTGTTTTCAGTCAACATTTGCTCTCAAAGACCTGTATTTTGAGGGGTAAAAATGGAAATTTTTTGGCTGATTCTCCCCTTGCATTGCCGTCACTTAAGGGATGGAGTTGGTGTGAAAATTTTGTTCAACAAAGGGGAGACAAGGGGTCACTTTCACTTGTCTCTTCTTGTGTCATATTGCCAAAACAAGCCATGTCATCTCTTACATGAGGTTGCATGCATGCACCACTTTCCCTTTTCTTTTTTTTTTTCCTTCTCATTTATTCAAATTTCTTCTTGCTTTTGACTACAAAATTCAAATCCCCCTTTGGTTTTCTCATTTTTATTTTGTTTTTCTTTCTTCTAAATTTTCCACCATTGATCAAAGGTTGTCATCCTTATTCTCATCCATTGGATCTTCCATCACACCAATCCTTACCATAAGCTCTCATTGGTTACTTATCATCCAAAGCTTGGCCATTGATTTGCTTAGGATCCTTTAATATAAAATCTACACCATTGATTTCAAATCTAAGCACAAGTCTTGATCAATCTTCCACCTTTGGATTTTCTAAGAGTAAATCCTAATTATTCATCTTTTATCTATGTGACACATTAATTTTCCCAGTCATACTCTCAAAACTTAAATATTGATATAACCAAAATAAATACTAAGGTCATCAAATTGACCTACTAATAAATATCAAGGTTCTATCCCAAAAATTAACATTTATCCCTCTAATACAAAATAATAAATTTTTCGTATAAATTTATATATCGTTCAACGCATCTTCTATATATTTATAATTTCTCATTTAAATAGAGAAACTTAATATTGTCAGATCATTGATATCATCATACTGATGATACATATACAATCATTCATGATCTTGAAATTTGATATTTATCAAAATAATTCATTAGAAGTATATTAATGAAGGAAATCCATAATCATAATTCATAAATCAAGTTTATGAATTTCTAGGGCGTCACAGAATAATAGTTTATTCTTACTTCTTTATCTTTGACCTTTTCATGTAATCATTACTTAATTATTGCCTTAATTTTTAATTTATTTAAATATTTAAATTTTTAGTTTTACAAGTTTTAAAACAAAAGTAGATATAATATTATAAATAACATTATACATTATCATATTTTTTAAAAATTTTTGTAATAAATATAATATTAACATTGGTATATATATTAGAGATGCTCTTAGAGTTTTAATTTCATTGGTCATATGGTGCGAAATCCCATTACTTCTTCTCTGCCTAAACCTATTAGTTATAATATTCCATTTGACTTTTCATATATATCAACAAGCTAGGAAAACTGGCATTCATTCGTCAATAAAATTAATGATAAGAATACTATATATGATTTATTTCTGGACCCGTATACCTCAGAAGCTAAATACAATAAGATTGATTATGATATAAGGCGAATCTAGCTAATAGGCGACCATTCAAAAACCTTCGTTTATGCGAGTGTCGTCTATACGACATAGATATGTATCAGGTGAAACGGTAATCTATTTAGGGACTTAGAGGACGGTTTTCAGCCGGTCTTCTATAGTAACGGTTTTAGTGCGCCGGGGGGGGGGGCAAGAAGAAGAAGAAGAAACCGATAAATTTTACTTCTTTAGCTTACTAAGGGTTCATATCGAAAAAATATGTATACTCATTTTTGGATATCCGTTTTGAAGGTTATAAATTTTGAGTAAGACCCATAATTTATTTTGACGAATTTAGGTGGACATGTGTTATTTTTGGCAAGTGAGAGAAGAAGAAGAAGAAACCGATAAATTTTACTTCTTTAGCTTACTAAGGGTTCATATCGAAAAAATATGTATACTCATTTTTGGATATCCGTTTTGAAGGTTATAAATTTTGAGTAAGACCCATAATTTATTTTTGACGAATTTAGGTGGACATGTGTTATTCTTGGCAAGTGAGTTCAAAATGGTATGTATTGATTTCGAAAACTATCGCAGTGGAAAATATGTAGTAATATTGTAGATGATCGGATCATGTACAATAAAATTCTCATATTTGATTTTTAGTACTCATATTAAAGTTTACAATCCTAAATATATTTAAAAAAAAAAAAAAAAAGAATCTTCTATACAACTAAATAAAATTCTCCTTCTATTTTTTTTGGAATTTTATCTTCAAAAATATGTATACTCATTTTTGGATATCCGTTTTGAAGGTTATAAATTTTGAGTAAGACCCATAATTTATTTTTGACGAATTTAGGTGGACATGTGTTATTCTTGGCAAGTGAGTTCAAAATGGTATGTATTGATTTCGAAAACTATCGCAGTGGAAAATATGTAGTAATATTGTAGATGATCGGATCATGTACAATAAAATTCTCATATTTGATTTTTAGTACTCATATTAAAGTTTACAATCCTAAATATATTTAAAAAAAAAAAAAAATCTTCTATACAACTAAATAAAATTCTCCTTCTATTTTTTTTGGAATTTTATCTTCAAATTTTGAATTAAACTCTATTACAAACTTAGTTGATTTAGTGAAAAAAAAAAAAAAAAAAAAAAAAAAAAAGAAAACAAAGATAATATATATGTTGCAGTTTTAGTTTAATACACGCACAATTGAAAAAATAAAAAATAAAAAGGCTCCGCCATCCAACCTATGTAACATTAAGAAGAATAAAGAGAGTAATACAATAAGAACATAAATATTAGACTACTAATAAGAGAATAAATAGACTTCAAAAAATAAGAGAATAATTAGGCTTTTTACCTAACATACGTAGGTATATTTGAAAATATTAGAATTAAACTAAAACCGAATGAAGCAGAGATAGCGTGTAAGTTTTCTGAATATAGAGATTGGGAACTTGGTAAAATTCTGAGCAGATTTCAATTTTTAATGGTTTTCTCTCAAGAACGATTTTTATGTTCTTCAAATAAAAGCCACAAAACCTTCAACCAACTGATGAATGAGAATATCCTTACATTATACCATGCATTCTATAGTACTAACCTTACACACCATCTTAAATTTTAAAAATTCAATTTAAATCTAAAATGAATGCATGTTCAAGGGAAAGAAAAATGAGTGTAAAGCAGATTTTAAAAAAGTGAAAGAGTGAAATTGGATTTTTACATTAAAAATAGTGTGCCAAAACAGAGGCGGAGCCAAAAATATATTCTAGTGGGGATGTATTTCAAAAAAAATTTAAGATAAAATAAATTTTAGTGTGAGCTAAGTGAGAATTTTTAATTTTAATGGATTTATGTGAGAACTTTTAATTTTAGTGGGGGCAAAGCAGTAAAATTATAAACATAAAATTAATTTTAGTATGAAAATTAATTTTATAAAAATATTAAGTTTAGTATGAAGTATGTGAGAATTATTTATTTTTAGTGAGGATAAAATATAGATTATATGAGAATTTTTTATTTTTAGTGGGGATAAATTGTAAAAATTAAAAACAAAAGGGTAATTTAAAATAACAAGAAATTTCAGTGTCCCCCACTCGCCCCCACCTAACTCTACCACTGTGCCAAAATATAAAGGAAACTAAGCTTATGTTTGTTACAGTAGAAAAGGGGAGGAAAGAGGAATCTGGTGTGGTAGAGAATAAAATTGGGAAGTAAGGAAGTTGTATATCCATGGGGGTCTATCAATTCAATCCTTTCACTTTTAAAAAGAAAAGTGAGGGTAAAATTTTCTTACTTATATAAGGATATAATCATATTGTAAATTAGGACCTTTTCTCTTCTATTTTCATTATGTTCTACCAAATAATATGAATGAAAATCTTCCTCATTGCTTTCAATTTTCCTCACTCGATAATTTTTCTCTCCTCCTCCCATTCTATTTTCAATCCCTTTGAGGAATTCTATATTGAATGGTACAAATTCTACACGTACAAGCAACAAGAAATTTTTTTAAAAAAAATTTATTTAATCGATGCTAATTGTGAAATTTCATTGCTGTGTCAAAAGAAAGATAGCCATCACATAGCATTAAAGTTGAAAATGGTGGGAGGAGATGGAAACTTGGAATGGAAGTTTCGAGGCCCAAACGACACTTTCCTTGAGCTTAAACATATATACCATGACATGATATGATTTATTTCCCTTTTTCTTAATTTGCATGCATTTGACCCCCCTATATAAACTGAGAAAGAGGATAACTGATATCAGCAAAAACAAGCACATCCTAATTAGGTTGGCACCTGCCTACAATGCCTGTCATTTATCAAATCCCCAACTTGATATTATTAAATAAAGAAAAAAGAAAGAAATACATAATAGTCTAATTCAGGGGAAAAATGAAAGACAGCCAAGTGAAAGCGACAAAAACAAAAAAAAATCACTAGAGCCGGAAGCTAGTCTTAGAGGTTCCAGCTAAAACTTTCACCTTGAGAGTAAGCTACAATTGCCTCGTTAAAAACCCTCTAGCCAAAACCCAATGAGAAAAAGACTAAAGGGAAAAAATAGTCCATAATTACTACAGGCGATCGGCTATCTTGAAAATCCATAACAAGGGAAACCTGTCATATCACGACCAACAATATTTGAGCAAAAATCTAGGCAATTGAGCCACCAAATTGGATCTGGAAGCTTTACTGCATTAGCTGCAAGTTTATTAGCAACATGATTGCCTTTCCAGTATATAAAAGAAACACAATAAGGAATTTTGGAAAGGTAATTCAAAGCACGGATCCATCTTGCATGCATTCGACCCTTTGGTTTACTCATATGCACGCTCATCAAAAGTCATTAATAATAATATTTCTGCTTTTTCTTTGGTACTTTTTGGGTTACAAGAAAGCTTCAAAGGGACTGCAGTACTTTTTTGGAAAGCAGTGGTTTCGCGAGGACATAAATAGCTTCTTCCTCTTTTTCTGTATTTTTTTTTTTTTAGGAAACATAAATAGCTGTAGAGCATATTCTTGGGTGTTAAAGAATAATAATAATACTATAAAATCGTTGTTTGAGCGTCTTTCCTTCGCAATCGCTCTTCAAAGAATTCTACAGGTATTCGAAAGTTCGGAGGTTCAATCCCTCCTTCTAGAGTCGATAGTGGAAGATGAAAATTCTTCTAACAAAGTTTATGCTGTCGAAATCCCTGAAAACCAATTACGAATGTAAGCAAGAAAAGAACATCAAAAGCTAGTGCAAGTAGAGAATCAAAAATTTATAGAGGTTTACCTTTTAAGGAATGGATGTGTCCTCTCTAGAGTTGAGAATCTTTAATTTGTTCAGTAATCTATAAAATAAAAAATAAAAAGAATAAAAAAAAATACTTAAAGTTTTTGGAGGCCTAATTACTAATTTTATAGCCTTCTAAGAGAAAATCCTTTATAGTATTTGAATTAACTATCGTTCGTTTGATTAACTTGCAAAGATAATTTTATGGGCACAGATCACGGAGGCCTGGTCCTTATCTCGTAATTGATATGTTCAGACTTCGAATTTACACCGTGATCTCCAGTATGTTGAACATTCAAATTTACAACAACTACCTAGCACATTCAATTAAAATAACGTACCACAAATGTGCTTATACAGGTGCCATAAACATCGGAAACAACACTTCAGATATGAGCAACATGATCTCCGTCTCGACTACCTGTCAACAATCATCCTTTATTTATTATTATTTTTTTTGCATTGTCATTATAATCGGTTCTTTTGGTTGATTATTGTTTCTACATCTTTTTTTGAAAGGATGGATTTTTAATGTTTTAAGAATTTGTTTATGGTTTCTATGAAGAAGCTCATGACCTACGAATTCATTCTTAGGGCCCGTTTGGGGAGGTTTTGGAGGTATAGTTTTGAAAATGTACGTTTGGTTGAAAAAAAAAATTGTAAGCGTGAAAACTTAAAATGTGAATATATAAATAATTACACCAAAAGTCCATTTTTAGAATCCTATTTTAAAATATGTCCATTTTTTAAGAATATTACATATATGTCTATTTTTTAGAAATAAATGTATGTAGTACCTATTTTATCCTTAACTATAATTGACACTAAACAAATTTTTTTACTTTCCTTTTTTGTTTTTGACTTTAACAATGAATATTTTGATTAATTACTTTTAATAAACCCAATTTAGTTTTCGCTATTTTTTTAATTTTTAATTGATTCTTAAATAATATATATATATTTGTGATATTCATTTCTTCATCTTTCACCTTTTGTGTTTTGCATTCTGGGTTTGTTAAGAACAATCATTTCTTTTTAATTGAATTGATTATTTTATTCTTCGTCTCACTTTTGCAATGCATGAATATTTGTTTGTTTTATAGTTGTTGACATGTCAAAAATGATCTTCAACATTTGATTATGAATAAAATGGTTTTTTTTTTTTTTTTTGTTTCAACATGTTAGATGAATATATTGTTTATAGAGCAGTCCACGTTTTTCTTTTCTATAAGAAATCATATTTCTCTATCATAATGAATTGAGGGTATGGTTTAGTTTATTTTTATGCTTAATTCTTAATATGTAGTTTATGTTCACAATCTTTACTTAGTTTTTTGTATTTCTTTATGTTTACTATATGTTGTTGGTAACTTTATCTTACTAAAAAATTCTTATAGTAATGATTGTTTTATACTTAACATGCAACTTATATCTACTATGCAATCTGACGATGGTGTCCTTTTTTTTTTTTTTAAATCATTGTTGTATATTTATTTTAATGACCAATTTTTATTATAATGATTGTTTATTAGCATGTTTTAGGTTTTTTATAACTATTTTTCTTAAGTATAATTTCTGGTTTCTTAATAACTTATTTTTTTAATATGATTTAAGTTCTTTATGATAATTATAACATTATTATGATAATTTTTTCTATTTTTATTGGTTTTGTTTAATAGTTAGCTTCTAAGGTTTAAATGTAGTTTGAAATTGCTTATTTCTTTATCACGTTAGTATATCCTTATAATGTTTTTTAAATGTTAGTATTTTTTTTTCTTTATGATAATTATTCTAGCATTATAATGTCTTTTTTAGATTTTAAAGTATTTTGTATTTCTTTACAATTTCAATCTTTTTATACATTCGTTGTGAACTTTATCATATAATGATCAATAATTTATTATAATTTTTTTTTATACTCTACCATACAACTTATATCTGATGTGGTTATTTTTTCTTTGTATTAAATGTAATTAAATGGTCTTTTTTTTTTTCTTTTACCAAGATATGCTGATTAGAAATTTTTTTTTTCAGAGATTTTTCTTTCATTTTCTATAATTCTTTATTTGTTCATTTTCAATTCTTAATTGAAGGATAATGTGGCCTTTATAAATATTATTGGCACCCAATAGATCCGATGGTACGAAATGGCTAGGGTAGGAGACTTATCGTTCCCCTAATGGTCGATGATGTTTATGATGTATTCAGAGGCGCTACTAGACAGAGGGTGCATGGTGCTATAGCAGGCCTTCCAACGTGAAGATGGGGCCGGTTAGATGCAAAGAGACCTAAAGAAAAGTGATTCCTAGGGACCCCCTCGCTTGGTAGACCACCAAGGCGCCTCTTTGAACCTATAAAAATGAAGGAAAATCACAATAAAAGAAACCACAAGTCGTCATGAGAGGTGGGAGAAGAAGATAAATAGTGGTGGAGAAAAGGAAAAGGATAAGTTGTTGTCTCTAGCCGTAGCCCAGAATTTGCTCTAGCGTGTTCTAATGGGGGTGCATGGAATAAGTATGATGAAGATTATGATTCTAGGATGAATTTCTAGGTTTCTAAGATGATTTTGGCAGAGTTTTGGTAAGGAGGAGGAAGATTAATGTTGCTTAATTTGGAGTCAAAATGGGGGGGGGGGGGGGGGGGGGGGGGGGGGGTTATTTATAGAAGGTGAAGGTGCTTTGCGGTTGTTTCAACTGGAGGAAAATGGCATCTGGAGAAAAGATAGATCATAGGTGAAAGGCATCTTTAGAAGGGAGGCACCGAAGCTAACTGCCCCATGCTTTTGGTGGGGCTGCAGCTACAATTCGTGTCATTTTTGGTTAGAAACAGGATTGGCATCTTATTTTGTTGGCTAAAGGGCACCTAAAATGGAATAACTAGATGAGCATCTAGCTCCTTTAGTTGACCGGAGCAAGTTCCTGATGATTATAGATGGTTCTAGAAGGTGCTCTTCTTATCATACTTCCATTTAAGGGCTTGAAATTCTTCCAGAGGGTGATAATAACACTCTATTTATGGATGGAAGACTGATATGCATCCAGAGGCTCCCTCAGGACTGTTGTAGGAGAAAGAAGTATACTCTTTTATCCAAATGACAAAAGTATCTTCCTCTAACCAGTCGAAGTTTCCTTCAGATGTGGGAAATACACAATGATTAAAGGGAATCTTGGGTTGTGGCACCTAGTCTTCCTAAGTAAAGTGGAATTTTATTTAGGCCTTTTTGGACTCAAAGTATGGGTTTGACACATTGGGTTACTAAAGGTAGGCTAATGGCTTACTTCCTATAATATTTGGACTTTAAAGAATAATAATTTTGGGTTTTTAAGTGCTAAGGGTAAAGAGGGCTATTTTGTGATAATTTCTCCACACCCACTTACTTATGACCAAAATAGCCTTGGGACCCCCCAAGTGGGACCATGCTTAGTTTGGGCTAATAAAATAAGCGGTTCTATTTATCTTCCCATGGCCTATCAAACCAAGACTCACAATCCCTGAACATGGCTTAGGTCCACAGATGGGGTCCACTTTAGAAAGTGGACCTGAGCCTCATCGGATTGGGCCTTGTGCAAAAGTAGGCATCAACAAATATTAATTTAGACATTCATGTAAATAAAAGAAAAAATGAACATTTTTCAATTCAACACCTCTAATTTGGACATCTATGTAAATAATCCAAAAAAATATATCAACATGGATCTTATTTTATTCTTCTCGAAAGTTTATGTAATTGAAAAAAATCATCTCATTTGGACTTGAAATAACAAAGTAATAGACTTTTAAAAGTTTGAAATTATTGTAGACATTTTAGATATGTGAATAGTGAAAAGTAATTTTGAGTTGAGGAAAAAGACAATAAAAACATATGGAAACCAAATGAAGATGTTGTCGCCAAACGAGCCCTTACTTTACTATTTTCAATCATCATATGCTTTAATTAAGTGTGATAGAGCCTACATCAACCCCACCAAATCGTCATCACGGAAATTCAATTTTAGCCTTTGGATCATACCCTATTAATAGAGAAAGTTGGTGTTAATCCTACACTAGAAGTCCCCACAATTCATATTTCCACCGTAATTGACAACGATGTTGGGAGCAAAAAGCTATTAAATTAAATTTCTTAATCACTACAAGAAAGTCAAAACCTATATATAAAAGTTGGATATGTAGTCTAGAACTCGTCGAAAGGAGGAAATGGAGCATCATAAGTTGTTGACAGACGCAATAATATATCCTTGAAAAGTTGCTGCAAATTTCTCCATGCTTTGCAGCAAACAAATATAGAAATATAATATTTAATATATATATATATATATATACATATATTATATATGACCTAGCCTTAGTGGAAGCCAACTCGAACCCCACCACATACGCCTTCAAATCATGGTTAGCATTTTTTTTTTTTTTTTTTTGTTCAACACTTTATGATGTTCACTTTATGTGGTAACCGTGGACTCTGTACCCACTTTCAGAAATTAAATTAAAAAAAAAACTCATATGTACTTTATACATAAAAATTAATTAAATGTGGAATCATCTAATTGATCTGCCGTGAGTACTGATCAGTATAGTGCCTATGCATTAATTGCTTCGAATGACGAAGATATGATAAGTGCAGACTGCAATATTACGTTTTAAAGAGGCGTACGCTTTAATACATTGTATATTATAATCTGTATTTGTTAATCATATTGTAAAAAATGTTTATTAAGGTGTCCCATACGTGTATATGTGTATACATATATAATGAGGAGTTCTTATCTGGTGCCACTCCTATATGACATTTATTATGTACGTTGTGATGTTATATTAATCACGTAATTTATATGTAATATATTTTAATAATATTTATCGTTTATATTAATATCTGAATATATAATATCTAAATAGAAAATTATACGTAAATCAATTAGTTATTATAAATTTTTAAATAAAAATTTATTAGCACCGGATAATATGTGATATCACACACAAGTGATATTTCATATATTTATATATATATATGTATGTATATGTATATATATGTATAGTCACATGTCTGTAAGTCACAAGCATATATATATATATATATATTTCTTTTAGTCATGGCTTTCGTTTATCAGATTTTTTAATGAATTTTTGTTTATTAAAAAAATTATGTGTTAGTTTCCCCCTTTCTGTCTTTATATAAAATAAAAAATCTGCATAAGAGTTCCACACGAGAGGCATATGTGTTCTGTTATTATTTTATGGCGTTGTGTTGTAGGACAAACTATAATCGTAATTAAAGTGAAATAAAAATACTTTCAAGTAATATTAATCCCGTAGGGGCCAATTACTACTTAAAAAATAGTCTGAAAATAAATAGATTTTTATACACTGGTTTTTTTCTCTCTCCCCTTTTTTTCTCTTAAATTTCTCATAAATTAGGGTTTCCTTTTGAGTCGGCCTTCTGCCACTACCGCCATGGCTAGTGAAGGTGATCGGTGATTCAGTGATCTCGGCGGGAATGGTGTCGGAGAGTCCCAATTGGGAGCTTCTCAACCAGATCTAACCCGGCGAGCTTCTGGCGGTTTGGGATCCGGCGAAGCCTTGGTGATCCGATGGTTGGTGCGGCGATCTCTTACCTCCAATCGAGCCGATTGATTTCCTCTAAGTTATGGCGTGCGGCGAAGTAGTTATTCCATGTAGGGCAAGAATTCTGTGGATGATGTTATTTAATATTCATACATTGTTTTTGTGTTTAAGTTTTAATTTTGTAATAAAGGAGGTAGTTCCCTCACCCCTAGTTTGTTTTTGTGTGCGTTCCACTTGAGTTATTTTCTAGTGGTATATGTCTATGGGTTTCGTTAGTATTACGGCTATGCAGAGTTTGTTGCAATCTCTATGCTGCAAGTGACTATCTCTTGATTGATCAGAATATTCCTCTAAGTTATGGCGTGCGGCGAAGTAGTTATTCCATGTAGGGCGAGAATTCTGTGGATGATGTTATTTAATATTCATACATTGTTTTTGTGTTTAAGTTTTAATTTTGTAATAAAGGAGGTAGTTCCCTCACCCCTAGTTTGTTTTTGTGTGCGTTCCACTTGAGTTATTTTCTAATGGTATATGTCTATGGGTTTCGTTAGTATTACGGCTATGCAGAGTTTGTTGCAATCTCTATGCTGCAAGTGACTATCTCTTGATTGATCGGAATATTCCATCGATTGTAAATTTTTTTTTTCCTAAAAAGAGCTTTGTACATGCTCGATTATTGAATTGCCAAGGAATTCGAGGAATTTTCTCGTTACCCGGTCTCAGCTTATGTTCTCTTCACTAAACTTTATCATATTTTACTGATAGAATCGATCTTAGTCAAGGGTTACGTCTCTTATATAATAGGGTTGTTTCATGTTTGATGTTGGTGTTTGTATACAATTTTAATTTGAATGATAATTTCCTTGAAAAAAAAAAGTATAAGTAGAAGCTAGCATGTCCATATATTTTTTTCTTTTCCTTTTCTTCTTTTTTTTTTTTTAACTTTTTTGTTATAGGCCAGAATCTTGCAGTCTTGCTTGAGAGTGATTAATATTATGCCGGTTTTCTTTTGATTCTATGTGCTATGCTTGATAAATTGCTTATTATGTACCCTTTGTGAGCCACTTGAATATTTCCACTTCTTTTAAGCAGTAAATATATATAATAGAAAAAAGAAAAGAAAGAAAGAAAGAAAGAAGGGCACAAATTGCACCATCAAAGTTACTGGCATGAGAACATGTCAGTAACTTTGGCACGTTCTTATATGCGGCAAATAATTAAATAAATGGAAATTAAGGAATATATTATCAAGCATTGAGGATTATCTATGCAATGCTTTTTTTTTTTTTTAGTATTATCTATGCTATGTTTGCTAGCGTGGAAATTTAAAAAAAAAAAAAAAAAAAAAAAAAGTAGATAGTAAATGATGGAGTACTTGGTTATTTGGTGCGAGTAAAATAAAATTAAAAAAGGAAATAAGATGGATAAAATTTTTTGTGGGTCTATTAATTAATTTTAGTACTTTCAAAATATGGGGAAAAATCTAAATCCAAATGATGACTAAAACTAAATCATTATTCTTGTTTTTAATGTAAAATAAATTGTATAAATGAATGAAATGGTCACAAATTCTTTATTTTATTTTCTTTCTATCTATCAAACAATCTAGGCGAAAACTAACTTTCTCTTTATCATTCTAATTTTCTATAATTTATAAGTTTTGTCCTCATCCTATCGCAGTGGTAGGATCAACTTCTGTATGATAAGGGCATATTCCATTAAATCAGCTTGCTTTACATTACCGCGAGTGAGTACTATACAATGTTTCAAATGTCTAAATTAATCGTACATTTTTGCTTCCTTTTTCTTTTTCTGTCTTTCTTTTTAGCCTGTTAAAATGATAATTTTATTCTGGACGGCCTTGCAAATTGTGCAAATTTATAAACAGTACTAGTTATAACTTGATCTTAATTTTGATCCCCTACTTTATTCTCAAACCTACTAATTTATTCCCTTTTGACTTTCCCTTGATAGCATTTTCCTTTTGCGAATTACTAATTTCTTAATGTTAAAAATATATATCATCCTAATAAGAATTGGTAAAACCAGCCCCGTGTGGATGTGTGTTATATGAGGAGTTTTGTATCAAGAAACAACCATTAGAAATGTGCTTTCTTTCTGAAAATGGGAAATATATAACCTAATTTGGCAAATATAAATACCATTTCATACCACACATCTTTCTATCATTGAGCACCAACAAACAATTGTTACTTCGTATAAACTCGAATAAAACGTTCAAAGAAAAATTACATATACCAAGCTCAACATACTCACAAAGAGATATATCAAAAATCGAGTACATATATGACCTTTTCATATATCCTTTACAATTGAATGAGAATATATGATCAACTGATATGTATATTTATATAGAATCCCATGAGCACCAAGGGCACACACAAAACCGCTAATAAGTAAATGACAGAAAACATAACAAAACATTAATAATACAAGACAAATGCAGAAAGAAAGTACAAAGCATTCTACTGGCATATTTGGTTAGTATGCCTAGTTTGTTATGCGTGGAAAGAATTGTTAAAGAGTGTTTTTCTCAATTTTTTTCATTATTTGTCTTATTTTGAAAAACAAAGACATCTCATTTTCGAACTTACTGTATATAATACCCTTCTGAAATCTATTTGAAATGTTCCACTAATGCACTATTCCCAAAACCATTTCTTCTCATCTTGAAAATGAGATGACATGTCAAACAACTTTTAGAATCTTTTTGTTTTCAGGAAGGAAATTTTTTTTTTTTTTATGTATATCCAAACGTCATCTCATTTTCATAATGAAATGACTTTTTCATTTTAAAGAAGAAAATTTTGATTTTGAAAATGAGTATGCGAGCCAAACAGACCTACGTAACATGTAACATGAGGGGGGGAAAAAAAAAAGGCTCAAGACCAGAAGGGGTAATTGAGAACCAAAACTGAAGAAAATACGCAATAGTCTTAGAAGATAGTGCCGAGACTCGCACTTTTGAAAATAGGCTTCAAATATGTGTCTCGTTAAAAACTCTCTAGCCAAAACCAAACATGAAAAAGAATAGAGTGAAAAAAGAGTACATACTAGCAAAGTCAACTAATTACGAATTATTCAGTTGCAGGGGAAATCCATCTTATCTTTATGAACCACCGAAGAGCAGAGTCGGAAGATTGAACCACCAAAGAGCAGAAAACTGGAAGGTTGAACCACCAAGTAGTCTCGTCCAGGTGAACAGCATAAGAAGCAAGTCCATCCATCACAAGATTCCCTTACATAAAAGTGTGAGAAGCATGATAAATATTCCTGTTGAGATAATCAATCGCACTCACACTTTAACCAAAGAAAATTCATGTTTGTTATATATACATATATATATATATATATATATTGCAAGTAAAATAAAAATTGCCTGGTCCAGTTTCAAACCTGTTTTTTACGGTTATTATGGTCTGGTCCAACAATTTATGGTTTTTCTTGCACAAGATATTTCTGTCTAATAATTACGCTTTCCGATGACCTCAAGGTGAAAAATAATAATAATTGAATATGCGCTATGGCAATCATAATTAGTCACCAATCATATGCTGTTAATTATTGTGTACTGATACTAGTTTGTTTGTTCTTTTTTTTTTTTTTTTTTTGATAAAGAATACTGATACTAGTTTAGATACACGCGTAGTGCGCCATATAAATAATATATATTTATATATAATACAAAATGTGAACATAGAGATCACTTTGGTTTACTGGATGCCACTATGTTTCTTATCGCAGAAACGTCATTTTTAATCTCAGCTATTCTTTCTACCTAATTCAGGTGAATAAGCAAACGAACGATTACAGAAAAGGACTGCAGTGTGTGTGTGTGTGTGTGTGTGTGTGTGTGAGTGTATAAAAGAGTCGGCGCAGTACTTTTGATAAAAATGAAACCTGGAAACAGATCACCATTTGCATTATATGGCTAACCTGTCCACATCTCAAAGACAGGCAATTTGGACCCTTTACTCGGTATGACAGTGAAGAACTGTCAAACACGCGCAAAAAAATAATAAAGTGAAAAAAATCAAATTAAGGAAAGGTAAATATTCCACTGCTAGAAATATGATTTCTTGGGGTGGGTTTTACCTTTACTCTTAGGAAAATTATGGGATCCCATTAATGGATAACAACAACATATAAAGTCAGTGCGCTACATTGCACTTTATATTCAACCATCGTTTTCCACCAGGTGACATAATGATAAAGTTTTACTTGGAGTATATTCGAGTCTTAGCACGCACGTTTTATCTAGCCCTTGGCAATAAGACTATATATGTAGCCGCTCTCAAAATCTAACGGTTGTTAGCTATTGTAGACTCCAGTATGGCTTTGAGAGGGGACGTAAAAGACATCACTGATCCCTTTTTTTTCTTTTTTTTTTTCATTAAAAAACCATCTTCCAAAAGATTTATTTGTACTTTGGATGGTACGAAACCTAAAGGAAAGTTCAACAAAGAAAAATAAATAAAATAAAATAAAAAGCACCCGACTTTTGTTTTATAAATATGAGCCATCCAAAGGCATTTCCTATACAATCTATCTATTCCTTTTCTTTGATCTCTCTCTCTCTCTCTCTCAGTTCATGCCAAGTACTTGTCTCTACAATATTCGGCTATATCGAAATGGCGAATTCTGCAAGACATGACGAGAATGCTAGTTTTTTTGCTCTTGCTTGGTTATGGTTCAAGCACTTACCAGAAAATTTGACAGCTAAATTTTCTAAGGCTGCAAATAATGTAAAAAAGCTTGCGAAAGACGACCCGAGAAGAATTATTCATTCCCTTAAAGTGGGGGTTTCGCTCAGCCTAGTCTCAATATTCTACTACTATCAGCCACTTTACGACAACTTTGGTGTCTCTGCAATGTGGGCTGTGATGACTGTTGTTGTCGTTTTTGAATACACTGTTGGTATGTAGTTTCCCACCTATTTTCATTAAATAATTCGTTGTTTTTTTGTTTAGTATTTTGTTTACTCATAATCATATCGAAGATGTGTTGATGTCGATCTAGTTAGGATGTCTTAATGCACGTACTGATTCATGTCCGTAGCATATCAAAGACGATTATGTTAACTAATTTTACTAATTTGTTATGATTGAGAAATTAATTAAGATTGAGAAGAACGAAAACTTATGTACTTTTGGCATGGTTTTGAGGATGTTTTCAGGAGCAACTCTTGGAAAAGGTTTGAATAGGGGTTTGGCAACTTTGCTAGCGGGCGCTTTAGGTGTTGGCGCTCATCATTTGGCTAGCTTATCTGGTGATGTAGGCGAGCCCATTTTACTCGGCTTTTTTGTCTTCCTACTAGGTACGTAACTAAAGTTAGGTTTTTTTTTTTTTTTTAAATAATTTTGGAATAGGGGATACGAACTCTGCACTTTTTTAAAATCGCCTATTAAATTATCGTTAGGTTATACCTTCAATCACTAAAAATATTATTTCTCAGTGGAATTGTTAATTTGAATTTTTTTTTTTTTTTTTTTTTTTTTTTTGGCAGCCGCAACATCAACATTTGTACGGTTCTTTCCGAAAGTGAAGGCAAGATACGACTACGGGTTGCTGATATTTATTTTAACATTCTCTTTGATCTCCGTCTCTGGTTTTCGGGACAATGAGATTTTGGAGATGGCTCATAAAAGGCTTTCGACCATCCTAATTGGAGGCTCTGCTTGTGTGGTTATCTCCATTTTGTTTTGCCCTGTGTGGGCTGGTGAAGACCTTCATAATTTGATTGCCCTCAACTTGGAAAAGCTTGGAAATTTCTTAGAAGGTATAACACTATTTATAAACATAAACATACACACACACACACACATATATATATATATATATAAGAATATAAAGGAGCTGCTAATCGAGAACATTACGAATTTTATTACTATGAAAAAACACCTGAAAAAACAGATGGTCCCTCATAGGATTTGTGAAGTTAGTACTGTATCACTATAAAGCATAAAACAAAACAAAAAATATATAGCATATTTTAATCCAGACAACAAGTAGTTAAAGATCAAATTAGTAAAGTTAGTTAAAAAAAAAAATTTAAAGTCATGGAGCTAATTTTCAATTGCCCTTTTGTTTAATTCAATGTACTAAGACTAGAACATCATTAGACAAGTTGTTGTTTTTTTTTTTTTTTTTTTTTTTTAACAGGATTTGGAGGTGAATATTTTAGCACAACAATGAATGAAGAGTCTAAATCAGACGACAACAAAGCATTTCTACAAGGATATAGAAGTGTGCTCAACTCAAAGAGTATAGAAGAATCTTTGGTGGGGTCCTCATCTTCCTCTCTCTTGATTTCTCTCTCTCTCATCTTTATGCTCCATATATATTTTACTAATATAATATAATATAATATTTTATACATGTATATATTATAGGCAAATTTTGCAAGATGGGAACCAGGTCATGGACGATTCCAATTTCGTCATCCGTGGAAACAATACCTTAAAGCTGGAACTCTGACTCGCCAATGTGCCTATCGAATTGAAGCACTTCATGGGCGCCTAAATGCTGATCTCATCCAAGTATAACATCCTTACCCCCATTTCTATCTATATATATATATATATATATATATATATTTCAGTTATAAATTCTAATCATCAGCAAAAAAAACTTATCATTTATGTCTATTTATTTATATTTAAATAAATGACGAGATAGAACAACTAGCATGAAAAATGAACAAAACATAAGTTCCTGCTACCTCGAATATTGTTAAAGAGTGGGGGGGAAAAAAAGACAGAAGGAAAGAGCGCGTAGGCAGACGCCAAAAAGACCAAGCTCACTCCTAGGTGCCAAATAATTTAAATATGTTTATTTAGTCCGTGCATATAATTATATATGCATACATATCTACAACCATTCAGGCATAGTATATACGTATGTATAGGAAATGCCTATTGTCCAGTAGTCAAACCTGTTCCACAGTTATTACTTGATCTATTTAGAATCATGTAACAACTATTTGATTTTCATGTAACTACATGTATTTAAAATATGTGTAACAATGCTATTTTGAATTATTAGCGCAAAGGATAGGTCATATAAATAGTGTTACATCAACGTACAAAAAGTTATAATGATCATTTTAAAAAGATACAAGATATGGGACTATGGGTATAAATATATATATATATATACACACACTATAAGTAACCATCACAAACTATAATGTTTGGAAAAATACCCGAACATGTTAGGAGTAGTACTAGTTACTATTACAGCAGAATGCTACAAAATTTTATCAACACACACACTTCATATATAGTACAGTGTATAGACAACAGATAACATGATTGGCTTGAGAGTTAATAATGCTCAATATAGCTGGTGATACAAATTTTTTAATGTGATTTTATTGTCATGATATAATGGAGTGTCATATAGGTCTCAGTTTTTAATGAATGAAAGAAAGAAACAGCATCAAAAAAGACCATGAAAGCATCTCAACTACGTTGCCATCGCCTTAGTCCGATTATAGAGAGAGAAATATGGGAGACGAAAGAGCTGGACAAAGTGAATATAAACTTATGAAAAAGGAGATGAGAGAGAAACATGTGTGAGAGAGAGGTAGAACAGTTCTTTAAATACAGAAAAGACGAGAGAGAAGAGAGCAGACAGAATTAAAAAATTTATATTCTTCTATTTGATAGACAGAGAAAACAGACAGAAAAGGTTGAAAGTTAATATAGAATTTTTCTTAGGCCTCTATTGGTAAATATCATATTTTCATGTATAAAATAGCTTGTTTAACTGACCTTGAGAATTGGTGTTATACACTGCAGCCATCACCAGAAATCCGAGAACAAATCCAAGAAGCGTGCACGAAAATAAGCTTGGAAACTGGCAAAGCACTGAAGGAACTAGCAACCGCCGTCAAGAAAATGACTAAACCATCCTCGGCTACTCCACACCTCGCAAGTTCAAAAGCGGCGGCCAGGTTTCTCAAATCCTTGCTAAAATCGGGCTCGTGGGACAATATCGACCTTTTAGAAGTAATACCTTCCGTTACGGTGGCTTCAATCCTGCTTGATGTTGTTAATTGCACCGAGAAGATTGCGGAATCAGTTCATGAACTCGCCTCTCTTGCACACTTCAAGTGTACTATAGAACCTACTGTTTCGCCGGAAAAGTCGCCATTGGGAAACCCTAATAAACCGGATCAAAATACTAAAATAGATTGCCCCGACCATGTGGTTATTTCTATTACAGAGTCAGCTCCAACTTTACAAGAAAATGGGAAGCCTCAAGCTTGACATATGGGAGTATTGTAAATATATGTAACCGATTCGTAACTATGACTTATTTTTACCCACTCAGTTATTGTAAAAGTTGGGTATAAAAACTTTTAAGACATTTTTCATCACAGAAAATTTTTATTAACTAGGGTAATCCCATGTAAACTATCATATATATCTAAACCTAAAATAAATAAACTTTTGACCTCATAATTATACGAGTTTTATCTTCTATTATGTTTTTTCATTTGCGTCCCTATAAATGGGGACAACGTAAACAACACATAGTTAAACAGAAGCAAAATTAGTTTTTGTGCTGCTGAACTTTTTAATTGTGTTTTTTAATCGCTGAATGTATTTAAGTAACGACCATGTAAGTTATCATCAGGAGGTTATGGTTTGATAGGTCCCTAACAATTTGTCATTCTGAAAACCTGCATGCCAAGCATTGCTTTCCAATTTATGCCAAACGACTTGTATACCAGCGGTTTGAAGCATTGGCGCGGTGCAAAAACAAAAATCTAGTTTATTCTTTATGTGTAAGATACGTAGAGCAAGCTGTGAATCCTGATTGTGTATCAATTATTGATTTAATGAATAATAATTTGAAATAATTACACAAAAGATCCATTTTTAGACTCTTGTTTTGTAATATGTCCATTTTTCAACAATATTATGTATATGTCTATTTTTTAAGAAATAAATGTATATAGTACCTATCTTGTCATTTTACTATAATTGACATCATTTTATTTTTATACCGATTCTTTTATTTTCCTTTTTCTATTTTTTTATTTTAATTATGAGTATTTTTTGTTGATAATTGTAAATTACCTCTAATAAACCAAAAATATTTATAAAAATCAAAGTAATTATAATAAATATAAAATATTTACTAAAAAAATGATGGTTCATACTAAATAATAAACACAACACTAAAAATATTAACAATAAAGATTGATGAATATTCATACTTTTCATATAAAAAAAAAAAACCAATAAATTCTTTATGAAAAAACATATTTGATTATGTAATCTACTATAAATCAAAGGGTTATCATTTATGTCTTAACCAAACAAATTAAAGAATAACACAATAAATGGAATCAAATTCTTTATAAAAAAAAATGCTATTATTTATATAAATTAGTAGAAATGAAACCGAACATATTTTTATGATAAAGACAGATTCATTATACGAAATATTTTTTTGAGATTTTTCTTTTTCTTTATTTAGCCTTTTCTCATTAATGTGGAATCTGATTTTGGGAAAATATTCTCTTTTTTGGTTTATTATGAATATTTGCACCTTCTTTACGATAAATCAAAAAAATTTCAAAATTTTCTTTTCTATCAATTATTTTTGCAATTTCATTAAATCAACTTTAGCCTTATTTGGTAAACATCTTAGATTCCTTTTTTTTTTTTTCCTTTTTTGTAATTTCTTTATTTGTTAATTCTCCATTCTTTTTGGAGGGTAAAATTGTCTTTATAGTTACTCTTTTAGATGTTTATGTAAATAAAAAGAAAAATTGTATCTTTCAAATTAATAAGTCCAATTTGGACATCTATATAAATAACTCTAATAATTTTCAAAATGGGATATGGCCCAATAGGTAACCATGGAGCTTCAAGGGCAGTTATTTTTTAACAAGAAGATTACCAAAATAACCACATTTTCTTCATTTATTGATTAACATAACACAAATTGCCCTATCTTGACCAACATGACACCAACTTTTAGTTTAATTTAGTTTAATTTTGTGTCATATTGGTATAATATATATATATATATATATTTTGATTCATATTCGTGTAATGGTTTTCAAATTTGTATCATTCAAGTACTTATTTCCCTTTATTTTGATTGCATACCGTTTCTGAAATGTCTTGGTTTTCACCATTTCTACCTCTCTTTTATAAATACCATTTTCACGTAAACTACTGGTTTATATTTGAGTAAAGCAGGGGTATAAAGATATTTTCCACACGAATATCAGAGATCAAAGACTTAAAGTAAATCACTTACATACTTTTGAGTAAGCTAGTGGTATACAATATACCACAATGGTATTCTTTTGAGTAAACCAGTGACTTAACAAAGAGGGAAAAAATCTGTATTCAAACAACGCTTATCCATGGTGGCAGCGTGTGGCATATATAGCCTATTTTACACCAATAGAGTTTTGGTTCAACAATTTGATTCACCACATTCCTGTCTATCTTATTTTCCAACACTAAGTCGGCGTTTGTAGCACTAGAAATGTTTAAATGAAAATGAGTGTATATTTGGAAATGTGTGTTTGGTTGAAACAAATTAAGGTCATTAAATAGTATAAAAACTTGAAACATGTTCGGAAAGAAAATAGCAAAAATGATGAAATCGACTTCAAATAAAAAAGTTATGAACTTTTGGTGTAAAATAACTTTTGGTCATTAGGCTTTGTTTGGCATATTAGTTTAACTCCAATTAAATTATACTTTTTTTTTTTTTGTTGGATTTTTGGCTTTTTCTGAAAAGTCAACAAAAATTATAACTAATTTTTAAAAAGTCAACCAACTCCAATTTAAAATTATTAATTCCAATTAACAATCCAAACGAACACTTAAAGTTTGAATTCTTAAGAGAGATTTGTAAATATAAATAATGAAATTGATTACTTTTGAAGGAGGAAAAAAAAAAGTTTTTCAAAATCTTGAAATATATGCGAGGGATTGTTATCAGCCGTTGCTGAGAGTGCACTCATGTCAGCCGTCTAGCTATTGTATCCCACAAAATAGAGTTTAAGGACAACCCTATTTATTTTACTTCGACCGCACTATTAGTCGATGAATCTACTTATTGCATTTATTTTGACTTTTAATCCCTACTCCATCTATCATTGTTACTGTCAAATTTATTGAGGATTGTTCTAATAATCTCGTAGAAGTTAAACAAGTGTCTTCATAGTCACATTTGCTGTTTATGCCTAATTTTTCGAACACAAACACTTTGGCTACATAAATAACACCGATACATAAAAAAACGAATCAATAAAATAAATAAAAACCTTGCCATAGAGAAACAGAGTACACCAATATGCAAAGCAGAGCCAATATGCTAACTACTCTGCTGGTCGTTGGCGTGAAAAGAAATGTGTAAATCTTGAGGGGAATATCCCAGAAAAACAAGTCTAGTTGGTTTTTGGTTTTGTTTCCAAGTATCTTTTAGGAAATATTTCCACACTTGTTTTGATGAACGAAAATGAAATCATTTTGTAAATAGCGTTGTTTAGCAAATGTTTTGAAAACAAAAACGAAAACAAAAAATGGTGAGAACGATTTTTGTGAAAAAAACGAAAAATGGTTAGTTTTAAAAAACATACACAAACACAATCCATTATTTTTTATATTCGAATCAATCTCTCTAAAAACATAACTAAACAAAATTTCAAAGACAATCTCAGTATCATTCTTAAGATATTCTTATTTTTGTTTTGATATAAAAAAAAAAATCATTTTAAAACAAATAAAAAGACACCAACATAGTGCGATTTTTTCAAACGAACTGGTATTCATGAATACCAATGTAATGAAAACAACTAGATAGTCCCCAAAAAAAAAAAAAAAAAAAAAAAAAAAAAAAAACACAACAACAACAACTCCACGATAGTGCTTGCAGCTCAATCGGGCTATAGAGCAATTCTCTTCATTTTAAAATATAGGACTCGTAGAGGGCATCCATCCATCTCACTTAGACATTAAAATGTTTGTAGTGAATTAACCACATAAATTTCGTTCATTTTGAATTTCGGTGGTTTGCTAATTACCCAAAAAAAAAAAAAAAGGAAAAATATCATAAATTTCCCTTGAACTTTGTCACTAGTATCAATATGCTCCATGAACTATGAAATGTACATATTATCTTTAATGTACATATTATACCTCTTGAACTTTAACATGTGTGTCAAGTTGCCCCCTCAATTAGTTGCTGTTAGTTTTTCCATTATCTTTAATGTCAAAATGCCACTTGAATTTTGCTTTTGTGTCAAAATGCCCCTTCATCTTTGCATTTGTGTCAAAATGACCCCTGATCTTTATTATTTGTGTCAAAGCACCCCTTGATCTTAAATATTTTTGTCAAACTGTCTCATCTATCTTATTTTATTTATCTAATATTGTATAGTTACCTAAATTTTTTAGAATAGGTAAAAAATTATTTTTTCTACTAAAAGAAAATGCATCTTTTTTTGACCCACTTTTTTATTTTACTTATTTTAATTCAAATTTATATTCATTTTGATTTTCTTAAAAAAAATAACTATACAACTTATGTTCGTAATTTTATTGTTGTAATATTACAACTTCTAGTTAAAGTACAATTGATAATATTATTCCAAAGTATGCAAACTAAGAGTTTTTAAATTAAAAAATATAACTAAAAGTGGATATCAAAGTAAATTTACAATACTTAGTATCATTATAGGTTTAAGCAAACACATGAATGAAATTCATTATGACTATGATTTCAAATTATGTAGGCGAAGTAAACAGTGTATTTGAAATCAAAATCCTGCATCCAAGTCCTACCAACTATAATTACTTATAAGTAAATCTATAATCCAAACACACTTAAATTAAAATAAGTAAAAATATATATATATATATATATATATATATGTTAAAAAAAGATGCATCTCACTTTATTATAATAAAAATATATATTTTTTTACTTGTTCTAAAAATTTAATAATTATTAGATAATGATACAATATTAGATAATTAAAATAATATAAATAGGGCAGTTTGATACAAATATTAAAAATCAAAGGGTAGTTTGACGCAAATATTAAAGATCATGGCGTACTTTGACACAAATACAAAGTTGATATGGCATTTTGACATTAAAGATAATGAAAAAATTAATGGCAACTAACTGATATGGTAACTTGACACACATATTAAATTTCAAGGGGGCACAATGGGCATATTTAATAGTTCAGAGGGGCATACTAATACTAGTGACAAAGTTCATTGGGAATTTATTGCATTAAAAAATAATAAATAAAGCTCACAAAAGGAGAAAACAGGACGACAACCATAGAAGTGGTAGCATAGTGGCATGGACTCACTCAATGACGAAGTCAGAAAATATTTTCATTAGACATACTATATGAAAAACACAAGAGAATTTTTTACTCATTAAGATACAGTTATATATATATTTTTTTAAGTTAAATGGGTTACAAATCAAATTTATATAAACTTTACGAAAATAAAATTCTAAAATTTGAGTGGTGGTACATATTCTCACTCACTTGATTGTGGGTTCAAGAATCATAAATGGACTTACTCTTAAGTGATTTGTTAGATGTGAGGTCTAAAATTCGAATCTTATAAACATTATTTGAAACTATTTCCAAGCTACCGGTTCAATATTCATTAATTAGTTGTCTTTGAAGTTAAGATGACATGTTTCATCATAGACGCAACTATTTATGATTATATATAAGCATTTGTCAGCATATGATAGCTCTGGTCCTCACACACAATGAGAATCATTACGTTAATCATCCCATCACTTACCTTTTTTCTTTTAAAATATAAGGCAAATTGCTCTCGTGGTCTCTGAACTCTTGATGAAGGTTCCGATTGATCTCTCAAATTTTTTTTTTTAATTAAAAAGTTCCCAAACTTCTAAAAATGGTGCAAAGAGGGGTAAACCCTAACGATGGTTAAAGTTTGGACAGAAAAATACACGTGCCTCACGTGATGTATCAATTTCTATCAAATTTACAAAAATAACCCTAAAAATAAAAACAAAACAAAAATTCCACATAATTCATCTCCTTCTTCGTCGTTTGCCCATCTCAGAAACATATCCATCGTTCAGAGAACCTCTCAAACCATGCTTATCACAATTCACAAGATTCCACCTGCTCAATCAACACCAGGAAAAAAAAAAATCAAAATCCAAACCAGAAAAATCAAAATCAAGATTCCACCTCCATCAGAATCCCAGCCCTCGCCGTCCTTTCGCGAGCCCAGCCCCTCGTCTTTTTGAGATGACCATGGAAGTCCCAGCCCCGTCGTGAACAAATCTCAGCGGCTCGCGAATAGCACGAGCTCAACGGAATCGGTGCAGCCAGGCCAATCTGATCACCTCCATCCGTGGATCCATCGTCGATGAGCCCACCCTCCACGAGCTCGACGGATCCGATGCAGCCAGGTCAATCTGATCACCCCCCGGCCTCAAACTCGCCGTCGATGAGCCCACCCTCCACGAGCTCGACTGATCCGGTGCAGCCAAGCCGATCTGATCACCCCTCGGCCGCAGACCCACCGTCGATGAGCCAACCCTCCACCGTGAAGCCCCATGTGTTCTCCGATGAACACAATTGCAGAGAGGGGGAGTAGGGGCAAGAGAGAGAAAGGAAGGGAGAGAACGATTTTGCTGTTTTCTTTTTTTATTATTATTTTTTTTAATGTTGATATAATAGTTTTTATTTACTTCAGTTTTTTTAATAATTAAAAAAAAAAACCACATTTTTTACCAAAATACCCTTTAATTGAAGGCATGGGCAACTGACATGGGTTAAAACCGTTATTTTTTTAACCACCGTTAGGATTTTACCCCTTTTGCACATTTTTTAAGAGTTCGAGGACTTTCTAATTAAAAAAAATTAAGAGACCAATCGGCATCTTCATCAAGAATTCATGGACTAGGGAGTAATTTACCCTAAAATATATATGGAAGGGAGGCGGTGGACGACAAATATCCGCTGACTAATGAATGTGGAAAAATAAAAGGCTGGTGTAGACAATTTAGCATATTGTTGAATGCACTCAAAATGTAAAATGGGGATTTTGCCATAATTGCATTCGAAATTAAGCAATGCTTGCGGTGCCACCATTTTGCTCTTGTTCTATTGGCGTCTAGGTTTACAAAGTTTACAGGGCTTAGGTGAGAAAAAAAAAAAATCTTTTAGACTTTGATAGTGGGAGTATTAAAGTGCGCATCCTCCGTTAGGGGGTCAAACTCAAGCATAGCATATTCTATTCAGTTTTTTTTTTTTTTTTTTTTTACAAAATCATTTATTTATTTATTTTTTCCATTTAGGACTTGATTAAGACATCCACTTTCAAGTCGATTAACTTCATGATGATCTCCACTAATTCCATCGACCAAATCTTACTTTTATTCCTTTATCTTTAATTCTCAATTTAAAAAGGAGAATTAGTGGGTACATATTATACATATCGACGCTATTCTCTCAACTAGATAGTCTTGAGTTTAAGTCGTTATCGTCACGGTGTTCGAAATATATAGACAATCCACTTCGATAGAGATCCATTCATATATCATGCAGGGGCTTTGCTCTTCTGATTTTATCTGGATACGTTATCATTTACCTCTATAATTCTCTTTTCTCATTAAAGAGAGAGAGAGAACATATCTTGTTTTTACTTTTATATTATGTCAAGAATAGACATCAAAGTTACTGCATTTCAATCCATTAATTAATTCTTAAGGGAGATTCACGAGTGATTTTTTTGTGAAATGTAAAATGAACCAAAGTATTAATTAATAGACGGTTCAAAAGCAATAATCATGTCACTCGTGAATGTTACTAAATAATTCTATCTGACTAAGTGACACAAGTACATTTCTTGCTTTTGACATCAGATGGCTTCTTTTCGTCAAAAAGAACAAAGCGTAATTGATTTAAGAGGAGCATGTTCTCTCATTAATTTAAAATCCTAATAGGAAAAGTGAGAGACATTTGGTACTCTATTATTTAATTTAGATTTTTAAGATATCTTGACGTTTGATCTAAAAATAAATTTGCTTCCTAGTGTGAGTAATCATTTTCCTGAAACCACTCTTAAATTCCCTGGTATCCACATCTATACTTTTGATTATGGTAATTTATATTCTACAAATTAAACCTATTTTGTTTAAATTTATGTTTCAAGGCCTACTTGTTGGAGCATATTTCTAAACGTCATTCTCCTTTTAGCTTCTCCGCCGCTCTTAGCTGCTCTTCACCATATGGGCATCGTTAGTACTTCACCTACAGAAGGCTCTCTAACGCTCAAGTCACGCAAATAATTTTAAAGAAAAAAGATAGCGAGATTTTGAAAGGGATTAAAGTATATCTAAAAACGTAGCCAACTGCTCTATTTATAAATGAGGTGATTAATAAGAAGAATCACAAGGATTGATATCTGTGATTTTGAGATCATCATGAGATTTTCCTTTCCACGGGAAAAAAGGCCAAGGAAATTCTTTCTTGCTTCGTTTATTATACTTAAAAAAACCTTGACGTCCACACATGGAGGGTGCCCATGTTTTACTTAAAATATTGATTATTTCTCGATCAAAACCCCATTTAGGGAGGCCACGATAGAGAAAGGTTACTCCAATCTCGAACCCTCGATCTTTATCTCGATGGGTGTCACAGTCGTTGATTTCATTCATCTCCACCTCGATCTCATCATGTCATTGCTTCAGGATCAGGGAGACACCAGTGAAATTGTCCACTAATGACTATATGATGCTTAAATCAGTAAGATAGTTTAAAAGCACATCAAGAATAGCTGAGTAAGAGTAATTTCCGTACTTTTGAGAGCTAATGAACTAGCTATTTAAAAATGTACTGTATCTACAGATAGTGATAAGCTCCTATTTAATGAGCCGGTATGATCTTACAGTCATAACATAAAAAGCTTAGAGTGTGTTTGGTTGGTGGGGGAGATGAAGAGAGGAAGAGGGTGGACGGAGAGAGATAGAAGGAGAGTCCCGTTCCATTATTTGGTTGAAAGGAAACATTGAGAGAGACTCTTTCCCTCTAAGCCACGATTTTGTGTTTTTTTTTTTTAATCACAAAAAGACAATATAGTAATTAAATATAGGATTATTATATATCATTTCAATTCTCCCTCTCTTTTAACAAACAATATTCAGGATTCCTACAATCCTTTCTGTCATTCATATTCTCCATCCCTCTAACTCTCTCAATCATTTCTCCTTTTCATTTTTCCTACCAAACATAGCCTTAAAGACGAAAAACGACAAAAAACTCAGTAACATGTATAAACTAAAAACCCTTTCAATTATCCACACAAAAATATGAATGCTTATGCTTTTACCCAAACCCCACTATAGTGGATACATATGATTTTGCCGAGAAACTTCCCCCACAAAGGACGAGGACAAAACAAAAGGGGGGGGCCTTTTCCGCAAGAGGGAGAAGAGAGGAGTGGTCGCAGATGGCTCCAACCGACAAGTTGATGATGATATTAAATCCCCTTTGTTCTTTGAACATCTCATTTTTTCTTTTTTCTTTTTTTTTTAAGAAAACTCGATGATCATGACAATGATGTGGTGGCGTGTTGATGCTTCAATTCTCACTTACTTCCCTTACTTTGGTTCTTTTCCACAAATGTTTTTGTTTGAATTCTAGGCGTGTTTGTTTGAAAATGATGTTTTCCTCCCCCTTTGTTTTCTTCAACTTTACGCCTCCTTTTGTTTTTTTTGCTTTTTTTTTTTTTGTTTTTTTTTTTAAAAGTAAATTATTGGTTTGCTCACTAACTTTTTTATAACGTTATGATTTGATCTCCGATCTTTTTTGTCACTAAAAGGTTGTTAAATTCTTCAAAATGTGTGAACTGGTCTATTTTGTTAACAAAAATTAAAAATTTAATTAAAAAAATATCATAGTAATCACAAATGATTTATAATTTAAGGGGAATTACAAAAAAAAAAATGTTACATGATTTAACTTAGATATGTTATATGATCTATTCCATCTAATTTTTTACCTTTTTTCTTTTTCCTTTTTTGTATTGGTTTTTGTATTGGTCTACTCTAAACTTATTATAGAGTTGTAATTTACACCTGAATTTTTAATTTTGACAATTTACATCCTAAACTTATAAATATGTTGCAATTTACACCCCATTGATGAACAATGCTGATTTTTTAATGAAAATTAATCATTTAGATTGTTAATTAATAAGATTAAAATCATTATTTATGTCATGAATTAACAGCCCATGTACAAATCACATATCAATTTCCTTCAAAAGATTAAAATTGTTATCAATGAGGTGCAAATTACTACATATTTGTAAGTTCAGGGTTTAAATTGTCAAAATTAAAAATTCAATGTGCAAATTACAACTCTACGATAAGTTTAGGGTGTACCAATGAAAATAGCCTTTTTTTTTTTTTAGTTAAAAGGAACACTTTACACCATTTTAAAGAGTTTCGTGATCTTTTAACCATTAAAAAAAAAGAGAGAGAGAGAATTAAATTGCAGTTTTATAAAAAGGTTAGGGACAGAATGAGTAATTTATCGCTTTTGTTTTTTAATATTTTTCTGTAAATATATAAGCACTCGTTTATTCAATTGATGATTTGGTGCCGACAAAGCTTCTAGTCCAACACGCAATTGATGTCTCACTCGACAGCATCTTTAATAATGAAACAAACGATGAGGCAGTAAAAATTCGTTTCCGATATCCACCATTAATTTGCTCCTTGATTTTCAGCCAAAATATGCTCACCTACAAACAGCAATTAATAACTACAATCATCATTGTCGATGTTTCAATAAAAGCACTTTTATCCAAAACAAAAACAAAAAATAAATAAATAACAAAAAACAAAAACAAAATTAGATTTGTCCGTACCATGTATAAATAGTAAATAATATCTTTGCCGGAGTTAAAATAAGAAAATAACATATTTCAAATATATAAAAAATTGAAATAAATTATTATTTATTTTCTAAACAATTTTATTTAGGTAATCAATGTATTTTCTCTTACTAATAAAAATATAATTGATCGTGCATATATATATATATATATATATTATTTACCTGTCTCGTTTTATTTTAGCTTCTGTATACATGTTAATGTACCTCTTTCTTCCCTTATACACATCATGAAAGTTTGGCTTTCAACATAATTGAAGTCTCAATGAAAACTCATTAAGCAAGACTTGTAGAAATGTACTGAGGTAGATGAAAATATCGACATCTATGCATATTTGGAAATTCATTAAGAACTTCAAACATAGAATCCATTTTCTTAATTCCATCAATAGGATTGGAGTATTTCTCTTATCTCTTATCTTTTACTTTTAATAAATATGAAAGTCAACTTTTTCCTTGGGGAAAATAGTGCCCTTTTTCCAATTTAAAACTTGTCAAGTTAATTTGTCCTTTTATGCTTTTTTAATATTTTTTTGTAACTTTGTTTTACTTTGTTGGGAGAGGCCGTAGTAGAGCCTTTCCCAAATGACTCTACTAGTAGAGTCACTTTTTAAACCGTTGAGATTTAATCGAACGGTTGAAATGTTGTTGGTGTATCATATTTATTATACACCTTACTTCATATAATATTTCTCACCCAAAGTATTCTCCGTCGCCGGCGACCTTCCCGCCGCCAGCGACTCACCCCCGACGCCGGCGACCTTCCCACCGCCGGCGACTCACCCCCGACGCCGGCAATTCACCTCCGGCCTCCCACCACTGGCCCCAGCCGGGGCCGGCCGCCGGCGACCCTCCTTTCTCTCTCTTCCCCTTTCTCTCTCCTCTTCTCTCTCTCTTCCCCTCTCTCTTCCCCTTTCTCTCACTTCTCTTCTCCCGACCCACCTGCGGCCCCCCTCCCCCGACCTCCCCACCCCCCCGCCTCCCCCTCTCCCCCCCCCTCTCTCTCTCTCTCTCTCTCTCTACCCAACCCCAGCCCCAGCCCCCCCCCCCCCCCCCCCCCCGACGTGAGAAGAGAAAGAGAAAGAGAGGGGAGCCGCGGGTGGGGTGGGATGGGGGGGCGCCGGGCGGCCGAGGGTGAGGGGGTCGAGGGTCGGGAAGAGAGAGAGAAGGGAAGAGAGAGAAAGGGGAAGAGAGAGGGGAGGCGGGGTGGTGGGGAGGCCTGGGGAGGGGGGGTTACCCGGGCAGGGTTGGGGGGGCCGGTGGTGGGGGGGGGGGGTGCCGGAGGTGGGTCAGGAGAAGAGAAGAGAAGAGAGAGAAAGGGGAAGAGAGAGAGAAGAGGAGAGAGAAAGGGTCGTCGCCGGCGATCGGCCGGGGCTGGGGCCGGTGGTGGGAGGTCGGAGGTGGGACGCCGACATCGGGGGTGAGTCGCCGGCATCCGTCGCCGGCGGCAGAAAGATCGCCTGCGACGGAGAATACTTGGGGTGAGAAAGATTATATGAGATAAGGTGTATAATAAATATGGTACACTAACAACATTTCAACCGTTCGATTAAATCTCAACAGTTTAAAAAGTGACTCTACCGGTAGAGTCATTTGGGAGAGGCTCTACGACAGCCTCTCCCTAATTTGTTATACCTAAACTCTTGCATTTTAAAAGTGTTTCACTTAAATTCATTCATTTTTCTTCTTTTCCTCATCAAATAAAGAGATTCCCCCCAACCCACCCCACCCCACCCCACCACACCACCCCCAGCCCCACCCACCCACCCACCCCCCCTCTTCTTGGCTCCAATCATTGCATGTCATTTGCGTGTGAAGATTGGAAATTCTTTTTTATTTATTATTTTTCTTTTCTTGAAGTCTTATGTCTGAATATGCCTAGTTGAAATACCCTATTGAAATAACTCTCAAATGTCCCTTCTAAGTTTTTTTTCTCTTTTTTTTTTTTTTTTATAGTTTTCTAAAAACGGTATTTATTCAAATGGGACCTTTATGAATAATCTTTTCTCCAAATTGTCCCAGTTAGATATTTTTTCCCGAACATGTCCATATTTAATCATTTTTGCTCCTTGCAACCTCTCAAATAGTATCTTCCCTATAACTAGATAACTCGTTGTCTACCCCACTAAAATATTTTTTTCCCCCCCTTAAAATGTGTACAATTTTTTTTTTTTTTTTCTGTTTTTTTGTACATATGACATATAATAATTATAAAAAAAATGAACTTTTAAGAAAAATTTGCAATCCACATATTAAAAATATGAATATGCACGTCACATGCTTCCAACTAGCGAAGCAATAAGGACTAAAAATACCCCCCAAGAATCCAGCAGAAAAAAAAATAATAATAATAATAATAATAAAAAAAAAAAAAAAAAAAAAGGGAGCAAAGGCAATAAGTTTTGTTAAATTACATTTTCAACCCCCCTAATTTCTTATCCCCACTCTATACATTTTTTGAACATAACCCACCGCCCAGTATCCTGCAACCCTCTCTCGTCTATACCTCAAACACATCAAGTGGAAAAAAAACGGGGAAAAAAATTCTTCATCAGTAACCTCCATAACACCAGCAAGCTATATCTAGAGACCGAAGAAATAACCGTTTTAAAGTTGTTGAAGAGCTTTTTCCGCTAATCTAACGAATCTCCGCACGCTAAAAGTGAGGTCAGTTATGATTTGGTTTGTAGGGGACAAGGTTAGTCGAAGTTAGAACCACCCAAGAGCTTGGACTGCAATGCATGTTAGTCATGGCAAGCAAAAAACCGGTCTCGCTCTCAACATATATCCAGACCAAGAATTGACAGAGCAGGTGGTTCACTGCAAACTACCAGACCTACCAGTTGCGGGTATCAGGGCGGATTGAGGGAACGCATCGTGGACCATGTTCTCAACGGCATTAGCTGATGATGCAACACCCTTTACAGTCTGCTCTAAAAGGTGAACCAGCGACATAAATATTTCCATCCTTGTAACGTCCCGATTTGCCTGCATAAAAAACCACGTTAAAAGACCGGTACAAATATGGCATATACATAAGAATCTTTCAAGGATTATTACCTCTATCGCGAAACGAGCCCAAATCTTATCATTCCGAGCTTCCATCACTCCCTTTAAAATGGTCAAACCCATTCCTCTTATTAAGTCAGCTATTTCTAAGAAGAAACCTCGTTCTTCACAAAGCATCTGCATGGAGAGAAGACAAAAAATGTGGAAATAAGAACACAATGAATTGATAAATTTATGCTCTCTAGATCCAAACACCGAAATTATGATATTCAACAAAATGAAAGCACCTCCACAAGCATCTGACGAGGGGAGTTCAAATCCTCAACAATGATAGGGCAGACCATAGATTGTGAGCCAACTTCGAAAGCCCATGTTGCTCCTCCCTCAAAGTTGTCTTTTAAGAGCAGTCCACCCTCTTTATTAATAATCTGCATAAACAGGAAGATTATTATACGTTTGAAAGAACTTCCTCTATTGTAGCTCAACACATAAAACGGAAACCATCATACCACGATATCAAAAGTGTCACGTTCACTTCAAACATTTAATTCTTCTCATTCTCTTTTTGTTTTTTTTTTCTTTTTTTTTCAGAGAAGTAAGAAAAAAAAAAGTCAAAATAAAAAATAATTTGCCTTTGTTTTGGGTTGCCTCGACTATTTATACCAATTATGACGCAAGTGAACAAAATTCATCAAATTATAAAAAAAATAAAAATAAAAATAAAAAAGAGGTTCAAACAATCAAACAAACAAACAACATGAACTATGTCGAGAACATATGTACCTTGGACTCTCCTGTCTGTTTTAGCTTGTCGGCATGCTTTGTCACACTTTGCAGGAAAAGCATATGCTTGATAGTCCGTTCAAGCAGTGCATCAATGCTACACTGCAAAATCGTATTACAGAAGAAACACTAGTATCAATATCCAAACACACTAATTCTAAATGACCAACACACCGAAACTAGAGTGGAGAAAAAAAGGCATTACTTTTGCCCCATTTGGTACAATCTCTCGTAGCTCCTTTACACGATCTTGGATCATCTGGCGATCTTTTGGCCTGGGTCTAGGATTCTCTCCTGGTTTAAGCCTTTTGCGGTTTGATTTTCCAACTTCGTCAGGCCTTTTAGAATATGCAGTTGAAACGCTATTATCCTGCTTCACACAATTGCCTTGCTCTACCCAAGAACTGATTTGAGATCCGTAAATGGAAGTAGTCTGGGAACGGTTTCCTGCATCATCCCTGCTACAGCCGGATTTAAATGAACTCGTTTTTACCATCCCTGCTTTTTCCAAAAGCTCAGGCAGCTGAAATTTCTCCCCTTGCACATGATTTGGCAAACTAACACGTCCATATGCTGGTGAACTGCTAGGCACAAAAGAGTTACTGATCTTTGTTAATGTTGTTCTGCAAGATATATTATCTTCCGAGCTCTGCTTGGCAGCAAAGTGTGCCTTAGATACCACCGCATCTAAAAGATGGTCTGTGTCCAGCGCCGAGAAGATACCACTGTCTGATATTCCTTCTTTTGATGAATATAAACTAGAATTCATATCCTTCATACTTGTAAACGTTGAACTATTCTCATGCGTACCTTCTGCACTTCCATCTAGCCAATGGCCATTAAGCAGTTTATTCTTAAACTCCGTCCCCAAAACAGCAAACAAGTCATCTCCTGATGAAGATAGTGTACATTGATCTTCAAGTTTAGCATTTGTCGATCCTGAACACCAAGTTTCATCATCAAGATTTTGGCAGTCAAGAACAAAATCAGGGATATGGTCACTCAAAGACATATGCCCATCTGCATGGAACAATGGGAAATTAAAGGCTTGAAACAGTTCATTATCTATCCTTTGCTCACTTGGAATCAACCCGTTTCGAGTAACCTTCACATCTTTGGAAACTTGTCCAACATCAAAAGCTTTCGAGATCATGGGACCAACTAACTGATCTGCCACAGAAGAAAAAGAAACATCCTCAGTTTTTAATTTTTCAGCCTTTTGAAGCTCAATCCCATCCAGAGGAACACCAGAAAGATTAATGTCATCTGCCATTTGTGTGCTGGAACGAGAGCAAGGAACTGAAACTGGCCCTGAGTAACTACTTATTCGACCACTTATTTTTTTTCCTTCAAGCACTGGAATGCTAAAAATATTCATGTTGTCGTCAATAAGTAGGTTTCCACTTGTTTTCAGCTCGGATGGGCTCTTTGATACACTGCTATTGTCAACAGATTGATTACGGATGCTCGCATGAGACAAGATCATTTGTTCCTGTGACAGGCTGCCCAGACTTGGACCAGATTGACTAAAACCACATTGTTTATTAAGTCTAGACCTTGCAGGACCCTGGCGGTTGAGGCATGCATTGGAACTTGAAGGGATCACTTCAACTCCCACAACTCCACTGTTTATCTGGCTACCAAAGGGAGAGTTTAGCTTCATCCCAGCAGAAAAGTTAGCTTGGCAAGGACTACCATGGGATTGAGGCAACGAGTTCGCAGTAGCAGCAGTTTCATGCGGCAAAGCGTCGTGATTATTCTTAACCTCTTTTGAAAGAGAATTAGACAGTTGTACAAGAGTTGAAGCTTGGGAGTAGTTTTGTGGGTTGTAGTAAGCAGAAGAGTTTTCGATCTTATGAATTCCTGATGGATCCATAGGTATGAGTACTCCAGCGGTAACAGGAACCCCAATTTTCTCAACAACGTCCTTCAACACATAATTATCAGATAAAGAGCATCCGGAACACATCCCAGTTGCAGGATCAAACTCTTCACATCATTTATAAATCCCAAGTCCTCCATAATCTGAAGAAGCAACAATCAACTCATTAACCAAATTGCATTACCGATGAACAAGTGAAAAAAAAAAATTTAACAAACTCGTTAATCAAGTTGCAACCAATTAAAGGATACTAATAGTAAACTTATTTAAATCTAAAGAAAAAGAAAGCAAGTATCATCATAACAATAATAAAGGACGGGCATGCCAATTTTCATGCACAACAATTATAGATAAATGTGTTTCTATTAGTGTACATCTTGAAACTAGTAGTGACGTTGCTTGCAACACCAAAATTGTGGAACCAATGATAAATTCAAGTGAATGTCTCAATCATTTCCACAAGAGTTAACAAATATGAAAATGACTACCCCGATGATTTTAGATAAGACACATTTTAAAAGGGGAATAGACAAATCAAGGGCCCCACTTTAAAAAAATTACCAAGACCCCATGAACAAGAGGTATACTTCTACAATCAGCAAAACAAAAAGCTGACTAACTAAAAAAATTGACGGATCAAAATGAATACAATTTTCTAAAGATTGAATAAGAAACTAGCACATAGCTACTAGAATCAAATAGAGTAGAGAACTTATGTGCAGTCACAAATTTGTTGTTGATAGCTTGATATTATATTGATCTCGCTATTTCACTAAACGTAAATTAAACTAATACTGAGTGTCACATCAATTGCAAGTGCATTGGAAGGAACAGACTATTAAAGGACTTACAGCCACAGAAGAACCCAGTTGAACAACACCATGGGGAAGAACAGGAATAACAGCAACTGTCTGCATATCAACCGAAAGAAATGTAACAAAAACAAGCAAGAAACATAAAAAATTAGTGGATAACACAGAAACATAGCATACCCGCATGCCAGCTGAAAATTGGTAATGCATCTCATTTAGGACCTGAAAGAATCCAGAAAAACTATGTTATATATAACGTTTAAATGTAATGCCCAATTCCTATTGTGTATTTTAAGCATTTCATGCATTCTAAAGAAAAATAAAAATTCAAAAAAAAATTCCAAAGCATCTAATTGTTTTCTCAAAAGCTAAAAGTTATGTGATTACATAGAGTACATAACCAAGCCCTTACATCCGTCCCTTTAATTAGTGCGTCTTTTCTCATTCAAGCTTATAGACCATAATGAATAAAGACTCAACAAAATGAACAAAACCAACGGCATTACAGATTTACTAAAAATTGAAACATCGAACCTCATAAGCCCTTAAAAGCAAATGAACTTTCTTAGAATTAGCATTTTAAACTATACCTCCGGTGGATGGACACATTTTGTATAACTGTTTGAAAGAATCCATTGATGGTTTCCAGTAAATGCAGCTCGCCCAACCATTCTGAAAACCGTAAAAAAGCACCAATTAAAGATGCAAGGAAATGACATCTAAACAAAGCAGAATAATTAGGAGATGGTAAAAATTCATACCCTTCCCCAACTATATTAAACTGATTATTAATTATCATTTTGCTAATCAGGGTTGAGACTCTGTCTCCCACTTGACGTCCAAGCCGAGAGGAGCAGGTTTCAGAGGAAATCCATAATCTTTCCCACTCTCCAAACGGTATTTCAGTACTTCCAACTCCAGAAATGTGTGTTGGCAGACAAGATTTTGAGGGTTCATAGTGACATTCTTCCCAAATCAACAGCCTGCCCAACAAGTCAAATTCTTTAAACTCAGAACCGCCCATCTCGAGCTTTAAAATAAGCATTTTAACTCAACTAAAATAAGTTCAAGAAGGCTTAATTTTTTATTAATTTTAAGATAATGTTGTTAAACAGCATTTCTTAAAAGACAAACAGAGAATGACAAAAAAAGAAATGGTTTGTTCAGCAAAGCAACCTCTAGCGGAGAAGTTTTTAACTTTTTCTCACACTGGGAACAAGAAAGCAAAACTGAATAGTATCCAAACAAAACTAATATAAGCATACTTTTTTACTGAGAATCTCAAAGACAAAATAGAACAAACCAAAACATAACATTCCAAAAGTTGGAAGAAATAAGAAATCAGATTTGCCAAACAAATTCGAGGAAAACGGTAATAGGTAAGATTTCAACATGTAAATCACATCTTTAGGACCACATGGATATCACAATCTCTAGTCACCAAAAACGGAAATATATATATATATATATATATATATATAGTTAATCCTACATAAATATATTCACCAGATCCACCTTGTTTGGCCGCCAAGAAAACATCGGAAAAAGTAGATAAACATGAATAGACTCTAAATCGTCAATATTTTTCAGCGGCGGAACCTGAGAAAGCTGAAAATTGCTTCTCATTCTCCTTTTGGCACCAAAAAAAAAAAAGGTTCCCAGCCGAATGTTGACTAATTTTCCCCTGTGGAAGGAGAGAGAAACTCACTTAGGGTTTTGGCAGCCGATCTTCCAGAAAACAGCATAAGACCACTGATTCGAACCGCAGAGAGTCTTGAGCGCCTCCTTCAACAGATACCCCATGGCTTCGAAGCTCAAAACGGAGAAAGGGAGCTAGAGAGAGAAACTGAAAGCAAGAATCGAAGAAGAAGAAGAAGAAGAAGAGAAAATAAGGAGCAAGGCAGCTGCAAAAAGGAGCTCACTGCCGGAGACCACCGGACATTGATCGGCGAGTAATAGAAGAACTCTCTCTCTCTCTCTCTCAAAGTACTAACTTCCACGGCACGATCCTCTCCCCGCCTGCTTCGTTCTCAGACCGCCGCTTCTCTTTCTCTCCGGATCCAAGTTCACAAAGATGGACACCGATCTCCGGCAAGCCATAAGCTCAAGCTCGCCAAGTAAAGAACGCGAAAACAAGGACAAGAACCCCAAAAAAAAAAAAGGGGAAAAAATTCCTTAGCTTGAAAATCCTACACTATTCCACAAGCTTCGAGCTTGAATAAGGTCATGATTTGCGCCATTTTCGGGCTCGTTTCACGTTCAAAAATGGCGAGAAATTTAGGGGAAAAGGGAAAGAGATGAGGTGAAACGCAGAGGGGTGAATTCAGGCGATTGATTCCGATTCCTTGCTCTTCACCGTGTGGGACACCGTGTCGTGTCGTGTCGTGTCGTTTGGTTGCTCTCTCTGTGTCTCTCTGTGGTAAGGTCGTCTTCAAGCTCTGGGAACGACGCTGAAGCTGGTTCTGCTCTTTCTGGGTTTCTGGTGTTTCTGGTTCTCAGGGCTTCTCAGAGGTCTCACTGATGGCTGCGGAAATTCTCTCTTTCTCTCTCTTTTTTTCTTTTTTCTTCTTTTTTATTTATTTATTTTTTTTTCTCTGTGTGTCTCTGTGAAGTCTGAAAGAGTGTTGAAGTGTGCTAAAGTGCGCCATTATAAGGTACACACAGGGGGACTAGGAAAAAGGGCCTGAAGTTAGTATGAAATTACGAGGGGTGCCACTGGGGGTGTGTGGTTTTGTCGGCTTGTGGGAGGTGTGACTGAGTCAGATGAGTTGAGAGAGAGAGAGAGAGAGGACATACTGAAAAATGGAAAATGGGGGTAAGGCCTCTTTTTGGGTCTGAACAGAGGTTAGTGCGGGTTGCTGTCGTTATGACGTCATAAATGACGGGGGAGATTACCCTTGCTTTCTGGGTTTATTTACAGGAGTGGCGGACTTTTTTTTTTTCAACGGTATATTTTTTTTTATATATACATATAAACACACACATTTTTTTCCACGACACAAATAGATCATAAGAACTTTTAGTAACAGAAATAAAGCAGACTCCACATATACCACAAGAACATTTAGTAACAGAAATAAAGTAAAGTAGACTCCATTAAATTACAACTTTTAGACAATTATATATATGTTCATTTGTATATATTTATTTTGTATTTTTGTTTTAATTGTGTATATTAAAAAATACTTTTAAACATGAGTGATGTTAAATATCACATTAAGCATATGTTTGGAGCTCCAATCTAAAACCTATTTTTACAATCAAATTTTTGTCTTTTTCCTACAATTTTACTATTTATACAGTTTTGTAACTCAAACTTTAAAAGTCCATAACTTTTCAATTAGACAACTCCAAATGAGATGATTTTTTTTTTTTAAATTGCATAAAATTTTAAGACGAACCAAATGAGGTGTGTCACACTGGTAGGCCTCATATTCTGATATCCACTATATATTAGTGAGTGGTGTTTAATATCACTGATGTTCCTTAATATTGATTAAAAAACATGATAGTCACTTTGTCGAGCCCTGCATCAACGCGGCTTGAGGATTTTGAAAGACATATAAGTACTCACAAGTTCTCTTTCAATCAGTAATTATCTAAAAGTTGTAATTTAATGGAGTCTAATTATGAATCCACTTAGTTCATCTTCCTGAAGGCCCTTATGGTCGATCTGTTTCATGAGAAATGGTGTGTGATTGCTTGTATACCAAAAATATTTATTTTATATTGTATTCAAATGTAATATATATAATACAATATGCATTTGAATATCTAGTTTATACTTTGTATTCAAATCTAACGTGTGTTTGAATGTTAAAAAAACATTTGAATGGTCATTCTAATGTATATTTGGTAACAATCAGTATATGATGTGATTAATAAAATAGATTAAAAAAAAGTGAATGGATAAATGGTAAAATGAGTTGGGTGTATTATTCCCATATATTTGTAATGGAATGAAATAAATGAGGTACCTAAGCACATAGTACATTATTGAGATAATATATACAACGAATGATGTTTTAAAATGCACCATTAGGTATTTTCCATTTTACTAGGAAAAAAAATTACGAGAGTAGTTGCAGGCATGATAATATCATACCGACTCGATTAAGAGGTGAAGAGTTTGAATTTCTCATCTCAAAATTCAAAAAAAAAAATTTAAAAGAAAAAAGTAAGTAACGCTTTTACATAAACTAGTTAAATCACGCGTGAGCAATTCATGTAATTAAGAGATTGCAAAAACTACATTCATAATTCAACTGATTGTTTTAGCATCTTATAAATTTATATATAAATGAAAACATAAAGATGAATTTTTCAAAATAATTTTTTCAGAAAGCAAACACTCAAAATTTAACAACTTAAAAAATTACTCACACAAATTTCAAGATTTTCTTATCTTTGTTATAAAAGCAACCACTTTGATTAAAATTACTTTGTTGTTAATGTAAATAAAGTTTGCATCATCTTTACATAGTAGTGTAGTAGAAAAAATTGTTAATTTTATGTTTATCAGAAACAAATTACTCAGAACAAGAAACAATAAAATTTTCCTTTTCAAAAATAGACACATGATCCAAATAGTACATACATATACAAATAAAGTCACAATCACATGCTTCGTGCGTGTGAAGCGTATACATATTAAAATTGTTGAATATTTATTTTATAAACATAAATGACTCCTCCACTTGTCTTTGCAATTCGGCTTGTTGACTTAGATTGAGTCTATAAGCGGCCTTATTGGGAAGTGATGACCCTGGAATAAGATATATCTGGTGTTGTATTCCTCTCATGGATGGTAACCCACTTGGCATCTCCTCCAGAATGAGATCTTCATACGCCTTCAAAATTGGCTTAATCAACTCAGGAGGTTCTCCTTCAGTTTCGGATTCTTCCTTTACAAGAAGCACAGATACATTTTCAACTTTCAAGATAACATTCTCAACTTGGGAACCTGTGAAAAATACTTGACCCTCAGAATTGGTAGGTTTCACGTTTCCGTCTGGGTTCATGGGGGCCAATGTAACCCTCACACCATCCTTTATGAATGAATGAGTATTTTTGTACCCATCGTGTGCCACCTTCCGATCATATTGCCATGGTCACCCGAGCAAGAGGTGACATGCATCCATCGGTACTACATCACACCAAACTTCGTCTTTATACGTCTTTCCTATAGAAAAGGAAACCAAACTCCTCTTGGAAACCTTCAAACCATTCTGTTTTTGGAACCATTAAATCTTGTACGGTTGTGGATGTGGAACCATTAAATCTTGTTGTTTCCCTCCAAGTTTTTTTTTTTTTTTTTTTTTTTTTTTTTATAGAAAAAAAAAGGATCCACAAGTAGGAACACTTTCCTAAGAATGACAGAAACATGTCATTTATAATAGTTTCTCTCAGTCGTCCATTTAGGGTCTACCCTATTATCACTAAACCAAACTTCAACAGTCGAAACTGGAGTGGGGCCTAAGCGGAGATAGTGGAAATTGAACCCTGATAGATGAAAGAGAGATGCTTAGAAAAGGCTTCCCACCTCTTTGCCATCCCATCCACCCCTATTGTTTCCCTCCAAGTTGTCTCTTTAACTATTTTACTTAACCAGAAAGGAAACCTAAATAGAAAGATGAATGATCAAGTTTCAACCAGAAGATCATTGATATACCTGAATTTTCAACAGTTGGAGTTCAGAGGCCTTATCTATTTTTTTTTATTATTATTTTATTTTTTAAATAAAGGCCTTATATGTTAGCCTTCGCATGGATTTTATGACATGACCTTGTTGAAACCTTGCAGGGCTATTTTTGTTTAATGTAGTGTTTTTATTGATTGATTAATATTTTGGTCAATTATCCTTTGCTTGTTTATTGTTTTTACTTCCTTTTCAGTTATAACTTTCTCTTTTTTGCTAGAACACCAACTTTTTTTAAAAAAAAATTTTATATTCCTTTGAGCAAGTGACACACATGTAATCTCTAATGGAATCATAATTGGACTCAATTAAGTTACAACTTTCAGATAATTATTGAATTAAATAAAACTTATAACACTTATATATAACTTAGTGTCTCACTTCTTGCCGATGTGGGGATTGCTAGAACTCCAACTTATTATTTATAATTTTTTTGGTTAAAAAAAAAAAAAAAAGGTCAGTCGTGTCCTTATGTCATCGTCCCAATAATTATTGGGTAACTATCTCAATTTATCCACAAGATAAATCAACTAATGATTAAGAAAATTTTTATAGCTCTAAAATTATAAGAAGTATTTTATGTATAGTATTGGTTTTTTTTTTTTTCTTTAATGTTACTTTTATATACATATACTGATCACAAATAATTACAATAATCATTATATGCATTTGTAGAATGCATTACAAAGGCTGTTGTGACTATTATAATTACTAAAATAATGTGACAGAATAGTAACATGAAGAAAATTTGAAATAAATACTATTTTTTGAGTGGTATTTTTTTCTTGTTAGTGCAATAAAAACACATTAACCCCTGAAAAAAGATCACAACAACAAAAACAGCGACGTAAAAGAAGAATAATATGATGGAACAGTAATTACTAAAATAATTACTATTGTAGTAATTATAATTACTGAAATAATCCGACAGAACAGTAACATAAAAGAAGAAAAATAGAAATAAGTCTTTTTTTGGGTAAATTTTTTTGTTAGTGTTATAAAAACACATTAACCCTTGAAAAAAGAAAAATAGAAATAGGTACTTTTTTGGGTAAATTTTTTTTTGTTAGTGTTATAAAAACACATTAACCCTTGAAAAAAGAAAAATAAGAAGAACTAAAAAAGGTTGGAAAAGTCAAGGATGAAACTACCATATATATATATATATATGTATGTATTTTTTTCTTGCTTGAAACTTTTATAAGTTTGAGGACCGACATTAAAAGATAATTAATAATCTAATAGTGTGTTGCAAAGTCACCTTGTTTATTTATTTTATATTTCTTTTTTCACAATCTCATTAACTAAATTTGTCTCAATGTCATATTATTAGCACTGAACTATCTCAAAATTAAATATTTTACAAATGTATAATTGGATGAAAATCAAGTCAAGTTATTTTTATTATTATTATTATTATTATTATTATTATTATTTTGAAAAAAAAAACTAATTCCCAAAAGATTCACTGATTAAAAACATCGGCAAAGCTAAAGAATAAGAAAAAAAAAAAATTAAATTTGTAGATTAAAAAATTGAAAATATCGGTACTTAAAAGAATGGTCAAAAAGAGTATTTAGAATTGGGATTTATAGTACGTTTTATATCACACAACAAGTAGGGATAGAGCCACCCATGATCGTCTGGGACACCTCAGTGAACTTTCTTTTTTTCTTTCTTTCTTTCTTTTAAAGCAATTTTACCTTTAAAAACTTTAACATATTAAAAATTGATTATTCTTATGCAAACGTCCTAAAAACTTTATCTTTTAATATATATCCGCACTGACGTAATATGCTTATTTTGTCACTGTCAATAAGGATATTGCACTAATTAGCTTAAGTCAAGACGTATTTTAAAAGTAATATGAACTCATACTCCTTTTATATGAGTTTTGAACTTTCAACCTCAAGAAGTTCAATAATGAAGGTCAGTTTTGAATGAGTGTAGCAAATTGTCCCTAAAGTTAATTGGAGAGATCACATAATTTTGCTTAATATAATCTTGATTTGACCAGCTTTTAATTAAAGTTTTTTCAGCATTATACATATTTACTTGTATAAATACGGGTTATGTTGACAAGGGTGGAGGTCAACTTTTATTGAACTTGCCATTATCTCCTCATTTAGCTTTATACCCCTAAGATTACTCCAAAGGTCACTTGGTATTCCTCTTAGCCATAGCTCCATGTTTAATTATTTTTGCGTGGGATTTTTTCCCCCCCTTTCTTCAATCCTTTTTTTGGCCGCTCCTGTTGAAAATAACTATTTCTAAATTTTTTTTTTCTATTAACCCTTTAAAAAGAATTAATTGCAAAAATTCTCTCTGAATTATAGCTCTTATAACACTTTACTCAATGAATTTCAAAACATAACATCTATTCCCCACCCAACTTTAAAACCTTAACAAATATTCCCCTTTTTATAGTTTTTGGATGGAAAATGTCACATGTGAATATTTGGATTGAGAAAGTTAACTGAATAATTTTAAATGACAAATTTACCCTTACAATAAGAATCAAAAAAAATTTTAAAATAAGTTCAAATTTAGTTGTTAAAAGAAAATATGATACTAAAAAAATAAATGTTCTTTTATTAACTTCTTTATCTCTCTTTCTCTCTCTTTTGTAAAAAAATTTACCAAAGAAAAAAGGAAAATTAAAAGCTATCAACTTCTTTTCGAAAAAAAAAAAATATTATTATCATGCTCTTTCTTCACTCTCGCTCTGCTCTCCACAGTAATCACTCTACTTTTTTGTGTCAAACAAATCAGGAAAAAAAAAAAAAAAAAAACAACAACAACAAACTCATGCATTTGGTTTTTTTTGTTTTTATTTAAATGCCCTTGATTTTGTTGGCATGTGTATGTCACATGAGTGTTTTCATCTAAAAACTAACTATACGGAGTAAAATTATTATGATTTCAAAGTTGAAGGGGAACAGATATTGGAATTTGAAAATTCAAGGGATAAAATGTTACAAAGGCAATTATTTGGGAGAATTTTTGTAATTAATCTAAAAATGTTTATTATTCTTCAAAAATCAACGACACAAAAGTCTCATGGATTTTCCAAGGAAACTCCTTTTTCAATCCCAGCATTAGCCCTCTTTTAGAAAGAGAGAGAGAGAGAGAGAGAGAGAGAGAGAGTTAGAAAATGTTAATTGATAGTCTACCTAATATTAAAGTGGAGATAGTCAAATTGATGGTTGTGATTTAGAAGCCATTACAGAAATCACAAATTCAGAATCATTGTTTTGGGATCTCTCCATTTTCGGTATAGAATGGAAAAGTGTTTTCAATAAATTAACTTTGGTACTTTTGTATTAATTGTTAGCCGTGCATAATAGTGATTTCCCACTTTAATTTAACAAATATCTTTTCTTTTTTTTCTTTTTTTTTTTCAATTTACATGTTCTTTAATAATGCAATAATGTAACTGGTTTTGACAACTGAGTTCTTAGAATTGTGATTTGACAATAAATTTCCCCATATTATGATAATTATTTATTTAAAGCCAAAAGTTTAGTTAATCAAAGTATTTAATGCTCATAATTTATTGGGCAAAAAAGTGCATAGCATTTTATGCTTAATTTGTATTATCCTTTTTTGTTGGCTTCTACCATTAGGTTCGTGTGGCCTTCGCATTAAATTGTCGTTCGGAGCACATATATAAAGGAACAACTAAACACGCTCACTGTCTTTTTTTTTTTTTTTTTTTTGAAAAAGGGAATTGTAGTAAACAAAACAAAATATATAAAACATCAACCGGAATGATTACGTGATAAATGAGACAAAATCATTAACTGAGATTAAATCCATTAATAAAATCTGATATCGAGACCCAATAATAAAAAAGTTCCTTGACACACCAATAATCAAGCATACATAAGGCTTATTTTGACAAAACCTCTATAATTGATAAAATCCTCAAATCATTGAGAGCCAGTAATCTATAACATTGAAACCAACCACTACACTGTATAGAAAACAATTAGCGGTACTCTCACATCAACACCATCAATAAACAACTCGAATGGATTGGAAACAAAAGCAAAATTGAAAGGTGGGGAACCAACATCCTTTATGACAAAGAAAAACAAAAACAAATCAACAACAAACAATACATACATAGTGGAATTATCATAGCCTTTACTAAAAACAAACAACTATGTACCAAAAGGAGACACAATCCCAACAAGATACTTAGATCATTGTCACATATCTGACCAACGACCTAAAGAAGCAATTGTAAATTGGCTTGAGTAGAACTCATCTTCAAAAACTAGCCCGAAGAGAGAGGGAGCTTATTCTACATTTAAAAACCACAACAGTTTCATAACTTAGCAATGTGGAACAAACATACAATCTAACACCTTCCCTTATACCTTGCAGGGTCAGAGTCCAAACACACTATCGCCTGCAAAATCTGGCTCTGATACCATATTAAATGAGTTTGGATATGCTTCATCTCTAAAAACTAGCTCAAAAGAGATGGAGACATTTCATATTTAAATGTTGTATCAGCCCCATGACTTGGCGATGTGGGCCAAACATATAATCTAATAGTAATACTATAATGAAATATAACCATCGCCATGAATACGCCATCACGTTGTTATGGAAGAGCCACCTTCCATCATCGACAAACACCGAGTGAAGCAATCATCCCTCCCACGACATAATGGGACTCGACCCCAAGGCCCACGACATAATGGGACTCGACTCCAAGGCTCATATCCACTAGATCTGCCCTAAGTTGTGCACTTGTGAGTACCGCCGTGACACAACATCCAATGACAGACGCCTAGCCACACACTGTGGCCATTGTCCATCCACTCCAGTCAACCACGAAGTCTTACTCGCTGCCTAGGCCTTCATTGAGCAGCCAAAGGTTGCTCCCCTAGGGCCAGGTGTCTAGATGCCGGTCAAGGACGGTGCCAGACTCCGGCCCAAAGAGAGAAGACAAGCAAATGACCCCCTTTTTTTAAATTTTGGAAAGTGGGTGTGGTAGGTTTAAAATTTTACATTATTGACAGAGTTCATTTTAAAACATTTTTTTAATCAGTTTCAATAATTAAAAACATACACTAACTGTATAAGCCCCTATTTATGGAAAAACACTATTTTTATTTCATTTTTTTGAAAGACTATTTTTATTTCATTTAAATGCTTTCGTTAATGTTAGTAATATTACTAATTATATACACAGTTTTAGATCAAGATTACATGTATGCCGGGATGAATAAAACTACTCACTGGTAACTACTCACTGGTAAGTACTTTAAATTTTGATTGATCATATCACAAGTGCATTGCCCCACTAGAACTAACTTTAACAGATGAGAGAGATGTTTGGATAGAAACTCTCAAATTTGAAATTTGATATTTTGATATATATATATATATATATGTATGTATATTTTATGAATGAGAGTCATTGACCTTATACCGTTAAAAAAAATGACAAATACATTTTTTTCCTGATTTTCAATCAGTAAGATGTTTATTTGTTAAAAATAAAAAATTATTACATTTCAATAAGTAGATAGATAACAATTTATTTGCAGCGCCACTTAGAATAATTAATTTTAGTCACTTAGGTTAAAAAAAATTTGTCAAAATTTGGAAAATATTTCAGTGTATATCCCGAACATTAGTCTCTACTTGTATTTGTTCGTGGTATATATATTCTTTTAGCCAAGCAGGGGATCAATATACTCACATCTCACTTGGGCCATTTGGAACACCAAATAGAGTTTTTTAGTTTTCTTTTTAGTGAGTGAATATTTATTTGAAAATATGTGTATGGTTGAAATGTAAATTGAAAATAAAGTGTTATGTTTAAATAGTGTAAAAATCTAAAATATGTTAGAAAAAAATAGTAATATGAATTCTTGTTTCGATTCTCTTATTATTGTGATCATTTAGACATAAGAATTATTTCATTTCAACTTGTGAAATTTTTTGGAATCACAAGTATAAACAAAAAAATTACCGATCCAGTCTATGTTTAAAAAATATTTTTTTTAATCACTCGCTATGCTACCGGCGTCACCTATATGGAGTATGGTGTTGTTGATATTACTTTGAATTGGTCTTTTGCCTAACTCATATTGAATAGTGAATGGTTATTAATTTAATATGGGTCTCAACACTGCAATCAAGACCCTCAAGTGTGTGCATGATGCTCCTGATAACCCTAACTTTTAGGTTAACATTTTAAAACAACATAGGCTTCCTATCTTTTTATAATGTTATCTTTTTGCCTATTTCCACAACATGCACATGCATTATATATGTTTTGGGTTATATATATATATATATATATATATATATATATATATATAGAGGTGTGATTTCAGTTATTCTAATATTTACTCATTCATGATTACTGTTCTTTTAGTCATATGATACAGATCAAATAGTTGGAATGAATTAGTTAGTTGGCCAAATAAATTTAGGACAATTAATGAGCATTGACGTTAGAGATATCATTAATGTGAATTTAGATAGGTAACTTGTTTTTAACCTACAAATATGACTTTTTAAACACTTTTTTTTTTCCTTATTCAAATGGAATTTAAATAAATATATTTTTTTCTTATTTTTTAATCTCACTCTTGATACTCATTTGTGATATTTTTTCAATTTATTTAGAAAAAGGTTAATTAACGCAGTACTCTTATAATTATATGTTTTGATACCTCAAATAATGCCTTTTTTTTTTTAAACATCTTTTCTGTTTCTCTCTTCTATTTTTCTCCTTCGAAGTCCAAATCTCAATGCTTTTTTTTTTTTTTTTTTAATCCTGCAAATGCCCACTTTCCTCCATTATTCCTCTATCTATTCCATGTCTGTTCTCACTTTTTTTTTTGTTTGTTCTCAATTTACTGACTATTATCATCCTTTTTTCCCCTTAGAATTCTACTGTTCACGAAATCCAAGTAAGAAAATATTTTCTATTTACTAAACAAATAAGAATTATTTTTCTACAAGAAGCACGTGGTGTGGCGATAATCTAATTAACTTTTTCAACATGTTTTTCTAAAGTTAAATTAGTAGAAAAGAAAATAATAATAAAAGAGTTTACAATAATTTGATATAAACGAAAATGAGAAGGAAAATTGAAATGAATAATTAATATAAAAGGAGAAATAACGCTAATATTAATCAATCACGGTAATTTTTCTCAACCTAATATATATGAAGAGTAATTATAATTCCTTAAAAAAAGAGTAATTATAATAATAATAATCTTGATAATTATTTTCCACTTCCAACAAAAAAAAGGAGAAATATTTTTAATTAATGCTTAAGATAAATCTATTGTTTAACTTGTTATAACAAGTCATATAAAATGTCATATCATTAAATGCAATTAAGAGATACACTTCTTTTTATAATTTTGTCTGTAACCATGGATGATTATATTAACAGAGTAATCATTGAAAACTCTTTATAAGTAAATAAATATAAACATATGAATATATATGAAAGGTCTCGTATCCGGTACGAGATAGTAACTTTATGTTTAAAAAATTTTAACAACTAGTTGATTTTTATAAATTTTTTATTTAAAACTTTATAACATATGGGTTGTTTCGAACAACAACTCCGATAAAAAAAAAAAAAAAAAAAATCAAATAACTCCAACCCAAAAAACACCAATATCAATATGCGCATCAAACACATGTTTAATAACTTCTCATTCAGAATTTTGTCACAAAAAATCTTACATTAGAATCATCTGTTGGGTACAACATATACCCTCCCTATATTTATATATGGTTTAATTATACATCATAGAATAAGACCCTTTTCTTTTAACTTCTTCGTCAAATTCAAGGGTGGCAAATTTAACAATTCGGCCACTAAGAATGTTTTTATATATTAAAATGTCCCACTTTAATTCCCTAAATCTATGTTCGTTCTATTCTTTTGTTGCTCAGTTTTCTAGAGGCTTTTCAGGCTTTTCTATGGTCTGGTTGTGTGAACTCTGGTTGCCTGACAATGCCAGAAACTTGTCCCTACTCTTCTGCATTAATTTAACAAATCATACCTATATTATATACCTTATACACAATCATATACATGAATGTAAATTTGCATAGTTAAGAAATTTACATAAATACATCATGAATTTTAAGTTTAATTAAATATTTTCTTTCAATTTCATCAATTGCAGGTATATGTATTAAATTCATGCACTAGTTCACAATTAATACGAAGTTTTCATTAAGATAATTACTAAAATGTTCTTTTCAATTAAAAAACTAGAAACTTCCCCTACTATTCTCTCTCGATTTCCCACCATCCACTCCCCGACGTCCATTTATTTATTTGGGTGTGGGGGGTATTTTTCTTTTTCGTTTTCTTTTTAAGGACATTTTGTTTGACTTCAATAGCAATAAATATGAAACTATCACTAAATAATACATAAAATCACTTCGGAAGGACATTTTTTTACTATCTTAATCAAAATTGAGTATTGATTGATTAAAAGTATTAGGTGGCGATTGGTTTGTCGTTTGGAGATTAAATTTTTAAGTTAAAGTTAGTCGATTTTTCAGAAAAAGATAAAAAATTGATATAAAAAAATATAAATAAGTTGAAATTAAACTTAAATGCCAAACAAAACCTTAGTTTGATACATACTATAAATGTTATGGTATAGGAAATTAAATAAGAAATAATAAGAGTAATAAGAGAAGAAGAATAAGAACATAAGGATATTTAACGTGTATGTGTTTATGTCCACGGACTAAAAGCAAAGAAGTTATTAGTGAGAAACATTATAAATATACTCATATATAAATACAAGTTCACAAGTACAAAATTGGGTAAATTACCTAATATTTTCAAGTCTACTAAAATCAAGACTTTTCCTAAATTACATTAATTACAAATAAATCAAAAATTTCTAATAAAAATAATTATATACAAAATAATAATTCTTCCCAATATTAATACTAACTTTCCTAATACATGATATATCTATATTATCTTGTTAGCATTTACTTAAAAAAAAAAAAAAAAAAAAGTAGCTAGTAAATGGAATGAAAATAGTGTAGAATATATGATTATTCTTGTTCTCACAAAAACCAATGCAAGTGTTTCACACAAGGTGGCTTATATTGGTTGATGGTAAATTTGAGTAAAACAAAGCCACGAAGGCTAGACTAGCTAGAGTGGGGCTGGGTTAAGGGTTCATGATGTTTTGTCTTAGGTTTGATCTTAGACAAACAAATTATATTAATAATAGAGTAATAGTGGGATAGAAAGAACACATGGGTGCATAACCAAAAAAAAAAAGAGTAAGACAAACCAAGTTTTATGTATAAGATTTCTTGATTAGTTGATTTTTCTATTGTTCTTTTTTTTTTTTTTTTACAGTTTATTTCTTTTTTTTTTTTTTTTTTTTTTTTTTTTTTTTCAAAAAACTCATAATTTAAAGTTTTATAATTTTCTCATTTTAATTCGAAATGAGATTATTCTATGTCAAAATCCTCATGACAAATTAAATAAAATTAGATCTTTCATATTTTTGAATAAATGTAAAGCTCTTATCATTTTATATATGAAAGTTTATTTTTAATTTACATTTTAACCAAACATACATTTTTTTAACATTTACTTTTTTTTTATTTAAAAAAAAAAGGCTCAAAATTTTCAATTATGACTGGTGTTCAACCGGGTCCTAAATTTGCATGGATGTTGATTGAAGGGTTGTATATGAAACATGGGTTGCAGGAAAGTGATTATGATTTTAATATTACTAAGCATGTGTTTGTTGTTAAGATTTTGATTCTAGAATTTGAGTTTGAAAAAAATATATATATCAATATGGAGCTTATTTTGTTCGTTTTTAAATTTTATGTAATTTAAAAAAATTTATCTAATTTAGATTTGTCCGTGTAAAATTATGAATTTTTAAATTTAAGTTACAAAACTGTATAAATAATAAAATTAAAAAAAAAAGATAAAAATAATATTTAAATTGGAAGTCCAAACACACGTTAAAATTGAGTAACTCGTCTGTCAACTTTCGTGTATTCTTTGTTGAAGGGAACATATTTATTTAAGATTAGGCATGAAAAGGTGGAGCACAAGTTGGAAGCACATGAGAGGAGTGCCTTTTTTTTTTGTTTTGTTTTTTCACTTTTTAATATTTCATTCATCTAAGAGAGGGAAATATTTAAATTTTTTTATTTTTATTTTTTTGGGAATTGGGTAAAAGATTCTTATTCAAAGCTATGCGTCCTTGGATGTTACAATATATGATTTTTTTTTGACTGAGTTTGTATACTCTTTTTTACTCTTTAGCTCTCCGATGCGCCAATTATTCCTTTTTCATCTGCTAAGTGTATGATTTACTCAATCAGACCAAATTTTTTTTTTTTTTTTTGTTATTAGTTAAATCCCTTTTTAATAATTATTTCTTATGAGTCCATTGGGAAAAGAAAAATAGGAATAAATAATGAAATCCACCAGGTTTGGGGTGAAGATGGTGTTTTAAAAATTGGAGATAACTTGAGTTTTGAAAATATATGTTTAGTAAAAACGAACTGTTTGAAGTGAAAAAAATGTAAAAATTTGAAATGTGTTTATAAAAAACTTATTTGGATTGCATACATATTTCTGAAATGAAAAAAATTTCTTATAAGAAATGAGAATGTCATTTTATTTTGAGAATATGATGATATTTGAATGTGTAAAAAAAGATTTCCTTCTTATAACAAAAAGAGTTTAAAATTTGTTTGGAAAATTATAAAATAAAAAGAAATGATATTGAAAATAGTGCACTGTTAGAAAGATTCAAAAAGATTTCAAAAGAATTTCAAAAATGTACTGTGAAAAATATACTTGAGAATGCTATGTTCAAGAGACGGGCAAACGAAACAAACAAGGCATCTCCGTTCAAAAAGATTCAGAAGATTTTAGATAATTTTGTGACGAGTGTTTTGATTATCCAGAAGTGTTTATAGTTAAATTTCATAACTCATCTAAAAAACTTTTAAACATGAACAAGAGCATAATAGTGTCGTTATAAACTTTATTCTAATACTTTTTTAGTTTATGAAAATGGACAATTCTACGGTCCTGTAAAATGCTTTATACAGAACCCATCCCTTAAGAGAGAGAGAGTGTCATATGGTACAAAAGTCAACTAAACTTCGGCCTTATTTGGCCATGAGTTTAAACTAAACTGTACTTTTTTCATCATGTTTTTTATCTTTTTCTCCAAAAAGTTATTTATCTTTTATGAAAATTCAAAAAAATTCAAAAAAATTTACTATTTAAACTTACAAATCTTAACTCAAACTTACACACCAAACACCCCATTCATTGTTTTTCAACCGATTATAAAGGGCAAGTGTTTACCGATTGTTAAATTGCACACGATTCTAAATATAATTTGAAATAATAAGGAGGATAGTTTCGTCTTTTGAAAATAAAAAACTAACATACAAGAGTATAATTGTAAATTTAATTAGGATAAATTTGTAAATTTAAGATTTAATAATAGTTTTTTAATTATCTGATGCCCGTATTGTGATAGTAAGTTAACCTATTGATATAAGGAAGCAAAGAATTAATAGAAGGAAGCAACGTGGCTTTATTATTTTCACCATTGACTAAAAGTTAATGTCACCGCCTCGCCGCCCCCTTCCAAACTTCTAGTGGATCGATTAGATTTCTGAATCTACTTGGATCACCGCCGAGTCTAGTTTTTCGACGACTTGTTCTCGCTCCTCCGCCATTGGGGCTCTCGGCTCTAGTAATCGTCGGCTGACCCAAATTATGAATCTTATTGTTTCCGAAACGGACGCAGTAAACCACCATGCAAATGCCGGCATATGAGCCACCTATGCAACCATGGAAAATGCCAACAAGCCTCTCCTCAGAGGCCTTGATGGTGGTGAAATGGACGGCAGTGGAGGAGGTAAAGGCTGTTGTTCTGGTGGTGGCATGGCGGTTGAATCTGAGTCAATAAGTCTTCGACATACCCATTATCAGAACTAAGCTTTTGAGATAACGGAATTGTTGTAGAATTACAAGCGGATTGAACATAAGGCCCACATTGAACACAAGCCCAAGAAGAATTTCAGGCAATGGAATTTGAGAAAAAGAAAATCAATACTAATGATATTAGACCAGATCTGGTCCCCAACAAACGATGGAGAAACTCCGCCCCTTTTTTTTATTTTTTTAAAAAAAATTTTTTTTCTTGGAGCAGAGAGATACCCTATTAATTGTTAATCCTCAAGCAAAATCCAGACGCAAAACAATAAATTGAAACGGCAATATGATTGTTTCATTCACGGATAGCGCAGCTAATTGTTTCCTTTCTCGTCCCCAACAACCGATCGTCTCGTTTGACCCCCACCCTGATTGGGCAGCTGTGATTTGCTCCGAGATAAAGCTGAGAATACGTGAACGCTTCCGACCCAACCAGAGCATTCAACTATGCAGAATCGTTCTTCACTTTGCAGACCAAAAACTCGGTGACGTCCAATCCACAGACGTGAGAATTTCCGGCGACACTGATATGAACCTCGCCGACGAAACGACGAAACCCGACACCAAACGTGGATTCAAACCCCAAGACCTTCAAGACGCAAGCTTGTTTGAGCCTTGACCCGTTACCTAGCGAGATAAGAACCAAGACTTCGGATATTGACAAACGCCACGCCAAGACTCTCAAGAACGTCTCAAGAACCTAGATGATAAGTTTGGCTGTTGAACTTCACAAGAATAACTTGATAAGTTCAAAAGTCTTCTCAAGAATGTAAGAAAACACAATTCTCACTTTTTTCTAAATTCTCCAAAAACTTCCTTTAGCTTCCAAAACAGGCCTTTATATAGGCTACTGAATACAAATACGTATTTCCTAAATTATTCTATAATAAATTCGGATTTAATTCCAAAAGGAAAAAAAACAAATAAGGAAAACTGACCTACTCTTCCTAATTCATGCCAAAAACTAGAAAGGAAACATTAAGTATTTAATTTGGCTTTATTATCAGCCATTACACCAAAAGAACCACACCTAAATAAAGAAAGTTAAATAAATTAGCATGTAAAGCTTAAAGTCAGACCTAACACACTAAAACGGAAAGTAGACATGTTGAAATTAAGCTTGTTTTTGACCAGACTCTTCTAGAACTCCAATCATGGTGATGCTCCTCTGATGGTAAAGTGGACCATGCTCAATGGGCCTCCACGAATTTACTTGAGTGCAAACTTCTTTAATCAGCCCATTCAATGCTTCTTTAAATTGCTTGGCTCTAAGTCTCGTAATTGGCCCAATTGGCAAGCCTAATGGATCACGTGGGTGCTGTCCTTGAGTCCCTCCAAGCCCACTTGTTACGTCGCCGTCATGTATGCTTGGATGTGCAGCCTTATTCGCATCATTCTCCCCCTCTTGACGATGATTTGCCCTCAAATCGTCACCTACATCAAAAGGCGATAAATCAGAAACATTAAAGCTCGCACTAACACCATACTCACCTGGTAATTCAAGCTTGTAGGCATTGTCATTGATGCGTTCCAATACTCGAAACGGTCCATCACCCCTCGGGAGTAGTTTTGAACGTCTTTGCTCGGGAAATCGATCCTTCCTCATGTGCAGCCAAACCCAATCCCCCGGTTCAAAAATAACCTTCTTGCGTCCCTTGTTGGCTTGCTTGACATATTGTTCCGTTCGCCGTTCTATGTGTTGCTTTGCTTTCTCATGAATCTGCTTAACAAAATCAGCTTTCTTCTTGCCATCTAAGTTAACACATTCACTCAAAGGCAAAGGAGTTAAATCCAAAGGAGTCAATGGATTAAATCCATAAACAATCTCAAATGGAGAAAACTCAGTTGCAGAATGGACACATCGATTATAAGCAAATTCAACATGCGGCAAACAATCTTCCCACGTTTTCAAATTCTTTTGTATGATAGCACGCAATAATACCGACAAAGTCCTATTCACTACTTCGGTTTGACCATCAGTTTGTGGGTGACTAGTAGTGGAAAACAAAAGCTTAGTTCCCAACTTCCCCCACAAAGTCTTCCAAAAGTAACTTAAGAACTTTGCATCCCGATCAGAAATGATAGTCCTAGGCATGCCATGCAACCTAACGATCTCCTTGAAAAACAAATCGGCTATATGTGATGCATCGTCGGTCTTATGACATGCAATAAAGTGTGCCATCTTAGAGAATCTATCGACAACCACAAACACTGAGTCTCTCCCCCTCTTAGTCCTAGGTAATCCCAAAACAAAATCCATTGAAATATCGACCCAAGGTGCACTAGGAATAGCAAGTGGTGTGTACAACCCATGCGGTTGCTGCCTAGACTTAGCTTGCCTACAGGTAACGCATCTTGAACAGATCGTCTCCACATCCCATTTCATATGCGGCCAAAAGAAATGCTCATGCAACACACCTAAAGTCTTAGCTATTCCAAAATGTCCCATCAAACCACCCCCATGAGCTTCCCGAACAAGTAATTCAAGCAAAGATGAATGTGGAACACACAATTTATTTTCTCGAAACAGGAACCCATCATGCAAATAGTACTTCCCACATGCCCCCTTAGTGTAATTTTTAAACAGGTCGTCGAAATCAAAATCCGTTGCATACAAGTCCTTAATGTACTCAAATCCAAGCAATTTAGCATCAAGAGTTGAAAGTAAAGCGTACCTGCGAGATAGTGCATCGGCAACTACGTTTTCCTTACCTTGCTTGTATTTGATCACATAAGGAAATGTCTCGATGAACTCCACCCATTTGGCATGGCGACGGCTCAACTTGTGCTGCCCCTTTAAATGCTTCAAAGATTCATGATCCGTATGAATCACAAGCTCTTTCGGCCAAAGGTGATGTTGCCAAGTCTCTAAAGTTTGAACCAACGCATACAATTCTTTGTCGTAAGTGGGATAGTTTAGAGCTGCCCCACTCAATTTCTCACTAAAGTATGCAACCGGTCTTCCCTCTTGCATCAATACGCCTCGAATACCTATACCTGAAGCATCACATTCAATTTCAAACGTTTTAGTAAAGTTAGGTAGGACAAGTAAAGGTGCATTAGTCAATTTTTCCTTGATGAGTTTGAATGCCTTCTCTTGCTCCTCTCTCCACTTAAACTGAACGTTCTTTTTAATGACTTCGGTCAGGGGCGCGGCGATACAACTGAAATCTCGAACAAAACGCCTGTAAAAGCTAGCCAATCCATGAAAGCTTCTTACCTGGTTCATTGAAGTAGGCGTTGGCCAATCCTGAATTGCCTTCACCTTTTCCTCGTCCACCTCGATTCCTTTCGCACTTACAACAAATTCAAGAAACACAAGCTTATCCGTGCAAACGGTACATTTCTTGAGATTAGCAAATAACCTTTCACTCCTTAAAACGTCTAAAACGAGTCTTAAGTGTTCAACATGATCGCTCAAATTTTTGCTATAAATTAGGATATCGTCAAAGTAGACAACTACAAATTTGCCAAGGAAAGCTCGCAAAACATGGTTCATAAGTCTCATGAAGGTACTTGGTGCATTAGTTAATCCAAAAGGCATAACTAACCATTCATACAAACCATATTTTGTTTGAATGCAGTTTTCCACTCATCCCCTTCTTTCATCCTAATTTGGTGATATCCACTTCTAAGATCAATTTTAGAAAATACACAAGACCCATGCAATTCGTCTAGCATATCATCTAATCGAGGAATGGGGTGTCGATACTTTACCGTAATATTGTTGATGGCTCGACAATCAACACACATCTTCCATGTCCCATCCTTCTTAGGCACTAGTATTACCGGAACCGCACAAGGACTCATGCTCTCTCTAACATACCCTTTTTCCATCAGCTCGTGGACTTGCCGTTGAAGTTCCTTCGTTTCCTCGGGATTACTCCGATAGGCTGGTCGGTTTGGAATTGTCGCACCGGGTATGAAATCAATTTGATGTTCAATTCCTCGAATTGGTGGTAAGCCGGAAGGCAACTCCTCGGGAAAGACATCATCAAAATCCTGCAAAAGAGATTCAACATTGCTCGGCAATGAACCGGCGAGATCATTAGTACACAAAAGGGCCTCCTTGTACATGAGTACTGTAAGGGGCTGATGTGAAAGTAACGCTCTCTTGATCTCACTTTTTTTTTGCAATAAAATTGTATTTTTCCTCTCCTGCACTCAACAAGGCCGTAACACTCTCCTTTCCCTTCTCAATCTCTTTTTGGTTTTTGTCTTTCTCTTTTTCTCTCTTTTCTTTTTCTTTCTTCTCAGTCTCAGCCTCTCTCTCTTTTTCTTTTCTCTTTTCACTCGCTCTCTGCATCTTCAGTTGGTCTTCAAGAACTTGTTTTGGAGTTAATGGAACAAGTGATATGGGCTGTTTTTTAATGATGAAGGAGTACCTATTGGTGAATCCATCATGTGTGACCCGCCGATCATACTGCCATGGTCGGCCCAATAGGATATGACATGCGTGCATAGGTACCACATCGCAAAGCACCTCATCTTCATACTTGCCAATGGAAAACGCTACCATCACTTGTCTCGTTACCTTGACTTCCCTACAATTGTTTAGCCACTGCAGCCGGTACGGTCGTAGATGCTTTAAGGTACGTAACGCCAATTTCTCCACTAACTCAGTGCTAGCCACGTTGGTGCAGCTTCCTCCATCAATAATAACGCTGCAAACTTTGTTATTCACAAAACACCGAGTATGGAACAAATTCTCTCGCTGGTTGTTTTCTTCCTCTTTAAACTGTGCGCTAAGAGCTCGTCTTGCCACTAATGACTCTCCTTCAATCGCAAACTGCCCTTCATAAGCGTCCTCAAGTGGTGGCATTTCATCGACTTCATCTTCTTGTTCGTCTTCTGACTCAATCTCTCCTTGAGCATTTATCACCATCAACCTTTTATTCGGGCACTCGCTAGCTATGTGGCCCCTGCCTTGACACTTGAAACACTTAATGTCACGGTTTCTAGAAGTAGAGGGATCGATTTTACCTTTAGAAATCTGGTTGGTGTTTTCAGACTTCGGCTCGGATTTGAACTTGGGAGTTGAAGATGTTTGAGGCTTGTCTTCCTTCCTTGCGGTACTCAGTCTCCAAGGGTTGGAACTCGAGTTATGGCCTGCACGCATACCACCCCCTCTCTTAAGTTGCTGCTCCACTTTGATGGCCATGTGCACCATGTCTTCTAACTCCACGTAGTGATGCATCTCAACCCGATCATGGATCTCTCGGTTTAGTCCCATTAGAAACCTAGCCATTGTAGCCTCTCGATCTTCCTCTACATTAGCTCGGATCATGACAATCTCCATCTCCTTAAAATAATCCTCTACACTCCGACTCCCTTGCCTAAGACCTTGCAGCTTCTTATACAACTCCCTGTAGTAATGCGTTGGAACGAACCGCTTTCTCATCACCGTTTTCATCTCCTCCCACGTCTCTATTGGTCGTTCTCCATACCGTCTCCTGTTTAAAACAAGTTGATCCCACCAAGTAATAGCATAATCAGAAAATTCAACCACAGCTAATTTTACCTTCTTGACTTCGGCGTAGTTGTGGCAGTCAAACACAAACTCCATTTTCTTCTCCCACTCAAGGTATGTTTTGGGATCAGATTTTCCTTGGAACGACGGAATCTTCATCTTAATACTACCCAAGTGGCTATCTCCCCGATTCCTAGCTTCTCTAAAACCATAACCACGCCCAAACCTGCCCCGGTTCATTGGTGGCTCTTCTATCTCCTCCATCTCCTCTTCATCGTCAATATCCCCCCATTGCACCCCTTGTTGCACTCGCCTTTGGGGTTGTCTAATAGGAGCGTTTCGTGGCTGCTCTCGAGTTGACTCATCTTCCAACCTATCCATTCTCTCATGAATTTGTTCTAATTCAGTCCTCATCATCCGTCTTATCTCCCCCAACAAGGCCTGTACTTGTAGGTTCGGAATTGTTGGTTGTTGTGCCTCTTCGGTTGAGTTTTCTTCTTGATTACGAGACATATTTAGAATCTGCAAAATAAGGTTAGGGATCCTCTCAAGCCCTCCCTCACGTGTTTCACTCAAGAATGATTAGCTGACTCTCGTGTTTATCACTCAATTGGCTTTTACCCTCTTATGTTCTCTCCACTCTTGCCTTTTTCCACTCGTTGTGCCTTCTTTGATTCTTAATTAGACTCAAGAACAATCAGGATTCAAGCAGCAATTCGATGAGAAAAACAACCAAAACAAACCACAAGATTCAATCGGTAATTCCCAAGAAACTGGTGCAAGCAATTAAAATGACAATGATGGTTCTAAGTTATGAGATGTTAGGTCAAAACCACGACGAATTACAGTAATGAATAAGATACTTGCTGATTATTTGGATTTCTTCTTCTTGTTTTTTTTTTAATCCGGATTTTTCTTTGTTTTTTTTTTTTGTAATCCGAATTTTTTTTTTAACTCAATCACCAACAAATGGTCTGAATCGAAACAAATAACTGAGTACTAATCCAAAAAAAAAAAAAAAAAATTCGACTCCCAGCAGAAACAAGAAACAACTTTTTTTTTTTGATATATTTTTTTTTTCTGACGTTTTGTTTTTTCTTTCTGACGTTTTTTTAATAATCTGAACAGAAGAACAATAAAGCAATCAAAGGATAATTCAAACTTGCCTTGGAACCTAGGCTCTGATACCAATTGATATGAACCTCGTCGACGAAACGACGAAACCCGACACCAAACGTGGATTCAAACCCCAAGACCTTCAAGACGTAAGCTTGTTTGAGCCTTGACCCGTTACCTAGCGAGATAAGAACCAAGACTTCGGATATTGACAAATGCCACGCCAAGACTCTCAAGAACGTCTCAAGAACCTAGATGATAAGTTTGGCTGTTGAACGCCACAAGAATAACTTGATAAGTTCAAAAGTCTTCTCAAGAATGTAAGAAAACACAATTCTCACTTTTTTCTGAATTCTCCAAAAACTTCCTTTAGCTTCCAAAACAGGCCTTTATATAGGCTGCTGAATACAAATACGTATTTCCTAAATTATTCTATAATAAATTCTGATTTAATTTCAAAAGGAAAAAAACAAATAAGGAAAACTGACCTACTCTTCCTAATTCATGCCAAAAACTAGAAAGGAAACATTAAGTATTTAATTTGGCTTTATTATCAGCCATTACACCAAAAGAACCACACCTAAATAAAGAAAGTTAAATAAATTAGCATGTAAAGCTTAAAGTCAGACCTCACACACTAAAACGGAAAGCAGACATGCTGAAATTAAGCTTGTTTTTGACCGGACTCTTCTAGAACTCCAATCATGGTGATGCTCCTCTGATGGTAAAGTGGACCATGCTCAATGTGCCTCCACGAATTTACTTGAGTGCAAACTTTTTTAATCAGCCCATTCAATGCTTCTTTAAATCGCTTGACTCTAAGTCTCGTAATTGGCCCAATTGGCAAGCCTAATGGATCACGTGGGTGTTGTCCTTGAGTCCCTCCAAGCCCACTTGTTACTTCGCCGTCATGTATGCTTGGATGTGCAGCCTTATTCGCATCAATGCTCGCCATGGACATGTTGCCAAACCCATTTTTAACAGAGGAAAAACAGAGAAGAGGAAGATGATTGTTTGGTGTGGACAACTTTTGGATTTTTTTTTTCTTTTTTTAATTGAATTAACCCACTCAACCGGTTTTTCGCAGGTGAATACATTTTTGAACTACCCTTTAGATGTCCTTGATTACCCTCAAGAAATATTGACCATTTCATATGTTTAGAGTATTAAAATATGTTATTTTATTATATTCAACGGTGCAGATTTGTTACTGGTGGTCCCTTAGATTTGAACTTGGGGACTGTAGAAAGACCGTATGAAAATATGTGAACATTATTTTTGTCTTATTAAGTATTTTAAAAATGTTGTTTTGATAACTAACTGAAAAGACAATTCTATTCTCCCACTGCTTTAAAGCATAAGCAAAATCAATAAGCAAAAGCAACACCAAATGAATAATATATAGTACATTGATGGGACTAAATATTGGTGATTTCGTCGTAATATTTTATTGTACCACACATTTATGCGGATGGAGAAATGAAGCTACGACAATGTAACAAGGGAGCTTCTTAATGTAACAAATACATTAGTAAGATAATGTGTAGCATTTGTATTTACAAACGTTTGAGTTATTTTTAGTTGTCAAAGAATGAAACTTGCCATGCATAAAAATTGTAAGTAGGTGTAAATTAAATTTAATATTAGAGCAATAATTCTATTTTAAAAATAAAAACAAGAATTAAATGTAGACATATATGTTAAATGAGTTGGGTAAAACTCGTCATTAAAAGCTAGCTCAAAAGAAGAGAGAGTCAAATCTATAAACACCTAACAGCATAGTAACTTAGCGAGATGTAGAACAAATTCACAATTTAACACCATCTATCACACCTTTTCGTGTCTTGCAAATGAACATGGGTAAAAACCCACCATCGCATGCAAAATCTAACTTTGATATCATGTTAAATGGGTTCGTCCTTAAAAGCTAGTTCAAAAGAAGATGGAGCCTAATTCATAAACGCCACAATAACCCAACAACTTAACGATGTATGACAAATTCACAACATAACAATATATTAGTTGTATTGCAATAGACAAGCAAAACAAAACAAAAATTAAAAAAAAAAAGTAGATTTTTAAATTTTTTAAAATTTTTTTTTTATTTAAATTGTCATGTGGCGGGCTAGGAAAGGGGGAAAAAAATAAAAAAGACACCATTCCAAAAAGACAAAATAACTTAACCAAATTTTTAAATAGTGTTTTAGAGATCTTCACACTTTCAATACATGTCATAGATAGATTATAAATTATAGAAACAATATCAACTAACAAAGAATAATAAAAGTCTAAAGAAGATTGATGCAATTGTTTTCCCCCCATATAATAAGTAACATAAATTCCCCAAAAAAACAAAAAGTAGTTTTTAATTATGACAGTATTTAAGACGTAACATGATTTAGATTTACGGAGTAATACGTAATGAGTAGCCATAATGTGAACAAAATAGCACCTAGCAAGTAAATGTGGAAGAACTATGTGTGACCATGCATGATGCAAGGAAAATGAAGTATTTCTAGGTTGTATGGGAGAGCAAAAGTTCCTACTTCCTACACAACATTAATAAGCAATTTCCATTTAACAATACTGTTAGAGGGATAGAGAAAATATATTTAGCACAAGGTATAAAACCCTGAAAAGAGAAAAAAGAAAAATACTAAAAAGAATAATTTCACCAATGCTCTTGAACCTTATGACTTGTTTGATCACTCTGCATTCTAAAGTTTGAAACCTACTTGTCACCAAAATTTTCTAAATTTCATGGAAAATTTTAATGAGACGTGTCTTGGAAAGCAATGTCATCTCTAGTACATTTCGACGATGATCTTTCGTCTTCTAGCAACGACTTGTGTTGTTTCTAATCTAAATCTTCTTGTAGCAGGGTCTGTATATCTATCTACACACACACACACACACACACACTACAGTATGAGGTGTACAACTTTCATTTATGGAAGAAAAACAAAACACTTCAGGATTCAAATATGACAGCTCTTGTCCTTAAAAATGAGAGTTTTGCGACTGTAAGTTGTAGTCAAAAGTTCAACATTAACAATGACATGTGTTGCTACTTAGTCGTTAAACAGCTGCGAATACTACTATTGGCGATCCAGATTGTCATGAATCTTCGACAACATATGTAGTCTCTAATTGTATTACAAGAAATTATCCCATGAAAACTTCTGGTGACAAGATTGCCGCACCTATTTATCGGACTACTCTTGCACCATCATTGAAGGGTTTCAGAAATATTTTTAGGTGCCCTTTAAACAATACTTTATTTATTTTTTTGTTGAATTTGAAATAATGTAGTTTAATGTTCCTTTCAGAGACAACATTTTAATCCATTAGTAAAGCATTTGAGTTATGTCTGGAACTCGACCCGCAAGCTTCATTATTTCTTCTCATTCTTTCTCTCTCTCTCTCTCTCTGTTTTTTTTTTTTTCTTCTCAATCTTAAGATTCTTTATACTATTGCCCTTGATCATGTTGTTCATTGACAACGTGCCTTTGAAAAAGTTTTTCGCAACCCTTATTTGAATTTCGAAATGTGGTAAAGACACCCCAATTGAGATTGATTATTTGACAGAAATTGACATGACTTGCACATATGGATTGTTAATTAAGGGCATGAAGTATTTTAAACTCTAATCCTTATAACCATGTAAGCAATTAAGAAAACTGTCAATACGAGCAAGAAAAACACAATTTAAGCCTTTTGAATTTTTTTTAATAAATAGTTTTAAATGTCCAATATAGAAATGAAATATACAATTATAACTATTATATACATTCTTTTAACTCTTCCTTCCTTTTACTTAAAAAAAAAAAAAAAAAAAAAACTTTTTCTTCCTTCTACCAAATAATTTGAAGTTTTACTATCATCGGCTTCCTCTTTCATATTTCTCATCTTTCCAAATCCCATCATCACACTTGTCCTCCTTCCCATGCGATATACCCTAAGGGCCTACTTGGTGTACAGGATTAAGGAGGATATGACTGGACTGGATTTTAATCCTGTGTTTGGTGAGAAATTTTAAAAGACTAGACTGGATAAGAACTTATCCAGTCCATAACTTAATCCTCTTAGAAGGGGATTCAACTATCCCCCACAAGAGGAAATGATTAAAAAAGCTCATCTTCTCTCTCTCAAGTTTTCTCCACAAGTCACTCATGTAATATGCCAATTTCTAAGGATTTCAATTCTAACCAATCATAGGATAGTATTAGATAAAATTCAATCCTATCATTTCCTATACGTTCCAATCAAATCCCTTCATGTTATCCTATCCAATGTAATCCTATCCTGCATACCAAATGCACCCTAAGGGGAATGTGAGAGCTTTCTTCTCTTACTCTGGGAGTGTTCTATATGCCTTTTACCTTAAGGGTATGTTTGGTAGGAAAAAGGGAGTGGTAGACTACCTAGGTAAGAGAAAAGGAGAAAGAGGGCATGATCTTTCTCTAATATTGTGTAACGTCTGTTAAAATTAATTGTGATTAAATTAAAATAAATAGGATTGATTCATGTGCTAAAATGTGTTTAAAAATAATTAAATTGTTTTAAAACTTAAGAGTTTGAATTTTGAAAACATTTTTCAGAAATTATATTTTTACCCCTGAATTTTTGTAAAATTAAAATTTTGCACCTACCGGTCAATCGAATCTACACCATCGGTTGACTGGATGTACCAGACTGTAGAATCACCCTGCCACCCACCTTTTTCTTAAAATTCTAAATCATGAATTTTCAGATTCCGGCAGTTGAAAACCCACGAGCAAAGTAAGGTTATGTCTATAAAGTCCACCTCTGTTCCTCGCTTTCCTCTCTTTCTCTCTTGCACTCGCCCTCTCTCCCTAGTCACCCTCCCTCACCCTCGCTTCCCTCCCCCCCCCCCCCCCCCCCCCCCCTCCTCTCTCTCATTTACTTAGTATTTGTGTTGTGATAGATAATTAAACTTATTTTTGTTGATTGAATTTAAGAATTTGGTGATTGGCGCGAGGAGCCTCGGTTTGCATGATAGTGAAGTTATCTGTAGATTCATTTTGCTAAAGAAGTAGGATATGTCATCCCTAGTTTTCGATTTGTTATGCTATGATTTTTCTCATTTTAAAATCATTTTATTTTTAATGATTTTATGAAAAATGATTTGAATGGAGTGTACATATATATATACGTATAAAATGTTTTTTGCCAAATGATATACATATGTTGATATGTTATTTTGAGTGACTCAAGTGAGATTATTTGAGACTTGGTTTGTGCCTGCCCAAGTGTGCTAAATGAAAATTTAAACTCTATCTAGTATGAAAGTTTTGCTATGGAGCCTTGTTTACATGGCCAGATGGTACCTTGTAACTGATCGGTCCACTTCGATAGTGTATGTATTCTGGCCTAGCACTGTGAGTATATTATTTGCTTTACTTATTTCACTTCTGCTTCTGCAATACAATGTCTTTATTAATTGAACATGATTAACCCTATCTCAAATTTTTTATTAAGTTTAATTATTTTAAATGAGCCGCTGTATCCTACCGATCTTGTAGCTCATGTTTAATTATTTTAACCCCCAAGAGGTGCTAGGAGTAGCGCCGAGTAGACAGGTTTGACTTCAAGGCCATTGCGGTCGAATGACAATTTATTTGTACTTTCATTTTCAATTATTTTTTTTTAAGGCATGCATAACTAAACTCTCTCTCTGAATTGGGTTTGGATGTTTAAACTTTTATTTTATGCTTTTCTTTCTATTTGTATGATGATACCTGAGATTTGATTTCACAACTTATTTTCATCTGATATCTTAGTATTTCGAAATTTCCACTGTTTTGATTAAAAAGCTACTTGACTTTTTTCAATAATTTAAAAATGGTAGACTTTTAGGTCAAATTACAACTAGACACAAAAGTTTAATGCATTTTACCAAAAATGACTAGAATTGGAATTTACTAAAAGTGTGGTTGGATTTCAGAATATTATGCGTTTTTATTTAAACTTTATTACATAATAATTTTAAATTAAACCCCTCACTACTACAAAAGTTGGCTTACACGACGTAAAATACACGATGGTTTTTGTGAAACCGTCGTCTTAAACAAGATTACATGACGGTTTTGTTGGAACCGTCGTGTAATCTGGTAGCATTTAAAAAAAAAAAGAAGGATTACACGTAAAAACCGTAGTGTAATCCTCGGATTATACGACGGTTATATAAAACCGTCGTGGAATCCTCCGAAAATTTTCAAATTTTCAAAATTTCAAAATTTCAAAAAAAAAAAAAAAAACAAATAAAACAAAAAAAGATTACACGATGGTTTTGCTCAAAACCGTCGTGTAATCTTAGATTACATGACGGTTCTAAAAATCATCGTGTAATCCTCCGAAAATTTTCAAAATTTTCAAATTTTCAAAATTTCAAATTAAAAAAAAAAAAAAAGGATTACACGACAATTTTGAGCAAAACCGTCGTGTAATTCTTCGAAAATTTTTAAAATTTAAAAAAAGAAAATGATTACACGACGGTTATAGATAACCATCGTGTAATCCTCCAAAAATTTTCAAAATTTTCAAATTTCATGCTTTAGAATTCACACGAAAACCCATTATTTAAATACATTTTCCTCTTCATTTATCATCATTTTCATCTTCAACCCTCTAGACAACTCAAAGTTTTCTCCTCCCCACCTCCTTCGCCTGCCCCCCCCCCCCCTAACTTAAAATCCGGTCACGTCGCCGCCGCTGCCACTTCAAACTTTTCCCAAACCGCCACCATAGCCCCGGTTTTTTTCCGCCGCCACCGTCACCACGACCTCTCTCTCCCGGTGTTCCCATCAAGGCCGTGACTATTTTTCTTTAAAGAAAAGCAAGGTGACTTCCATATTGCTCAATTTCTTGTTTTCTAACAAAACTACGAAAACACAATGATTTAATAATTTGCGTGGAGTGTAATTTGTAGTGTTGTTTGAATGTTTTTTTTTTGGTTTTTTTTATTGTTGCTCTTTGGAGATGAATGTTTTGTGCACAGTTTTGGCACTCTACACACATTTTTTAACATGGTTTTTATCCGTCCACCACATGCTCGATGAAATGCCAAAATGGATTTTTGTTTTGGATAATCATATGGAATTTGATTCTAGTATAATGTGTACCATTACACGACGATTTTGCTCAAAACCATCGTGTAATTGGGCTTGAATTAAAAAAAATATAGGCTTTTTTTTTTTTTTTTTTGGTGATGGCACACATTACACAACGATTTTACTGAGCTAATGAACATGTAAGTCAATTTTAATATGTTAATTTTTTATTTTAATCTTAATTATATGCATCTTAATTAGATTGAACTTTACCAATTTGCTAGGGCCCTAACGGATTGGAAGATTATGGCCGGAGAAGGGATTAGAAGGAGACGAGACTGTAAATTGAAAATCTCGAACCGGCCTTGTCCTTTCCAAGAGGGAAGTGTTGAATGTGGTTATTTTATTTTAAGTTTTATGAGGAACATAGTGTTGAATGGAATTGACGTACTTGAAAGTAAAGAATTTTTCACTTCTCAGGATTTGGACTTGATTAGGGGAGAATGAGCTAGCCATGTAATGCAATTCATTAATTATGATATGTAAACTTGTAATGTATAATAATTGGTATGTATTTTTACTTTGATCAATGTAGTTAATATCTTGGATCGTGTATTGGATAACATAAAGGTTAGGCCACCCGTCGGAAATCAGCAAAAAAACCCTAATTTTTTTATTTTTTACAAATCTGACACATTACACGACGGTTCTTTGAACCGTCGTGTAATGTTACTTCAAAATTTTTTTTTTTCTCATTGCTTTAGATACATTACACGACGGTTTGGAGTCGGAACCGTCATGTAATATTCAACATTACACGACGATTTTGGCTTAAAACCGTCGTGTAATGTAGCCAATTTGGCACTCTCTGCAACTGTATTTGTTGTTTTAACGACGATTAAAACCGTCGTGTAACCTTGAGATACCACGACGGTTCTTTGAACCGTCGTGTTATCTTCCACGACGCTGGATTACATGACGGTTATGGAACCGTCGTGTAATCCACAGTTTTTACTAGTGCCTCCACGTTACCGTACTTGGTTACAGGTTGTGACATGTTGTTTGGTATGATGTCCCTCCAAAAATCTCTTTAGTTTAGGAACGATCAAAATTGGAGTGTTTGAAAGAATTTAGAACTCCTCTTCTAATCACTTCCTTCTTCCTTTTTCTCTTATCTAACAACCATAAATGTCAAAATCTTTTCACATATCCCTCTATTGCTCTCCTTCCTTCCACTTTTCTATCCTACCAAACACCACACATTTAGGGAGCTTAAGACTGCACTGCACGTGTGCCCACTCCTACAGGACGTGGGTGATTTCCTTAGTATGGGATCAGGAAAGTTTCCCAATCCCATTTAGACCCTGGTAATATATATAGACACTTATGACATGTTTACTTATTAAGAGTAGGGAATGAGAGTGGAGAATGGAAGTTAATCATTTGTTTATTTGCTCTTTTTTTTTCCCTCTCTGGAATAAAAGTAAGAATGGTGGGTCCCATACCAATTTGAGATTAAGGAATGAGATTGGTAATCCCATACCCCCCTTCGGTTTTGACTCCCATTCCCACTATTAACATTAAATTACCATTTTATCCTTAGTTTATTTGCAAAAAATTGTATTAAAAATAATAACAACCTATATTAATTAATTTTATTAACCAAATATAATATATTTGTATTAACTTAATATTATATAACTATCCTAATTACTATTAACGTTATTAGAGTAAATAAAGAACTTTTTTTAATCACAATATATTATTATGTTTCTATTTATATTTTTTATACTTTACTTATTTTAATTTATTTTTTTAACAAAAAATTACACAATTTAATTTTATTGCCTTAATATCATAATGGTTATTTTACTTTTGATTAATAGTATGATAATAAATAAAAAAATTTAATCTTTTTTTTTAATTTTTGAAAACACAATAAATAAAGGGGTATACAAGTAAATTTACAGCAACTGACTCTAATTCCTATTCTAAGTAAACGCATGAATGAGATTGGCAGTGATTCCAACTCCGATTCCTGGAACCCAAGTAAATAACATATTCTGACTTCGAATCATGACTCCGAATCCAGCCAACTCCGAATCCTACCCACTCCGATTCATGATCACTCCGATTACGGGTAAGTAAACATGCCATTAGTGGTACATAGTAGAGTTGGATCTTTTTTTGAGCTCCGTTGAGAAATGTCATTCCTTACTTTTATGGTGCGTTTGGTTTGTCATCTTTAACTCAAAATTTCTATATTATTTTTTGTATTTTTTTTGAAAAATCATTCTTAATTATAATTATTTTTTGAAAAGTCAATCGATTCCTCTAAAAATTGCATCTCCAATCGATGAATCAAACAAGGGCTTAGTGAATCACGCATTTATAGCAAAAAAAGTTTTGGAAGCAAATAGTAGTATTGAGACTGTGTTCTCAAGTTCAAAAAAATTCAAAAAAGTTCAATGGTGCTCATCATGTTCTACGAGAACAAGAATAGCAAGAAAGAATAGCAAGAAAGATCGAAGGTTTTCAAATTCTTCATTATCTAGAGATTTATTTAAGTGTCTATATATATATATATATATATAACTTAATTTGTAAGAAAAAAATATTTTACTTAATATTATGAGTTTCAATAAAAATAAAAAATGTTTCCAGGAATTCATATTGAAAGCACTATTACAATTGTTATATCCAAGTCGACATCATTGAATAAATGGTTATTGTTTATAAAAAAAATTTTGAAGTTCATTCTACAGGCCTTCTGCAATTTTTCTAACAATTGAAAATAATGAAACTCTTAAGCCTAACTATCAATTTAATGAAGGAAATTAACAACATCAGAATTGGGAGCAACAAGAAGCATGGATTCAATGCCCAAGTGTCCGAAAATATGGAAAATTTCATTCCTAAATATGCATAGGAGAACCTAGAGCATGCTTTAATCCTAAGAGAAGCATCCCTTTGAATCAAGCATTAAGTCACTTGAAACAATTAAAATAACAGTAATCACGGATGGTAGTGGCATAGCAGTAAGAGAATGACTTATCATGACTCTCTTGTCTAGTATTTAGAGATCGGATTCCATTGTTCATTGTGAGGTTGCAATTATGCCTCTCTTATGACCTGCCTAGTTAGATTGGACCTTAGTGATTTGGACTCTCTAGATGTTAAACGAGAAAAGCACGGGTCAGATCCTTCTTTTGTTTCACTTGTGATACTAGTAGATACCCATAATGGTGTTAGTCTGAGAGCAAGCATGAAGACACCGATTTTTGTTTTTTATTTTTTATTTTTGAGAAAAAACAAATAAAAGTAAAGTAGTGTTAGCAGTGCATGACTGGGTATATTGGGTGATGGCAATCGGCAATATGGAGCTTGTCATGTAGAAAGCGTTTTAGTTTGTTCCCAGCTTCCCATTTGAGGTCGACCAAAATCCGAGGTTAATTTTATTCCTAAAAAAATGAGTTATTTTTTATTTTTTTTAAATGAGGTTTTAGTGGTTCAAAATGTACTCTATTTGGAAAAGTTACCATTTTTGAAAAGTTTCTAGTATAAATAGTTGGCCATATAGAGATAAACCATTGGAAAAATATAAGTTAAAGGCTAAACTATTTTTTTTTTAATTTAGGAAAATATTTGGTGCCAATAAAATGTTGATTAACCTATTTGATCAATCAGCAATAATTGATCGACATAAACACATATTCAAGTTGGTGTAATTAGTGATTGGTCATGTTTAAATGGCCAATCAATGATTGATTATTAAAAATAAAAAACTATTTTCCCAATTTTACAAAGAAAACTGTTGGGGACACCAACTCTAATTTAAATTTTTGAGTATCAACCTATGTGATATATGAATTATCATATTTTTTATCGGTTAGTGTTTATAACATTGCCGCATCAATTAATTTCATCTATCAATGAAAACATGATACGTGAGTTCATACCCAAAAAAATGGGAGTAGAGTTGGTGTCATTAGTACAATATTACTCTTAAACAAAACTAAAGACATTTATTAGAAAAATGCTTAAAAAAAAGACCATTTACCCACATATCCCAAACTATATATACAAGCAAACACATTCAAGTAATTGTCATATTTTTAACTTGAGAATGTGAAGATTCAAACTTTATATGTTGTGATAGGGTAAAGTGTAAGAAATTGCAAATAGATTATGTCTTAATTTATTGTACATGAGGTTAGATCTTATGATATCACATATGAAGTATTTTGATTTACTAATATCGCATAAGAAAAAAATCTTATGTTCTAATAGCGGGCTTATTTATCATGTAACAAGATATTAGAACTCTACATCTTATATATAGTACAATTAGGTATAAAACTATCGTTAAATTATGTCTTAAGTAATTAAGTATATATGAGGTTGACAGTTAGAAATCTAAGTAAATCTCACGTTCTAATGAAAGGTTTACTATCACATAAGAAGTATTTTGGTCATTAGGGATATGAGGGTCGAATCTTTATAAAAAAAAAAAAAACGCGCTATCACAATATTGCATAGGAAGCGACAAATGTATTTCTCGATCTTATTATAATCCTATCCAACAGGCTTAATCTGTTACAATTTTTACAGCCCATGAACCAAAAAAAAAAAAAAAAAAAAAGGAAAGAAAGGAGAGAAAAAGAAGAAAGAAAACCCAAAGGGATCAATAACCGGTCTCTCTACATATACAAATCAACTTGATATACACATTATAAAAAGACGAGTGCCTCTCAAGACCTCACTACCCGCCATATGGCTGGTTTTTTTTTTTTTTTTTTTTTTTTTTTAAATTTAATTTAATTTAATTTTTTTTGCTTTTGTTTTTACTTTTGTTTGTTTGTTTATTGTTGTCCAACTAAAAGTGTGTGTGTGTGTCTATATATATATATAGGGGGAGATATTTATAATGTTTATAGGAACACCTTCAAAATTATAAGAGGACTGCATATTAATGAAGATTGTGATGCAAATAGGAATAATGTGGTGTTCAAGACTAATAAATAGTTGAATTCCCTGATAGGCGGAATCCTCTTTCCACAACAGCTACAGTCTTTATCAGTTGATCCACTATGGATTTAGTTGTCACCAAAATAACCAAACAAATAAAGCAATTAAATATGCCTTTCTTCTTGACCGATAAACCTAAGAAAAAAAAAATGGGGATCTAAGTGAATCAAAATATGACCCCACAATTAACAAAGTCAAGGTTTATTTCCGTCTGAAGCTTTAAAAAATAATTTAAAAAACAGATCAAAAGAAGAGAAAAAGGGGAAACTTTTCAAAGTTTTATAATAAAATAGTCACATTTTTTCCTAATTTTACTAGTGGGGTAGCGTGGAAATTTGGTCATATATGGATTATGGGTGGGGCCCAATTGAATTGTCCAAATAAAGCCCAGGCCCACAAATAATGTTTTCTCTCGAGGATGATACGACGGAAAGCAAAAATATTTTGCCTTCATCAACAAGCATGACAATCTTGACTAACAAACACCACCAGATTTCTATTTCTAATCTCCCAAAATCCATTGCCAGCTTCTTTTTGTGTGTGTGTGTATATATATGTACACATGAAAAATGTTGTGCAAATACTTTGCAGGTCTCTGTGAGGTCGATACACTTCCCTGAGAATTTCATGGCCTTAATTCATAAATATACATATATGTATATGCATATTACATATATGTGTGTTAATAGTATTTGAAGTTTTATAATCTCTAGACCTATTACTAGTATTTGTGATTTTCATTTTCGTTTTTGATTCTAAACCCATGTTCGACACACCGTTTTAAATTGAAAATTTTGGATTTAAAATAAGAATCTAAAATGAATGTGGTGTAAATTTTGAAAGAAAAAATATTTTGATCTGAAATAAAATGAATTTTTATATATAAGATGGTATGCTAAATACACACTAAGCTGTGTATGGTATGAGTAAAAAATGTAAGGAAGGAAAACATAGGAGGAATTTTAGGATGAAAATTGATAATTTGGATGTTTGGTAGAATAGAAATTTGGATAAAAAGGAAAATAAGTGGAAGAATTAGAAGGTGGGTCCCACCAAAATTTATCTTCGCAAATGTGGAAGGATTTTACAAAACGAAGGAGATTCATTAGCTCATTATCTAGTCCGAATTGGTGAAATGACAGAATCTGCCGTAAAAATTTTTCAACAGCTCTAGAAGGAATTCCGGGGGTGGGGGGAGCGCATATGAGAATTTAGAAATCCGATACTTTGATAGAGAAAGGAATCCATAATGGAATGATTTTGACTATCGATTTATTAGTAAAAAAAAAAACGTTCTCCTACATTTGAATTGCCGAAACAAGAACTCTATGTGAGAGTTGAAGCCCCAAAGGGACAATTGGGAATTATTTTGATAGGAGATCAAAGTAGTTTTCCTTGGAGATGGAAAATTCGTCCGCTGGGTTTTATCAATTTGCAAATTCTTCCTCAATTAGTTAAAAGAATGAAATTGACTGATATTATGACAATATTAGGTAGCATAGATATCATTACGGGAGAAGTTGATCATTAAAATGATAATTGATATACCAGAAGTACAAAATATTAATTCTTTTTCTAGATTCGAATTTTTAAAAGATACCTATGGAATTATGTGGACCCTTATTCCTATTTTTATTCCTGTATTGGGAATTACAATAGGTGTACTAGTAATTGTATTTTTAGAAATAGAGATATCTACAGGGTTACAACAACGTATTCGACCTGAATACGTGGACCTTTGGGAGTTCTTCAAGCTTTATAAAGGAAAAGTTTGACCTTAATGTAAAGAAATAAAATCACATATGATTGATAGTATTAGAGTAAAATAGTAATTTCAAATAATAAGTTTCCATCCCTTTGGTTTAACTTACAATACAAAATAAGAGAAGGTAAAAACATTTTTTTTCAACCTTTTAATTCCGAACACATAAAGGAAAAATCAAAATTTTTTCTTTCTTTATAATTTTTCTTTCATCATAGTTTTTCTTTTCCTCCTATTTTATTTTTTTTACCAAACGGAGTGCAAGTACAATCCATGCAAGATTGCTTGAAAGATTAAATCGATAGCATATACGTGCTAAGTAGCTCTTGAGTGGTTCAAGCAACAAAAAAGTAAAACACAAAATAATTTAATAAATAAATAAAGTAACTCTTGAGAGGGGCTCTAATTTGGATGGGGGTACTGAAGATCCGTACAGTTCCTTGTATCTTTCACAAACTGTTGTTTTGAGTTTGGTCAAGGATACCATCATCAATTTTCTGTACAAAAAGTGATATTATCATTGTCGAGCTTCTAATAATGTGAAAAATGCCAAGTGTTTGCGGAATTGTGATCATACTATTTAAGGATGATAATATTTTCTGCCGGAGCAGAAGGGATAAGGATGTAAGATAATATTTGGGGACAAAGATAAAGTCTTTTTACTGAATTAAAAGTAGGACTGTATCAGGAAAAATATCTCGTCAGATCTCCACCCTGATATACGTATGACATAAATATTCATACTATGTATATATACATGTATATGTTAAGTTTTTAAACTTAATTCGATGTTTGTTTTTTTTTCTTTTTTAAATAATGACTAATTGTATAATTTTTTTTAACTAGAAAAAGTAAATTATTAGTTAGTAAGCTTAATTGGTTAATACTAGTTAGTTTGTGTCATTTAGTTTTCGGAATTTTTTACAGTCATTTGTGTGGTTTTATTATTAATATTAATTTTTATTTGTTTAGAACTTTAATAGTTTTGTGAAAATTTTTATTTTGGTCTAATTTTTATGATTATATTTTACTTTATCATTTGTTCTTAGTTGTGTAATTTAAAAAATGTGCATTTTCAAAATGCATAATTATGTTGACAGGAAATGGGATGAGTATGGGGAATCCCAGTCCTTGACCATTCCCCTTTTTAGGTGGAGATGGGAATAAGAAACAATCACCGCCCCCTATCCCGCCATGTCGCGCTGACATCTCTAATATTATTAGTTGACTTGTTTACATATCCAGACACTAGCACTAGCAGCTAATATCATGTACGGCCTTAATTTGTCATATTTTTAAAAAAATTTGAAAACCAAATTTATTCGTAAAATTGAACAAAAATATCCTTAAATCTAATTTAAGAAACAAAAAGGGTAGACTTCGTCCTAAAAAATAGCCAAAATAGAAATTTAAAAATCACTAAAAACATTTCCCTTTAAATTCACGTATCTGAACCCAAATTCGTTTATGGATTGCAATTCAAAATTCTTTTCAATAAATACGTTTTAGTGTTTGTTGTTGAATTTTTGTATTTACTGTCAATATTATATTAATAAGGTCAATGTGTAATGGTGCAAAAATTTGTGAATATTTTTTTTTGCTCAATATGCAAGTGATCCGAAAAATGATAAAACATGGCATATGCTATTTGAAGTTATTTTATAAAATAATATGCTCATTATCATATAGATCATGGCCATATTATTATTGATCAAGAGTAGGCAGTATAATGATAAGATCCTTATATTATAAACATCGTATGACGGAATATAATCGTTGAAGTGACTGAATCATTATCGTAAGGACCAACATGTCAAACATAATGCACATAAAAAATAAACTCAAAACAACAACTAACAAGGAACAAAAGTAAAATGACAAAATTAATGAAGGAAAAGTAAAGGATTGTGCTTTCATAAAAATATGAGAGAAAAAACGTCTTTCCTTAAAAATAAGTGAAAAATATAAAATTTAAGATTCAAATTAAATAATAAATTGCAAGAAATAAGGATGTTAGTTCATTCGATAACAACGCTCCAGGAAGGAAAAAAAAAAACAGTTAACAAACTGGAGATAAATTGGAAAATTTTGGTTACATATAAAACTCCACAAAAGAGAAAGACAATGTCAAATGTGGAAGGAAAAAATAATAAATTTCAAATTTCAATTAAATTTTAAAAAAAGTTGAAAATTGTTCATTTTTTAAAAGGAATATTTCAAATTGGTCATCTTGAATTAAGTATTTCATTTGGGATATGAGAATGTGAGTTTGTAAGATTTCCAAGTTCCTTTGGTATTTCATATTGGGGCTTTTTCTAAACCCTGGAAAATGAACTGTGGGAGTCACTTTCCTTTACTAGCATAGTGTTTTTCATTTTCCTGAGGATCTAAATACCAAAGGAAACTTAACTAAAAAAATCAACATACCCTGTTCTTCAATGTCGAGCAACCCTACCCACCATGACTCGCTGCGTTGCCGAGCAAGGTCCCCCTCCATCGTGAGATGCTGTACACAGCCAGTGAAGGAGTTGAGTAAGACCTAGTGTGGGCAACTGCCCTTATTGACTTTAAAAAAAATTACAATAAAATTTGAGCACTTAGCTTTTTGATCATTTCTTCATATTGGTCTTTCGGAGATTTAATATTCTTGTATAAACCCCACTGAAATAAAACTTGTTTTTATTTTTATTTCTTTATATTTTAATAAACACCTCTACTTTTTTTTTTTTTTTTTTTTCTTTTTTAAATAAGGTTGCTGTTTTATTAATAAGGAGAATAAAAAGAAACAGCATTAGTGGGACCATACACGGGTAGACTTAGAATTAAAACCAAAAGAGGCTAGAAGATGGGCCATTTGGTTAGCATTTCGCCGAATATGAGACACTAGAGGACGCTGCAGAGTATCAAGCAAAGCTTGAATATCTTTGAGCACAGGACTTTCCACTGCGAGCTCCAGGTTGTCATTGATAGCTGAGACAAGGTTGATGGCATCGGATTCCACCATAGGATCATCTACCTCTAATTCATGTGCAAACTTCACCCCCTCACGGAGGGCCAAGCACTCAGCAAGCAGCGGGGAGAAACTACCTTCCAACGCCTTAGCCAAAGCACCACAGAACAACCCTTGATCATTACGAATGACAACACCCACGCCAATATGGTGTGACGCCGGCAAAACAGCCGCATCTACATTCATTTTCAGAAGACCAGCTGGAGGAGGCATCCACATATCCGAGCCAATAACCTGCCGTTGCTCAGGGACCACCCGATTCAAAGCTCTCCAATCACTGAAGCTAGCCAGCCCAAAGTCAAGAAACTTCCCTCCGCCCCATGGATTACTCTATTCCGTTCACTCCATAGCTTCCAAGCAAGCCAACAAAGTAGAGCAAAATCATCACTATGAATCTCTACCACCAATATTCTCAGAAATTTCGCGAAGGGAAACTCCAGACATCTTTCCATTGATTTCCAAAACCGAGAGTCTCCACACCTCTTGAGAAACCGTACATCCCAAAAGTGCATGGGAAGTAGTTTCCCCTACTAGCTTTGCAACGGGGACAAATCACATTGTTAGGATTTTGGCAAAAATAAAAGGAGAGCTTTGTCCGACATTGGAAAGGAAGCAAGAGTTGAGGGATTCTGAAGGCTATATAAGGAACCCAAAGGCTTAGTTTCTAATCTCTCTAGTCAAAAACACTTTAAGTATTGTATTTTGACTCTAGTTAAATTCCTTTCTTATTTCTCATATATTTGAGTATAGAAGGGTTGTGAGTTGGTGTATGCTTGGGTATAGTGTGGGTGTATCGGGGTTGTGGGAGTGAGAGAAAAATACTGTGTGATTGTAGAAATATTTCACATAGTGGATTTCTTTCTGAGGGCTGTGGTTTTCTCATGTTTTGGAGTTTTCACGTAAATTTTTCTGTTGTGGTGATTGTGGTTTTTTTCTCATTTACTTCTTTATTAATTGTTGATATTTCTATTTGTTTGATTCCTACTTGGGGATCCAATTTTTTCCAACAAGTGGTATCAGAAAGGCAGGTTCGTGGTGTGGCTTTGTGGATACGGTCTGAGGTAGTTCTGTCTAAGGAGGTTGGGTTTTAAGTGGGATCGCTGTGACCCCTCCAGTCTTTCCTGGGAACTTTCTTAGTGGGTGCTATTCATGATTACTGCAGGGTTATTGTTCAGCAAGACAGGAGTTCGGAGCAGAAATGTTGAAGTTTTCAAGGCCTGAAGTTTGATGTGTAAAAATTTGATGGGAGGATCAATTTTGGCTTGTGGCAAGTGCAAGTCAAGGATGTGCTGATACTATATGGGTTACACAAGGCTTTGAAGGGGAGACCAAGCCCTGATTCCAGCAAATATTTTGTAAAGTCTAGTATGAGCGATGAAGATTGGGAAGATCTGGATTTGAGAGTTGCAAGTGCAATACATATGTGTTTGGCCAAGAATGTTCTTGCAAATGTGCATGGAATTTCGACAGCCAAGGAACTCTAGGAGAAGCTTGAAGAGTTGTATCAGGCGAAGGGCATCTCAAAGCGGTTGTACCTAAAGGAATAGTTTCATTTGTTGCGTATGAATGAAGGTACAAAAATCTCGGATCATCTGAGTGTTCTCAATGGTATAGTCTCTGAACTGGAGGCTATTGAAGTTAAGATTGATGATGAGGATAAATCGTTAAGATTCAACTGGTCCCTTCCACCTTCTTATGAACATATGAAACCTATCTTGATGTATGGGAATGAGACTGTCCTTTCTGAGGAGAGAAGGCTGAAAAGTAGTTCATCAGAGAACTTAGCGTTGGTAGCAAGCAATGGGAAGAAGAAGAACTCCATGAAAAATTTTGTCTGTTGAGGGTGTGGACAATCTGGGCTCTTGAAGAAAAATTATCGAGGTGGAGAGATTTTGGCAAATAGCTCCAAGTCAAAAGCTAATAGTGTCTCTCTTTTCATGGGAGACAATGATGTTGTTTGAGAAGAATGGAGATGTATATGCTCATGGTATGTCCGCTTTGCCATGAAAGAGGGTGTGTTGTTGGTAGTGGATCCACAAGTTTGCACACGAGCATTGATTTGACGTTGATGCAAGGTGTGTGGTGGAATTAATGTCGATGGTTGATGAACTTCTGGGAAAGTCAAACATAGAAGTTACACCATAACTTTTCAGCAAGGTTTTTCGACATGTGCTGGAGTGAAATTCTTGGAATTTGTCAATTCTGAGTGGTGTACTCTTATGGTGGAGTATGATTGTTCTCTATGTTGAGAATTATGACTGTCGGTGAAGATAGTTATTTCATCAAAAGTTTCTTTGATTTAGCCAAGGTGGAGATTGATAGGATTTTGGCAAAAATAAAAGGAGAGCTTTGCCCCACATCGGAAAGGAAGCAAGAGTTGAGGGCTTCTGAAGGCTATATAAGGAACCCACAGGCACCCTAGTCAAATATTTTGACTCTAGTTAAATTCCTTTCTTTTTCTCATATTTTTGAGTGTAGAAGGGTTTGAGTTGGTGTATGCTTGGGTATAGTGTGGGTGTATTGGGGTCGTGGGAGTGAGAGAAAAAGATTGTGATTATAGAAATATTTCACATAGTGGATTTCTTTCTGAGGGCTGTGGTTTTTCTCATGTTTTGGAGTTTTCCACGTTAATTCTTGTGTTGTGGTGATTGTGGTTATTTTCTCATTTATTTCTTTATTAATATTTATTGATATTTCTGTTTGTTTGATTCCTAGGGGTGGTCTTGGGATCCAATTTTTCCCAACACATGTAACACCCTTCCATAATTTTCTCCACCATTGTACATCGGGGTTCAAAGAGGAGGAGGATGACAACTTCTTGGACTCCCAAACAATTCGGTACCTAGAGCGGACTTTATATAATCCCTTGGCCTCAAAATGCCATATCCACTTATCACTGCCATTACCATTTCCCAAAGGAATACTCTTGACAATATCGTGATCCACCGGCCAAAGCACCCTGCTAATTATGTTCGAATCCCATGAATGGATGCCATTCCTAAACAGGTCAGCTACCACCATACCCTGATCATGATCCATAGGAGAAGTGACAGGTCGGAAGGAATTTGGTCTAGGAAGCCATGGGTGTTCAAACACCCGAGTCGTCCGGCCATCCCGAATACGGCGAGGAAGCCCAAGCTTAATTACATCCCGACCCCATAAAATACTACGCCACATGTATGAAGCACCGCTACTTGGAGCAACATGGAAGAAATACGCATCACTAAAATACTAATCTCTGAGTACTCGGTCCATGAGAGAATTTGGATCTAGCAAGATCCGCCAACTCTGTTAAGCAACAAGGGCTTGATTAAAACTTAAAATATCACGATATCCCAGGCCGCCATCTTCCTTTCGGCGACAAGTTCATCCAACTCCACCAATGCATTTTCTTAGCATCGTCTTCGCCACCCCACCAGAATTTTGCCACCATCGATTGGATGTCTACGCTGGGAGACGGAAAACACTCATAGTGTAAGTGGGAACCGATTGAGCAACCGATTTTATGAGTAGTTCACGACCACCAATAGAGAATAACCTTCCCCGCCACAGTTGCAGCTTGCACCAATAGAGAACAACAGATTTTATCCTTGAGGTATTGTGATATGTATTGTGATTTTTTTGTTAATATAATAGGAGCTTTTAATGGTAGGATATCCCTATTGATAGTGTACATTTTAAAGGTCAAAATCACATCTAAATAAAAAGTATGCCAAACAACAGTTATATATAGAGGCCAATACTTCGAACATTCATCCCTAAATTAAAAAATGTAAATTTCAGTCTATTTCTGATGGACATTCCTCGCATATCCTAATGCTTTTTACAATTTAAAAAGATACATGGAGCTGCTAACCATCGATCTCGCACCTTCTAAGCAAGAAAAGAAGAAAAAAAAAAAAAGAAAAACACTTGGCCACTGATGGTTACTCTTTCCACAACGGCATGCTGCTCCACCATTTTTATTCTGCTACATTGTCGTAACCACCAAGAATATTTGACTCAAAACAATTTAAAAAATAAATGTAATTAAATTACAATTACGATTAAGCTCCTGATAAACCTTTATATTTTGACAAGTAAAATAAATGTGTAGTAACCATAAATTACACTATCCCTGCTTTCTCACCAAAAATTAATTAAAACGTCTTACGACTACTCGTCACAAAATCATCTTATAACTCATCATTGTTAGAACTTCTCCTACGTATGACACGTGCACAATGTTAAAAAAAACTTATGAAGGACTCTAGCATAGTTAGGGGTGGCAATATGTGTTGGTGACTCGTGTTCATATCATGTTTGACTATTTAGTTGGCACTATAACCCCTTGAACTAATACAACCCATATAATAATGTTGTCAAAAATCAAAACCCAAACACGACCCTTTATAAAATTAAGAGTTGACACAAACACGGCTTGTATAACCTATTAATTGAATAGGAGGTCACAATGGTGGTGTGTCAACCTGCAAATCTAGATATTGAAAAGATCATTAATGAGTTATTTTTGTTAAGGGTAAAAAAACCGAGTCACATATCGTAAAAATATAACAACAATAACTGACATATAAAGGTATTGAGTTACACCACTTAACAAGTTGATATTTTAAGATAGAAGCTCAATTGCTTAGCAATCTCAGATTTCTCTTCCTCTCTAATCTTCACAAAGCGTATCAGAGTCCAATAAGTTCAAATGAGTGGCTCGATCCATCCTATACAAGATTGGTGACTCCAAAAAGAACACCTTTTTTGCGAGGACGTGTTAAGGGTAAAAAGCAATCCAAGCCCCACATCGCAAAGAATTAGGTCACTCCACTTAACAGATTGACCTTTTAAGATGAAAGCTCAATTTTTTAGAAGTCTCAAATTTAGCAATTTTAACTTGTTTTTGACCCATTTAACCAACCTGTTTAAATCAATTTTAATACTAAAAAAACCATACATAATCGGTGAGTACAATGCCTAAAATCAATAGCCTAATATCAAAATGAAATTAAGTCCACAGCTAATATCACAAAACCACCACCAGAATAAGGATAAATCCACAACCTTAACCTATGACAATCCACAACAATATCGCAGACATTCAAAAATTGGTAAAACAAAGTCTAGAACTAAGCCTGTGTTTGGACCTCCAATCCAAACCCTATTTCCACAATTCAAAATTTTTTTTTTTCTTCAGCTTTACTATTTACACAGTTTTGTAACTTAAACTTTAAAAATCTATAACTTTGTATAGACAAGTCTAAATTAGATTATTTTATTTTATTTTTATAAATTGCATAGAATTTCAAAACAAATAAAATAAGCTCTATATTGATTTTTTTTTTCCGAACACATTACAAGTTTTTACACTTTTTAACTCAAACAATTCAAAAGTCTTGATAAACGCACAATTAATCCAAACCCAAATTCTACAATCCAAACCTTAGTACCAAACGCATGCTAAGTCATAACACACAACCATAACATAATCAAAAAGCGAGGACCAAAGTCCAACAATCTCCACAATTAGAGGGACAAGCTTATGAATTCTGTTATAGGAGACGTTGATCCATGTGAGAAAGGCTCCTCATGTTCGAGCTAAATTTGACAATATTTTGTGTGAGATCCTCACCTTCTTGAAATTGACACGAAAAATTTAGATTAATTAAAATCAACTAATAAGAAAACTTAAAATATAGATATAGATATTTAACTAAATATTGGTACATAATCCTCACTTTTCTTCTATATAGCTCTTCTTTCTTTCTTTTTTTTTTTTTTTAACAAGTTCGTTAATTATATTTTGTGGCATTTTTCATGACAAAATGAAGGAAACTAAATTTTTTTGACCTATTACCAAAGAAAATATCATCAACATCCTATTTTCCCATCTAACCTTAAAAAAGAGCAACTTATGAACAAGTTATTCTGATTTACTTTTAAAAAAATGATAATCAATTATACTTTGATGAATTCTACGGACTAAAGCAATACTCCTTTTAGTTGTCTAAAGAAATAAATGATTTATTTAAAAAAAAATAAAAATGGAGGAGAGTTTTTTTTTTTTTTTTTTGGTTAATTAAAAAAATTTCACTAATAATATTCGGCATCGTACATTTCTATCTCCGCACAACTCCGCGACAGTACTAGAGCTCCACGTGTATAAGAGGCCAGTTATAGTAATTTTTAGTGGGACCCCCTTGTTATTTAATGAAGAAGATCACAGCATTCACATTGTCACCTCCGACCACGCGCGCTAGGCATGTTACATTCAAGCTGCATATCAATTGAGATGGCACTAGCATCTACATACTAATTAAATATTTAAAATTCAGCAAAAATAATTACAAAAATAATTACAAGAGAAATTACAAAAAAAGAAGAAAGAATCACATTTAAGATGCACACTTTGGTTGATATTTTATTTGTATATTATTATTATTTTTGTTTGAAAATTACTTGTTCTTTTAAAATAGGAATTTCGACATTCAAATGACAAAAAATAATCTTAATTAAAGTAGATATATGTATATAAATTTTATATTTTAGTCTAAAGAATCACATAATCTCGTAAATTTGGGTTTGACATTGTTGATAGTGAAAAATATTTGTTTGTTTTTTGTTTTTATTTGTTGTTTTTTTTTTTCGTAGATTTCAAAAATGTAAATTTATAAATAAAAAAAATAAGGCTATAAATTTTTTTTTTTGGGTAGGAATGGCCCACAAAATAAGGTTATAATTGAATATATCAACGTCCACCTAAAAATAACCCACCGCTATTTGGTGTTTATTACAAACAGTTTTATTCAAATAAAAAGTTGAAATTGATATGTTGAAACGCATTATGCCTTGCGCGCGTGGTCAATGGTAGAAAAGGGTGGAACTTTGTTACAGATGCGGAGATGGTACCGGAGGATGCCGAATAGAATTGCTCAAAAAATTTAGGAGAGTTAGACATACCGTAATGCCACGTTTAATTGTCAAAATTTCCCATTAAAAATACAAAATTTTGCATTGGTAGAACAAAATAATATTAATTTCCTGTGGACAAATGATATATGTGAAAATTATTTTATTATTTTTCTTTAACAAACATAAGTGCTCAACTGCCCATTGAGCTTGCTATTTCCCTTCTCTTTTTTCCCCCCTCTTACCTGGCATTTCGTTTTTTATTTTATGTGAGTTCTTCGATTTGTTTAAAAAAATTTTGGATATATTAAAACACTTTTTTTTTTTTTTTTTTTTTTTTTTTTTTTTAACTTAAAGATGTTGGAGTGATTTTCTCCACATCAACATCCTTCCACTATATCCGTCCTTATTCGCTATGCCCCTCCATCTCTTACGAATAGGGGACGTCATGCTTGTACCTACAAATAACACTTTAACAAATGAGCAAAGAACAGAGAAAAGAGACAACTAGCTTTGGAAGAAAAGAAAAAGACATATAGTTTTAATAAATGAAAAAATGATTAAAGGTTTGTAAAATGAGAATGGCCTTTTATGATCCCTTAGAGTCTCTGGGGTTGTCTTAGAATTGACTCAAGTGCTCTTATTTATAGATAAAATAATCAATTAGAAAAATCATTTAGATCCTTTCTAATTGACACACGTCATAGGTTAACCTAACTCCTGTCTTATTTGATCCTGGCTTAGTCGACCCTTGAGGTCTACGTCAACCCTCAAGGTCTCAACCCCTGTTAAGGTCAACCCTTGAGGTTTATCTCAACCCTCAAGGTCGCAACCCTTGTGTTGGTTGACCTCTTTCTCTGTAGGCCCTTGTCATGATCGACCCTTAAGGGTTATCTCAACCATTGTGTTGGTTAACCCTTAAGGTCTTGAATCCTGTCTTCGTCGACCAGTCTTGACCTGTCCTCTCTTAGCTGATCCTTATCTTAGTCGATCATTGAGGTCTTTCAATCTTGATCGTCAATCATTAGACTCCATGGTCTTACAACTTTTGGTTTCAGTCTTTTTCTTCTTGGTTTACGTCGACCTCAACATCTCGCCCCTATCTTGCTCGACCCTTGAGGTCTTGACCTCAGTCGTCAATCAGCATATTTGATCTTTGATTTTGAAAAACATGTGTCACGTTCTCGATCTATGAGGGGAAATTTCTCCAACAAAAAAAAAAAGATCTAGGGATAAGTGTTAATTTAATATAAGATTTTTCTTTTGATTATATATGATTCTTGGGTGAGGTGGAACCGGTGAGGACAAACGGTTGCGGTCTATTCATTCAACAAAAACAATGAAAGGAAAGTTAAATCTTGGAGCCCAGACAATCTAAATGTTGGATTATGATATGGAAGTCTTTATATCTAATGCATTTTCTTTCCATCCTACAATACTATTGGCTTGATGAATAACCTAGCAAATGTGAGAGAGAGAAAGATCTTCATGACGCAAACTGATATATATAATTTTGGCTGTTTTCATAGGAAAACCTCAAAATATGAAAACCTGAAAAAGATGTAGACAAGGCGATCAATACGGTCCCTTAGCAATATTTGATTTTATCTTTATATTTGTCCACTAAATATGCTTTAGTGACTTGTTGCACTAACAAAAGTTTAGATAACATAGGCCAACATAGATATAAGAGTCAGATTTTGTTGATTGTGATATTGTACTATATCTATATATTGGTATCTGTCTGTTTGTTTGTATTCAGCTTCACACTTGGATATGTATACCTTATCTTCACACATATACCACGAATAATTCGTAATGAGAAAACGAGTTGTGTGCATTTCAGCTTCAATAATTGGTCCTTTTCTCACATGTAATTCCAGTTTATTAAAAGGTGATATATATATATATATATATATATATATATATATATATATATTACGGTGACACCATACCGAGAATACAACGATTTATAGATTTCATGTTAGAATTTGTAAGTTATGAAAAGTTGGAGTTGTATAAAGAATATGATAACTTGTATATTTGGACGATAAAAATTAGGAATTTTAAATGTTATTGTACAAATTACCATAAATTTATAACGACACCGATACCGGCACCATAAAAGGATCATATATAGATATACTGGGTTATACAAACTACTAAATTTTTTCATCTCGGAAAGATTAAAAAAAAAAAAACTGATATCTATGTATATAAATAAATATATATATTTTTATGGAGGAGAGGAATAAAATCCGCACTCAAATTTTATTTTATGGATAAAAAACAAAAGTGAAAATAAAGAAATCTGATATTTACACTAAAAGCATCTTGATTTTGATAGGGGTTATATACAAGAATGTTATTAATTTGACACCTCATATTTATAGCCATTATAACATTAAACTTGATAATTTTACTATTTCATAATACTAAAATTATCAACTTTAATATCAGAGTGAACAAAATTATAAGGAGGTATTTAAAATATGACTCTCCACCTAATATTCCCTTTTGATAATACTTGTGATCCAGAAGTAATATATATATATATATATATGTGGTAGGATTTCTTTCAGTCGAGGTGATTACCATCGATCACCCAATTGATTATTGCTCGAGGCATGCATATATTCATCCCTTAAGTGATTGCACATAGTTTGCTATATAAAGGGAGACTAAAGGCATGTTTGAATCGTATACTTCTTTCTACAATGAAGATTTTCTTGTTTGAAAAGATAAAGTCATTTCATTTAGAAAATTAAATGGAGTTTGCATGTGTTAAAAAATTCCCTATGTTGAAAACAAAGATAGTATGAAATTTATGTTGTGTTTGGGTTATTCATGTCCAACCCGAAATTGATCTGTTTCTTTTGTGTCATTTTCAGGTCGATTCAAAATTAACCCGCGCCTATTTTTTCCCATTAAACCGTGATATTCATGTTGATTTCGTGTCATGTTCTTGTGTAGTGACCATATTATCAGCCCTATGGGTATTCATTTCATTTTAGTTGAATCAACAGTACGTGATCAAATTGCTTCAAAAGAAGATGAAATTCAGGTTCTTCAATGAATATTGCAGATTCATAAGAATATTCTCAATGTCTAGTAAAAGAAAGTGTTTGTATGACTACTACAATAGTCAGACTAGTTATATATGCACATGCTTCTGGTGTAAAATTCAACTTCCGTCAGAACTTCTAATTACATAGAATCACAAAAATTGAATAATGGACTTGGTGACATTGTACTAATCCTCCTTTTGAAGTTCCATAAAAAGGAACAAATACGCTAATTGTTTTATTTTTGTGTGATAACTTTTGTTATCCTGTATAATTTGTGGACCAATAACAAAAATAATCTAATAAATTATGAAACGTAGTATATGAGAAAGAGTATGACAACGAAAAATAATCCAAGTAGATACAAAAGTAGCAAAAACAATATGTTACGAAATGAATAACTAAAAATAATCTTATAGATTATTAAAAGTAATCTACTAGATTATTCTTTGACTATCGGTGTTGGTGATTGGATCTAGAGACGCCACCCGTTTTATTTAAAATAAATAATAATTTGGTATATGATCAAAAGTAATCTACCAACTTAGTATGTTAGACCATATTCAGAGAAGGTCATACTTCTATTTTGAGAAAAAAAAAAAAAAAAAAAAAAAAGAGGTAATCTTGTAGATTATCAAATACAATATATCAGATTACTCTGGTGATTGGATGAGAGAAGGTCATACACTTGTTTTGAAAACAAAAGTAATATAATCTACCATAGTAACCTCCAGCAAATTATTGGTGGTAATCTAATGGATTACCTTTTCGATCGGCGAAGATAATTTTGACAAGACATATAATATCAACTTTTGACATATCTAGTTAGAGGTAAAGAAAATAATAAAGAAAATAAAAAAATAAAATAAAACTAGGACAATATTTTAAAAGGTTATTTGCATTTTATACCTTTTATTTTGTTTTTATTCAGAAAGTATATCATGAATTTTCAAAATTTACATTAAAATATCATCAAATTTTATTTAATATATAAATATGTACATTTTTCTTGTTCAACACTTAATTTTGACATAAATGGTCCAAAATATTCTTGAAAAGAAAAACTAATACTAAAGTGTTAGTTACCGTTTTATTTCCTATATATTTTTTTTATTCAAAAGTGTTCTGTGCATTTTGAAGTTAAAACAGTAGAGTATCTTTAATATGTATATATATATATATATATATATATATATCTACTCTTTTCTTAATTTTGACCTTAAATTTACTATTAAAAAAAAGCCCTTAGAATTAAAATAACCTGGTAGAATGAAAAATAATCTGATAGATTACGAAAAGTAATTTAATAAACTAATCTATGATGACCGAAGTCGAAGACGGCCAATCATTTTGTATGGAAAATTAAAAAAAAAAAAACCTGAAATGTTTGTATTATGGTAGATTACTTTTCATTACGTACTAGATACTCTCCAACAGCTGGAGACCGATTGCTGGCCCATGTTGATTCCTACTGCATATGGTAGATTACCACTGATAATCTAGCAGATTACCTTTTGAAAGACTAGGGGTAATCCGATAAGATATATTATATTAAATTTTAACTTATTTAATTGAAGATTAAAAAAAACAAAACAAAAAAAAACTGAAATCATTTTATCTGAGACAATATTTTAGAGGTGTTCTGATTTAGGGGAAATCCTCCAGTTCACTCATTACATAATGTTTATAACTTGTGTTGATTTGAAAGCCTAAAATAACTTAGGCCCAAGTAAAGTCCAACACCCAACAAAAGCTTAAATGACCAAAGTACAGGTCTCGAAACGACGTTATTCCTAGACTCTAGAATACAATATGTATTTATTACATTGTAATATATAGAATACGATATGTATTTATTATATTGTAATATATAGAATACAATATGTATTTGGATGTCCTCTTTTTATTTTGTGTTCAAACATAATGTGTATTTGAGTTGCTTACATTTGAATAGTCATTTTAATATGTATTGATGAGAGATAGAGAGTATATGATGTAATTGATAAAAATATATAGAAAAAGTGAATGGATAAATAGTAAAATAAGTGGATATACTTTTCAATTATATTTTATATGATAATATGGACATCAGTTGCACATAAAATTTTTATTTCAATATTGAGGTAAATATAATGCAATTATTTTTTATTTAAATATGAAAATAAGAAAATGTATTTATTTTAATGTATCAGTTTTGAATTAAATTAATTATATTGGCAGTCCAATTGTTGGACTGTGATTGGAGGAGACTGCTTGAAGTAATAAAATAATGGCACGTGACTCACCTCTACACATGCCCATACTCTCCAAGCACATAGAGTGGGCAAAGAATCTATGAAGGGCAGGAAGGGACTTTTTCCGTCTACCACATGGAATCTTGCAATTTTAAATAGACCCTAGAGGCGTCTACTAGGGTTACAAGAGAATACACATTATTGTAGCCTCCATAACAGCTCTCTACACTCTATTTTAGAGTTAAAAAAGTCATAACAAAGAAAAGAACTGACATTCAAGATGATTCAATCATTCTCAAAGACTGATAGAATCTAAGAGACACTACTACAAAAGTTGACTTAGATGACAAAAAATACACGACGGTTTTTGTAAAACCGTCGTCTTAAACATGATTACATGACAGTTGACAAAACCGTCGTGTAAACACTGGATTACACGACGGTTTTGCTGCAATGTTGTGTAATCCAGTGGATTACACGACGGTGTGCCGTAACCGTTGTGTAATATTTGGTTTACACGACGGTTTTTCTAAAATCGTCTATAATCTCTCGGTTTTTACAATTCCTACCATCCCTCATTTTATCTTACAAAACAGTTTTACAGATGCGAAAAACATTATAGAAACTTGCGAAACCAGATCCTTCGCTGCCGCCGTCCACCAAACCAACACAATTAACCGTCGTGTAATCCACTGGATTACACGACGGTGTGCCGTAACCGTTGTGTAATATTTGGTTTACAAGACGGTTTTTCTAAAATCGTCTATAATCTCTTGGTTTTTACAATTCCTACTAGCCCTCATTTTATCTTACAAAACAGTTTTACAGATGCGAAAAACATTATAGAGACCTGCGAAACCAGATCCTTCGCTGCCGCCGTCCACCAAACCAACACTCTTTTATAGTCATTATTTGTAAGTAGTGATTATTACTTACACTTTTAAGTTATTTAATTTGTTTTGATGAATTGTAGATATTTTAGATATATAAAACAATACATTCTCTTTTTTTTTTTTTTTGAAAGTATGATTTGTTAAATTATTTTGAAAGCTTAATACGTGTTATTTTAATTGCAAAAACTTGATTATTGAATGATTTGTATGATATTTAATTTGGATTTAGGCCGGGTTCTTGCAAATATATCGAAAATGGATATGGGCTAATAGATTGACCACAAAATATCGATATGGTGTTGAAAAATTTTTGTCATTTGTCAAAACTCACATGAAAAATGATAAGATTCGATGTCATTGTGTGGATTGTGGAAATTATTGATCTCATTCAATTGATGAAGTTATAAGACATTTGCTTGCCCGTGAGATTATTTGTTCGTACCAAATATAGTATTTACACGGTGAAATTTGTTTGAATCCAACATCGAAGAACAAAGGAAAATAACCTATTGTTGAGGAAGATGTAGGAGATAATTTGTTTGATATGGTTGATGATTTGGAAGAAGACTTTGTGCATCGTTCGGAGTTATTTGATGCAATGATGAATGATGTCGATATGCTCTTGTATGACGAGTGCACTAAATATACGAAATTGTTCGCATTGGTCAAAGTATAGAACATGAAGGCATCGGGAGGGTGGACAAATTCTAGTTTCACGACTCTTTTAGAATTTCTAAGAGAGGTTCTATCGGTGATAATAAAATATCGGCTAGTATGTACAAAGCTAAGAAGACGTTGAGCACTTCGAAAATGGAATATGAAAGAATTCATGCATGTCTAAATGATTGCGTCCTTTACCGAAATGAGTATGAGGATTTGGGTGAATGCCCAGTTTGTAAGAAGTGAAAATGGAAGAAGGGAAAGAAGCCAACGAATGGTAGCAAATGAATGCCGGCAAAGGTGTTATGGTACATTTCTTCGGCGTCGCGTCTGCGGCGTTTATTCCGTAATGCCGATCACGCCAATAATTTGACTTGACACCATGATAAACGTGTTGAAGATGACATGCTTAGACATCCAGTTGATACACTACAATGGAAGACCTTTGATGACGATCATCCTAAATTTAGTGTGGAACCACGGAATCTACGTCTTGGTTTGTCAGCTGACGGAATGAACCCACATTGTAATATGAGTAGTAGGCATAGTACTTGGTCCATCATACTTGTCAACTACAATCTTCCTCCGAAGTTGAGCATGAAGCGGAAGTTCTTGATGTTGACTTTATTGATCTCTGGTCCTCAACAACCAGTGAATGACATTGATGTGTACTTGGCACCGCTACTCGATGATCTAAAGAGCTTATGGGAAAAGGGGGTCGAAGTTAAAGATGCTTACCGTCAAGAGATATTCACACTTCGTGCAATGTTGATGTGGACAATTAACGACTTTCCCGCTTATGGAAACCTATCTAGTTATTCAGTAAAGAGTTATATTGGTTGTCCCGTTTGTATGAAAGAAACATCTTATATCCGGTTGAAGAATAGTAAGAAAACCGTTTACCTTGGTCATATGAGATTTTTACCAAAAAAATCATCGATATCGGTACATGAAGGTTTTGAAGAGTTATGTCAAGAAACGAAATAGGCCGGAAGGATGTATAGTAGAAAACTATATAGCGGAGAAATTGATTGAATTTTGCTCCAAGTATTTGTCCAACGCAGAAGCGATTGGGTTGCCAAAGACTGCAAACATTGAATCGAAAGTACTATCCGTGGGCATTCCCTCCCCGAGTTTTGACAGGCAAAGACATTTTTGAGATGGTTAAATATTTGAAAGTAGTGCTCGGGAAAAGAAAACGGAGTAACAAGGATCAGGTAGTTGATGGACTTTGGAAAAAGAGGTCAATCTTTTACAAACTTCCATATTGGAGGTCACTTTTCGTTCGTCATTGCTTGGATATGATGTATATTGGGAAAAATATTTGTGAATCAATTGTGAGCACGTTGCTTGACATTCCTAATAAGAGCAAAGATGGTGAAAATGCATGGTTGGATCTTAAGGATTTGAATATTAGACTTAACTTACTCCCTACGAAAAAAGTGAATGCCACTTATTACCAAGACAAGAAAAAAAAAAAAAAAAAAAAAGCTTTGTGAGTGGCTCGCTTCTGTAAAAGTGCTCAATGGGTATTCTTCCAACTTTGAAAGGTTGGTGTCTATGAAGGATTTGAGGCTGATTGAAATGAAAACACATGATCGTCATATCTTGATGCAACAATTATTACCGCTTGCCTTGCAAGCAGTTTTAACGAAGGCTGATTGGAATAAAAGTTATGTTCATTTTTCAATTCGATATGCTCTTAAGTAATTGATCCATTTACACTAGATTCGCTACAATCAGACATTGTGCTTGCTTGAGAAGTATTTTCCGCCATTTTTTTTTTATATAATGATTCATCTAACGGTGCAATTAGTACGGGAAGTTAAGCTATGTGGACCGGTGTACTTGAGATGGATGTATCCTTTGGAAATGTACATGAAGATTTTGAAGGGTTATGTCAAGAAACGAAATAGGCCGGAAGGATGTATAGTAGAAAACTATATAGCGGAGAAATCGGTTGAATTTTGCTCCAAGTATTTGTCCAACGCAGAAGCGATTGGGTTGCCAAAGACTACAAACATTGAATCGAAAGGACTATCCATCGGCATTCCTTCGTCGGTAAATCGAGGTGAATGGGAGCAAGCTTGTCTCTATACTTTACATAATGGGGTTGAAGTGGAGCCTTTTATTGAGGTTCACCTAAAGGAATTAAGAGATACAAATCCAAAAATAGGAAGAAATGAAAAGTGGTTGTAAGATGAATACAGTCGGACCTTTCATCTGTGGATACGAGGACATGTCTTTCAGAAGGACGGCTTTTTGCAAGACTTAATAAACCTCGCTAGAGGTCCGTCGATGATAGTTACATGGTATAAATCATACTTCGTCAACGGTTATGCATTCTACACTCTCAAAAGAGATGAGAAGCATCCCGTTCAAAATAGTGGTGTTAGTATCCATGCTAAGGCTATGCATATTTCATCTGCAAAGGACAAGAATCCAGTATATGGAACCATGAACTACTTCAATTTCATTGAAGACATTTGGGAACTTGATTACTGTGGATTGCAAGTAGCACTCTTTAAGTGGAAGTGGGCCGACAATAATTATGTCAGGATTGACAATGATGGCATCACAGTGGTGGATTTTAGACGATTGGGATACAAAAATGATCCATTCATTATGACATCACAAGCAATCTAAGTATTTTATACAACGGATCCCAATAATTTAGAGTTGTCCTTAGTTGGACCGATGAAGCAAAAAATGATCCGTGATGGTCAAGAAGATGAGGAAGATTGCTTCGAAAACCCATCATTCATAAAAGGATTGTCACTGGTTGAGGTGATTAATGATTTCACTGATGATGTTTCTCACTTGCTTCGACTCGATTTTGAATGGACATGTGTTGAGGAAACAAAGGGAAAAAAAAGAGTAAAACTTGAATATTTTGTCATTTGTATATCATTACTATTTTATATTAATTCAATACGTATTAGATTTATTTTGTTATGTTGCTTGATCTATATTGAACATTAATGTTGAACAGAGATCAATACTATAGCCGTTTGAGTTACTGTTTAAATAACACATGAGGTATTAGGCCGTGGGATGACAGGAAAAAAAAAAAAGATATGAAAAAATTGTATTAGGTTTAAACGACGGTTTTGTCAAAAATGCTGTGTAATCTTTGGAAAATTTTGAAATTTTATGCTTTGATATTCGCGCATAAACCCTTAATTTAAATACACTTTCCTCTTTATTTATCATCATTTTCAAATTCAACATTCTAGACAACTCAAAGTTTTCTCCTACCCACTATCTCCTTCGCCCGCCCGCCCACCGCGCCGCCGCATTTCCCTCTCTCTTAATCTCCGCTGCCGCCGCCGTCTACTCTCTCCTTTTTTCCCAAATCGTCGCCTCATCGCCGTCCTAACCTCTCTCTCCTTTTTTCGCCGCCACCGTCACCACCTCCACTCTCTCCCGTTGTTCCCATCAAGGCTGTGACTATTTTTCTTTAAAAAAAAGCAAGGTGACTTCCATATTGTGTAATTTCTTGTTTTCTAACAAAAGTACGAACACACAATGCTTTAATAACTTGCTTGTAGTGTAATTTGTAATGTTGTTTGTTCGGTTTTTGAATTGTTGCTTTTTGTACATGAATCTTTTGTGCACGGGTTTGGCACTTTACACACAATTTTCAATACGGTTTTTTTTTTCCGCACACCACATGCTCGATGAAATGTCAAAATGGATTTTTGTTTTGGATAATCATGTGGAATTTTATTCTAGTATAATGTGCTCGGTTTTTGAATTGTTGCTCTTTGTAAACGAATCTTTGTGCATGGTTTTGACACTTTCCACACAATTTTCAACACGGTTTTTTTTCCGCACACCACATGCTCAATGAAATACCAAAATGGATTTTGTTTTGGATAATCATATGGAATTTGATTCTAGTGTAGTGTGCTCAGTTTTTGAATTGTTGCTTTTTGTACACGAATCTTTTGTACACGGTTTTGGCACTTTCCACACAATTTTCAACACGGTTTTTTTCCGCACACCACATGCTCAATGAAATACCAAAATGAATTTTTGTTTTGGATAATCATATGGAATTTGATTCTAGTGTAGTGTGCTCGATTTTTGAATTGTTGCTTTTTGTACAAATCTTTTGTACACGGTTTTGACACTTTACACATAATTTTCAACACGGTTTTTTTTTTTTCCACACCACATGCTCGATGAAATCTCAAAATGGATTTTTGTTTTGGATAATCATATGGCTTGCTCGGTTTTTTTATTGGTGAAATTAGTACACGAATCGTTTTTGTAATTTTTTGCCATTTTAAGTTTGTCGTGTGTTGTGCTTGGTTTTGTTAACGTTATTGGTAGTGAATGTGAATTTGATTTGATTATATTGGTCCGCCATACTTGTTTTTTGTATTTGTGTTTCAATAAATATAGGTGAGTGCTGGAATAAACAATGACACAAAATAGAGTTGAAGAATGCAAAAAGGGACGAGCACGAAGAAAAAACCCATTTAATCCCAATGTCAATGGCAAATGAAGGCCACTTTAATGAAACGATTCCATATGGCAAAGAAAAAAGGTGAACGAATTGAAGTCACCTTTGACGAGAAAGGACAACCAGAAGGAAGCATGGTGATGAATTGATGAGTTGGATTGGTGTGCTCACTTGAGAGCACGTTCCAATATGGATACAAGATTGGAGATCCCGTGATTTAGATGGATTGAAAGAAATAATTTTTAAAGAAACCGTTACTTCTTTCACCGTGGATGATTGCTTTTGGAGTTCTTGTTTAAGATCAGTGAAGCTGCAAGGAATTTTCGACATGATCTTTATAAGACGTTTGTCGAGGACTTTGTAACAGAAGATAGTGCGTGGACACGGCCTTAAAAAGTTATTGACAACTACTCCAATATAGAAGAAGATGATTGGATGAAATTCGTTCAGTATAGAACATCCTCTCAATTCCAACAACTTTCGGATCGTGTAAGCGAAATAAGGACCAAGAACGAATACACATCGAGAGGAGGCCGAGACAGATATAGAAAGCTTGACCAGAAAAATTATGTCATTAAATTTTGTTTGTAATAAATCATAGGTAAATTATTTATCCAAAATTTATTCATGTATACTAACGATGTTAAATTACAGTTTAAGGAGACTGGGAAATGGGAAAAAAGAGATGGGTTGTGACAAGATTCACAGACAGCCTCAGATGGAGAGTTGAAGGATCCATCATGTCAAACAGTTAGCGAGTTGATAGTAAGTTTACAAATTAACAATAAATTTTTCATCACAAGAGCCACTTATAACACTTTTTTTTATAATGTGTTCTTTTAATCATCCCGTAGATGCAGTACAACACACTGGAGAGCCAATGCACTTTCGAATTAATTGGCACTACTGATGTATTGATGCAAGCATTATCCAGACCCGAACACCCAAGACGTATCCGTGGGGAATCAAAGTTGGTAAAGCAGTCTCAGTACTTCAACCTAAATCGAAGTTCGAATAGAGATAATGAAGTACTGTCAATGAGACGTGAAATAGAAGAATTAAAGGCGTTGGTGCGTGGTCTATGTGCAAAGAAAGATGTGGAGCTGTCGTTTGACCAAAAGAATGTGCCATCCGTTGACCAACATAATAGTTTTAAGGCTAGTTGCTCTATCCAAGAAAAACAACCTGGAGTGTTTGATTCTCCAACCATGCCGGTTGACAGTCAGGAGTGTAAGCTCTGTATTTTCGATGAACTTCATAGTGGACAGTTGCTTGTTGTGTTTGGAAGAGCATGGCTGGAGAGCCTTCCCACTGATACAGTCCATGGGATTTCACTGGGTGAAGGAAACGTGCGAATGTCAATTAATGTGCCAAAATTAAAAAAAGCAGCATTAACTATTCTGATGTATGAGGCAACAACTATGGAGGAGGCTGTTAATGGGTTTGTAGCTTGGCCTAAAACATTAGTTGAGCTCGACACGAGTATGAACAAGGCGAGTCGAGGACCTAGTCACGTTCCTGACCAAGCAGCTGAGGGAAACAAATGCCAAAAAAAGGTTGGAAAAAACCCAATCAACTCTCGAACTGAGGTACAACAAGATGCGCAACAACACAATGTTTTGTTCACATTTAATAAAATGAACATGGAGATGAGTCGTTTCGCTTATTATGCACATAGTTCCGTGCGTGAAGTAATCAGATAGAGGTCCCAATACCATACACAATCACGGATTTTGACATACTTGTATTTCTAAAATTTGATGATATTAATGAGTTCATTAATTTACAATAAATCAGTGCGAATTATATATTAGTATACATTAGGTATGTCATTCTGTCTCTAATTTTTTTTATCTGGAAATTCTTCTTTATGTCAGCCAGAGTAACAATTTTGATACGCTTATGCAGATATTTGGAGGAACTATGTAGGATTAACGGGCAAGCTGAGAAGTTTGTGTTTGTGTCTCCAACCTTGATCTCACCAGTTAGAGTAGATACTCCAGATGCTGGCTTGAGAGAGCGAGCCGATGCTCTTGTCCCCTTTCACGTGACGCACCAAAAGGATGACTTTATCTTGTGCCAAATAATAGAGGGAGACATTGGGTCTTGGGAGTCATTGACCCATCATGTGTTACAAGCATCAGTATTTTCTATGTTAATTTAATTTAATTTAATTTTATGCATTGTCCTATCACAATATATTGCACATCCTAATATATTCATTAAATGCTTCTTAATAACTTCAAATAAAATATCTGTCAAAAGACGATTGTTGTTGAAATGTACAGAATCGTCATTTTGTCATTGACGATCGTCATTAGAATGAAGACGACCGTAGAGAATCATCATTGAGAAAATGATGATCGTAACTGCCTATAGGTGATCATTGTTATAACAATGACGTTCATCAATTCAACAATGAATATGAATGATTTTCCATGTTCTTTCCTTTTTTTTAAAATTTTATTTTCAACTTATTTTTATTTCTTGTTCATTGTTCTTTGTATTAATTATACTAGTCATCATAGAGTATATTACTAAATTTTAGTTTTTGGAGTCCCTTAACTTTCTATGATCATATTGATAGTAATAGGTGTTGATGGGTAGTTAAGATCCCGAAGATCTTGGCATCCTAACGTGATGAGATTTCCTGTTATGATATTGGTATTTGAGAATCTTGGATAAGTGGTTTAAGATATTTGAATTTGAAATATTGTCAAGAATATCAAATATTCATAGCCAGAATATACTATCTTGAAGATTATTCATATATTTAAATTCAAATATGTAATATTTTTGTATTTTAAATTTTGCCAAGGATTTTTTTTAGGAGGTTATAAGTACATGGTAAAGTAGCCTCTGAAAACCTAAACTCTAACTCTTTGGTAGAATACTTTACTTGTAATTCTGCAAATATAGGGAAGCCCCCAACTGACAGAGAGGACGTAACTAGTTTTTAGGTAGTGAACCTCGATAAATCTTTGTGTTCACTATTTTCCCGCACTTTACTTTTTTCCATTTTTGTATGTTCTTGCGGCTGTGATAGTTTTCGGGGATCCCCATCACTGTGGGATTTGTTAGGCGAGTTTTACCCATCAACAATTGGCGCTAGAAGGAGGGCCCAAAAAGCTCCTAGAGCTTAAGGAAAACCTACATAAGAATCCCCTTTGAGAACCGTCCGATGGGAAGATGCCGAAACCAGATAAGAGATGATGAAGAGGAACCCGCCAAGGAGGTGCCAGTGCCCCGCGCACCAAGAAGGCCAAACACCAGAACTGCACAACTGGCGGGCCGTATGGGGGACCTATCCAATACAGTCCAAGAGATTGCAGGAGGCCTGAATGAGTTGCGGGAATCAATGGAATTGTTTCTCGAGCATACATGACAACCCAACGACATCGAGACGGAAGCTGTTAACCGTCAAGATGAAGTTGCTGATGAAGATGACCAGCCCCCTGAGCCCCAGAATGCTCAGAATGATCAAACTGAAGCCACTGCAAAGACCTGGAACCTTCCTGATGCTAGCGAATGCTCAGTTGGTAACCAAAGAAGGAGGAACCGAAGAGGAACATAAGAAAAACTGGAAGCCAGGCAACCCAGCTTCAAGGAGCCGAGATATGGATGCTTGGGACTCAACCTCCGAACCTTGTGATGGACTTATGGACAGCCCAGAATGTGGGCCAATCTGTATTGAACGAAGACCTCTGTGAACAGATCAGATTGATTATCGCGCAGACCCAAGCCATGATCTTAAATTCAGGGGCTAAGGTTATCGAGAATTTCTTACGTCGCGTGAGGGAACTGGAGACTACTGTGAACGACGAACCCCATGATGAGGTCGAAGAAGTTAGTCACTCATTCACAGCTGAAGTAAAGGCGGTATCCGTCCCGGATAAATTCAAGTGGCTTACCATGCCCTTGTATGAAGGGACAATTGAACCTGAGGACCATTTGAAGAGGATCTTGATCGATAACGGTAGTTCAGTAGATGTACTCTACTAGGATACCTTTCCCACGACGGTACTAACCTAGGTGCAGATGGTGGTGACTGCACGATGCCTGTTGGTGACTCCATTACCCCATAAGGAATGAGTCAGTTGCCAATCATGGTCGACACTCGACCTTCCAAGGTGACCATGAGATCAAACTTTCTCGTGGTTAAGGATGATCTTAGTGTAAGGTTGTCATCAGTTGACCGACCTTGAGAGCTCTGAAAGCCATCACATTGGTGTACCATTAGATGATGAAGTTCCCCATAGCCCAGGGTGCCTGAAGGGTGAAAGGAAACCAGTACGAGCCCAGGATTATCTACATGGATGCCTTGCATGCTTATGAAGAGTTCCACCAAATGACATAACCCATAAAGGTCAATAATTGCTAAACCCAAATATTTGGATTGGGATCTTGCTTGGATAATGCCAACTAGGAACGCGGCCAGTTAAAGACCAAGTAGACATACAGGTCAACGGCCGAGAACATAGCAAGACCCTTAAGCTTATTGAAGATGTCATCACGGACACCTACAAACTTCAACACATCTCAGGTTGCGTCATCAAAAGGTTATAGAACACATAACACCTTACTTTCAATTATCGATAGTTTGCTTGAACATTATCTTCATAGGATTTTCTTTCTTAATCACATTTAGTATTTCGTTGCCATAAATAAAATCTCGAGGTTTTATTCATATTATTTCTTATTTTCCTTGTTTGTGGTTGCTTCTCTTTTACCATGCAATTACAATTACGATTACTACCGACAATGAGACTGTGCAAACCAACGAGACTATGCAAAGCAAGAGCCAAGTCTCAACAAAGGCTCAGCAACCGGCGGGTGTGATCCGAACTATTACAGGGGGACCGTACATTAGAGGAGACTTTTTATCAAACGATGATGAGCTTGTAGGAGCAACCGCAAAAAGAAGTCAAGTAGTCAGCGGTCGAGATCACTTTTTTTGAAGAAAGTTCGCGAGTTTACTTCTCGCAAAACAATGCTCTGGTTATTGAAGTTTTTATCGGTAACCGGACAATACACCGCATCCTTGGACAATGGAAGTTCTGTCGACATCTTGTATTATGGTGCCTTTACCAAGATGGGACTCACATATGAGCAGACAGTGCCTACAATTTAGCTGCTGTATGGTTTCACAGGTGATTCCAGAACTTTGAAAAGGTTGATACAGCTCCCCGTTACCATTAGAACCCGTATTTTCACGGCTACTACTATGTCTAGTTTTCTCATGATTAAAGGCAACTTTCTGTACAACGCTGTAATAGAGAGACTGACTTTGAGGGTGTTAAAGGCGGTCACTTCTATATACCATTAGAGGATGAAGTTCCCAACTGCCAGGGGTACCGGACATGTAAAAGGAAACCAATACGAGTCCACGACCACTTACATAGATGTTGTACACGATTATGCCGAAACACATCTTCTAGAAAGCTCTGAGACGGAAAACAAGATGGTGTTGATAAAGCTGCTAGAAACAAATCTCAACCCCGACCTGGATCACTACTACAAAATGTGGATTTTACGACGGAGCTTCCACGACCGTTTTTTAAAAATTGTCATGGAAAGTACGACAAAAACACCATGCGAAACTGGGTTTCCGAAAATGGTCATCGAAGCTTCCATGACCATTTTTAAAAACTGTCGTGGAAGCTTTGAATTCCACGACCATTTTCATAAACGGTTGTGGAAGCTTCTTCCACGCAATTTTTAAAAACGGTTGTGGAAACAGATATTTTCAATTTTTAATTTTTAATTTTTTTTTTCAGATTTTCGGTCACGGGTTTTAGAGCATAAATTTAAAAAAAATCCCTCATTCCCTCCCAAAACCCATCATCTCTCATGTCTCTTTCACTCTTGCCTCCAATCTTTCCCTCGAAACCCATCTCCTCCTTTGTGACTCCTCCTCCATTATCTCTCATGTCTTTCCCTCTCTACCTCGCCTCCAATCTTTGCCGCCCTCCCTCCATTCTCTCTCGCTCCTTTCCCTCTATCTCACGCCTCCAATCTTCGTCGGTCGCTACTCTACCATTCATTCTCTCTCATGCCTCTCTCTCTCGCCTCAAATCTCCGCCACAACTCCTCCATTCAATCTCTTCCTCGAAACCCATCTTCTGCCGCCTACCCCATTACCGCGCTTTCCGCACCCACAATCGTGGAATTGGTAAGTCTCTCTCTCTCTTGCTCTCTCTTGTGCCGCACATATTATGATTTTGAAGACCATTTGGTTGATTGTGTTTGTGATTTTGGGTGATTGTTTTCTGGAAAAAAAAGTTTTGATAACTTGATTATATTTTTACATATTACATGTTCGACAAAATGCCCGATTGAATGATATTTACGTGTTTAGGTGATGATTAGTTTTCGATTGATTTAAAATATTTGGGTGAGGATTTGGTTTAGATTGTTTTCCAGAAAAAAAAATGTTGATTTTATGATTTATGCTTTTACATATTACATGTTCAACAAAATGCCCGATTGTATGATATTTACGTGTTTAGGTGAGGATTAGTTTTAGATTGGTCTAAAATGTTTGGGTGATGATTTGGTTTAGATTGTTTTTCGGAAAAAAGTGTTGATTTTGTGATTTATGCTTTTGCATATTACATGTACAACCTAATTAAGTTGCAAGTATATTTTTATGTTCCAAATTGTGATTTAACGTTACATTTATTCTTATTTTAATTGTTTTGGACTTTGTTAAATTGTTAGGGCACTTAATGGCTAGAAGATTTTGGTGGGCAAAGGAGTAAGAAAGCGACACAACTATGAAACATTGATTGATATTGTTCGATGTCCTCTACAAGAAGGTTATGTTGAATGCGGATATTTTGTTTGTCTTTATGCGAGAAATAACATTAACTCTTGATGAATTATCCTTACTTCAAACTAAGGATTTTTATACCGACGTTGAGATGAGTTTAGTAAGGCAAAAGTGGGCTCATTTCGTAATGCGGTCCATCCAATATAGTTAGAAGACAATCTATAAATTTTATAATATAGTGTATGTTTTTGTAATAATTATTGTACATTGTGACACAAAATTAATTGAAAATTAACTATTATTTTAATTTGGATTGTGCAATGAATAACACATGGGATTTGTCACCTGTGGAAAATCACATGAATTGTGATTTTTTTTTTTCATTTTAATATTTCCACGACCGTTTTTATCAAAAATGGTCATGGAATCTTACTTTCCATGACCGTTTTTGCTAAACACGGTCATGTAATCTTCTTGGCAAAGAACTTTCCACGACCGTTTTTAGCAAAAATGGTCTTGGAATCTTACTTTCCACGACGGTTTTTGCTAAAAACGGTTGTGGTATATGGCTATGCCACAACAGATTTTACTGAAAACCGTCTTGGAATAGCCCTCTCTACCCTGTATTTGACGCCAGTTTTATCTATTCCACGATTGTTAAAAAGCCATCGTGGAATCCAAAAAGATTCCATGACCCTGGATACCATGACTGTTAAAAAACTATCGTGGAAAGATACCACGACAGTTAAACACCGTCATGGTATCCTCTTTTTGTACAAGTGGATAATACAAATTGGGTATCGGGCCAATCAAAGACCTTGTAGAAATACAGGTCAACTGCCAGGAACCTGTAAACTCCAATGCATATCGAGTCTCATGATCGAAACACAAAGCTACATAATAAAGTGTCCACGAACAGACCAAGATCAGTCCTGGACAGAGGGGCAAGTACCGGTATCCTATAGTTTACTACAATGAAAAAGCTACAATAAAAACCTTCGAAAAATTCCTAAGGGAAGAAAAAGAAGGTGGATACCTAAAAAGGTCATCCATAAATCAGCCAAATTTCCCAAACAGTTCCTTAAAAGAAGAACAAGAGAACAAGTATCATTTAAGGGTATAACGATAATGGGTACATCAAGGCCATCCATATCTGCAAATGATTACTTCTTAAGGGAAGGACATGAGAACGGGTACCTAAATGGCAACCCTAATCATGAAGCTACTACTAATAGGAACTTCTAAGTTATTCAATACTTGGAAAATTTTCGAAGCAAAAGAAATTACGGAATATTAAACAAGCTACTTCGACACCCAAGTTGGAAACCTAAAGGTCTCTTAAGGGAAGAATAAGAAGCCAGATACCCTAAGGTCATCCAAACACAGTAGGATTCTACTAAGTCTTCGAACAATTCCCTCTTAAGGGAAGAACAAGAAGACGGATGACAGATGCCGAGAGGCCACCCAACAAAACATCATTCTTCGAACAATTCTCTCTTAAGGGAAGAATAAGAAGATAAATACCAAGAAGTTCCCCAAGGTAAGAAATTCTACTAGGTCTTCAAACAATTCCCTCTTAAGGGAAGAACAAGAAGACAAGTACCGAAAGGTACCTCCGCATTTCAGAAAAAAGTTTTTTGAAACATCTCAAAGCTACAATGAATATAATAAACAAGGCCGAGGCCTGGAAGCTATGTTATAGAGTCGCGAGGTACGTCATATATTGGGGATTGCTTCACAAACGAGATTATATGACGCCACTTCTTAGGTGCTTGGATAAATAGGAGGCCAAGCATGTTCGAAAATACGTTCATGAGGGGTATGCGGAAACCATACCAGGGGGCAATCTTTGGCACACAAAGTCCTACAATAGGGTTATATTGGCCCACCATGAAGTAGGATACCTTTATATTCACACGAAAGTGTGATAAATGCCAGAGGTTAGCTCCGATTCCTAAAGCACCTCCAAAGAAGTTGACAGCTATGATGAGCCCCTGGCCCTTCGCTGTGGGGTATTGATTTTTTCGGCCCCTTACATACGTCTCTTCGTGGGTACAAGTTTACAATTGTCGTTGTTGATTACGATACCAAGTGGGTTGAAGTTGAACCTCTCGCATCCATCAAGGAAGTTGACTGCACCAACTTCATTAGGAAGAACATCATTTGTCGATTCGGGATATCGCATTCTTTGGTAACCGATAGTGGGTAAAAGTTTGACAATACCAAGACCATCAAGCATACCTTGAAGATTTGCTTAGAAAACCTTAAAGGCAAAAGCACCTAAACTAAATTGCACAGAAGAATTATGGAGAAATCAACGGTGGATACAAAAGGGTAGGAATTCAAAAATCGGATAGATGATTGAAATTCAAAAGTCAGAAACGATGCAATGGTTCTGATTCTTGAGGCATGTGTTAGTTACGGTGCAATCGTAGCATAACCGTCAGGCTCAACAACAAAGAAAGACCATCAGTCTAGGTGACTGGAAGCCCGAAACATTTTAGGGTACCGAATCTGAAGGGCTTCAGGGTACCGAGTTCGAAGCACTCCGAGCTAGGGGCAATTGCTGGTGGGTGGTAGAGTTCCCAAAGATGTCGGCATCATGACGTGATGAGATTTCCCGTTATGATACCAGCATCCAAAAATCTTGGATAATTGGTTTCAGATATTTGAATTTCAAATATTGTCAAGAATATCAGATATTCCTAGCCATAATCTATTATTTTGAAGATTATCCATACATTTCAATTCAAATATGTAATCTTTTTGTATTTTAAATGTTACCAATGGTTATTTTTTAGGAGACTATAAATACATGGTGAAGTAGCTCCGAAAACCCAATCTCTCTTTCTTTGGCAGAATACAATACTTCTAGTTCTGAAAATATAGTGAAGTAGTTCATTGGATTGAAAATTTTCCATGAATTAACGAGAGCGATCCGACATGATTGTGTAACATTTGATGATTAGTCGTTGAGCTTCTGGACCACATAATAGTAGTTGGTCCCTTTGCTATTCTCTATCATGCCCCTTTAAACACGTAAAGTTTTCATCTAAAAAAAAATAAAAAAGAAATAAAAAAGTAGTTAGGTCCCCCCAAATTCCCAATATATGATCTGAATCCCACCAAAAAAAGCCTACTAATACTAATTACCAACAGAACAACATTAAAGTATAAGCATGACCACCACCAATATTCGGCGCTTGGTGCGAGATGGTTAAGGTTCTGAGTCAGGGGCTTGGTGGCGGTTGGTTAAGATTTGAGTTAGGGATTTGGTGCTGGATGAGTTAAGGTTTTATATGCCAATCTAAGTTAGAATGCTTAATATTGCTTTGATATCAGTTGTCTCTTCTATTTATATATATAATATTTATATCTATTTATATATATATATATATTATATATATAAAGGAACAACATAAAAGCATGACCACCACCAATATCAGGTGCTTAGTGCGAGATGGAGTTAAAATTTCCTAGCTAATTGAGAAGTTTAATTTTATCCCGATGTTAGTTGAAAATTTAGGTGCCAATCTGATTGAGATATTTTATCTTATCCTAATATTAGTTGTTCCTTCTATTCATATAAAAAATAAAAAAATTAAAAACATTATATCAGTAATGCAAATGCATGGCCACCACAAATATTAGGTGCTTGGTTAATTAACGTTTTAAATTAGGAGTGGGATAAGTTAAGATTTTAGGTATCAATTTAGTTGGGATATTTAATTTTACATCTTGTTCCTTCTGTTCGTATAATTAATAATAAAAAACAGAAAACATAACAACATTAAAGCAAATGCAAGACCACCACCAATAATAGTTCCCAACCTTTGCCACTTTTTTTCTCCTCTCTAAAAACGCACACGTAATGGCCATCTGCTAACACTTCCACCACCACTACCACCTTGTCGTACTTAAGCCCATTTGTATCAATTTGAACGTGACGTTTGCAATAGACAGCTTTTTTTGGATATCCCTTTATTGCAACCATTCAATTAACTTCTCTTTCTATTCATCGAAATAAACAACCAAAATAGGTACTTGTGGACCACATTTGTGGGCCAAACTACTGTTGAGTTACAAAAACCACTTTCCTGGACGCCTAGCCCCCTAGTACATATAGCCCCTTTGTTTGCTTCTATTTTCTCGGGGACACGTGCTTTACTTGTCGTAAACTTTCTAGGGATCCACCTCTTGCTTCGAGGAGGGACTCGAGAGCTCTGTAGATGCAATGGCCCTAAGCGGCTCTCCTGGCCTGGACGGGCTCGGGCATCCTTTGGGAGCTTTCAAGCTTCCTGTTCACAAGAGATCTAACCCTAGCTTTCTACGGTGGTTAGCAGGTAAATCCCAAGGGACTACTCTATACTAAGAGACTAGTGTGATGACTGGAAATCCATTTCCAGCTGAGCCTAGAACAACCCAGAATAATAGTATTGACTATAGTATGTATATAGGGACTCTTAAAGTATATCGAAGAAGGGGATTAGCTAGACATAATGGAGATTTTATTTCTTAGAGAAATATTTTACAACTAGGCTTCGATGATCCTTTCTGAAGAAGGAGATCATCTATTTATAAGCGAGGAAAACTATGCTCCGGATTTCAAATCCGGATTCCACACTTATTTTACAAACAGTAGGCTTAATAATCGAGGCCTATCAGATGGCCGACAAGATAAAAAGCAAAAGAGAAAAGGCCAAAATTACAGGTGGCCGACAAGGGAATCAAGGCCAAATGGCCGACAAACTTTAATAATTAAAATGGACAGCGGGCTGGTGCTCGAGGTGATGAAAGTAGTGGGAGGTGACGTAAGGGCTTGCGTCACATGGTTGCTAACGTAAGAGCTTACGTTTGGTGTTGTGCTATGTCATGGATGACGTCTCTTGTCTGGTCGTTCTCGTTCTGTCCTTGCTTGTTTTTCTGCAATGAAAACTGCTTCTGCTTCGTCGATAAGCCTGAGGACTTGTTCTCTGATCTCTGGGTTGTCCCAATCTTCGTCTGTGAACCAGAGGTGTTGTGTATCTGATATTGGGAGTGCTTGGGTGATTAGTGGGATGAGATCAATCTTCATGGTGCAGCTCTGGATTGTCCTTGATTCTGAGACTGAGACCTTTGTGGTGAAGTCTTCTGTGCTGAGCCTGGCATATTCTTCATGTGGTCTTCTTGTGAAAACTCGTAGGGGTCGTATTGGGAGGCTCGGAGGATATCTTCATCTGAGGGTCCTTCAGATTAAAATCTGATGGGCTGAGAGCAGATGGGTTGTGAGCTGTCTGAAGTTGTTGTTGCAGGAGTATGGGGCTTATCCAGTTTTCTGGATACGTTATCTGAGTTCCATGTGCTGGATGATCCTGATGGATTGTTGAGTTCCTCGAGGATCTTTTTGATCTTTTCCATGTGTCCTGTGGGCATGTGATCACATGTGCTGAGTGGAGCGAACCATGACATGAGGTCTATTTTGGCTTTGTGGGCTCCTCTGTGGTCTGGATGGTACCTGAATATTCTGATGGAGGACCTGAGAGGAATAGTGGGTACTTCTATGGCGATGGTGTGGAAACTTGCTAGATACCAGAAAAATCTGGTGAAGGCCTCTGGCATGTACCAAGCTTCTCTCAGAGGGAATATCCTTGCGAAAGGATACTTGGGATGGAAGTTGGTGTCTAGAACCATTGGTTGGCCATAGATTCGGATGAGGGTTTGCTGGAGAGTCAAGGCTCTGCTGATGGATTTTTGTTGTGGGTTATCAGAGAGAGTGACTTTTCGAGCATCTTTGGGAAAAGTAGGAGGGAACATGGCTACCAGGTTTTGAGAGGAGTAGGAAGCCATTTCTGAATCTTTCGTGATGGTGAAGATGAGAGGGATGGTTTGATGTTTGGTTGTGATGATATTTATAGAGGGCCGAGAGAGGAAGTCTGGAAGAATATTGTCCTTTCCTTTAATATGAATAATATCAAAGGAGTACTGTGAAAACCATGCAGCTAGACGAAGTAGCTGTGCATTTACCGCTCTGTTATGTTTGAATTTTAGCATACCTTTTGACGCGGCAAAGTCTGTCTCGACCTGGAAGTGGTGTCCAATCAGATGGAACTCGAACTTCAGGATTCCTTGCTTTATAGCTAGGAGCTCTTTGAAGGTTGAGTGATAATGGAGTTGTGAGTCCTTGAACGAGCCACTTTTGTATCCACAAATTCTTCTTTTTCCCGTTTCGTCTTGTTCGTAAAGAACTGCTCCCCAATGCTTGTCACTTGCGTCTGTCTGGAGGATTCTTTTTCCCGAGTAGGGAATCTGTAGTGGAGGCAAGTCTTGCATCAGCTTTTTGAGATGTCGAACTGCTTCTGTTTGGGAGGAGGACCATGGTGGAGAGTCCTTCTTGAGCATCTGTTCGAGGGGGGCCATGTGTCGGGAGATCTGTGGAACAAAATCTCGGAGGTAGTTTACAATTTCGAGAAATTGTTGGACTTGGACCTTGGTGAGCTGTTGATCTGGAAACTTCAACAGTTCTTGGGCTGTATGAGGTTGGGCCTCATATTGTCCATTAGAGGGCTTCATTCCCAGAAATTCTATCTGGGCTTGTCCAAGCTAGATCTTCTTTTCTGATAGCATTACGCCATGTTGTCTTGTGATGTCTTCAAACTGGGCCAATAGCTTTCGGTGATCTTTCTGTGTTGGAGAGAACATGAGGATATCATCTATGTAGATGAGGGCCTGGTCCAGTATTGGGCTTTCTGGAATTGTGATGGGGCTGTTTTGAGACCAAAGGGCATAACAGTCCACTGAAAATGGTGGTTTGGGATGGAGAAAGCTGTTTTGGGCCTGTCTGAGGGTTGGATTCCTAATTGTCAGAAGCCTGCTTTTAAGTCGAACTTCGAAAATACTTTTGCATTCGCAAGGCTTGAAAACAGTGTATGTTTATTGGGCAATGTGAATTTATCATCAGCAAGGAAATAGTTAAGAGGTTGATAATTTATTACCAATCTCTGTTTACCTCGAAGTTGTTCTGATCGTTTGTTGACATAGAAGGCATGGCATGCCCATGGTGAGTCTGTTGTTTCGATCAGACCTTGCTGTTGCAGTTCTGCACATTCTTCTGCTGCCATTTTCTGGTGTTCAGGGCTGAGACCTGGATGGCTAGCTTTTGTGGGGTTGATGTCTTCATTCTTCTTGAAAGGCAGAGAGATGAAGAAATCCCTGTTTGTCCAGAGGGGATGATCACACTTTAGGAGGAATTCTGAATGTGTGAGGGCACAGGGGATGATCCCTATTTCCTGGTAGGGATCCTTGTGCAGATGGAAGTAGTTGGGAATGGTTTCCCATGCAGTGAAGTACTGCTTGTACGCCAGACCTCGAGAGAGGATTTTTAATCCTGGTTTCTTCGTGTACAGATCAAATCCGATGATAAGATTTTTTCCAAGGAGTTTTGATCCAATGATCTTGTGAGTCACAGAACATCCTGGAAAGAATTCTAATCGTATGGACTTACTGATTAGTTCTGTACTGAAGATTTCTCCATTTGCAGCATGAAAGAATTGTTGCTTCTTTCTCCAATATGCTGAAGGGAGGACGTCTGGGTTCATGATTGAATTGGACGCGCCTGTGTCAAAGAAAGCGGCAACCCTAATAGGGTTTGCATACTTAGAGGGGAAGACCTTCATTGTCTTGACGGGAACCGTCTGGGCTATGTTGACAGCATTTATCTGAAGTGCTGACTTCTGTTCTTGCTCTGGGTCTGATTCTGATTCTGTGTCTGAAGGAATTAATTCCGTCTGTTCATCAGAGTCAGAGAGGTGTAGGGCGCAGAGCGTTCTGTCGTTGATTTCATCATCGGCAGAGAATATGGATTCTATCTCATTATCTGAGAGGGAAACACCAGTTTCTCTGTGGATGTGAGAAATCATCTTCTGAGATTTCGCCTTGGGACAGTTCTTTATGAAATGTTTCTTGCTTCCACAAATGAAGCATCTTGTTGAGCGTCTTTTCCCAAAATTTCTTCTTTTCCTCAGGAACTTCCACGAACCTTTTTTCTTGGATAGGAACTTGTTTCGTTTGAAACCTTTCCTTCGTCTGAATTTTTTTGTTCTGGTTGGTGGCTTAGAGGAACAGGAAGAACATGAGCATCCTGGTGTTAGGTTTTCTAGGCACTTTGTGAATAGTTCTTTGTTGGAGCAGATCTTATCAAATTTCTTCATCTGCTTTATGTATTCCGTAAAGAACTTATTCTGGGAGCACATCTTGTCAATGGCTTTGAGGATGAGCTGGTACAATTCTCCTATTGTGACAGTTGCTATCTGTCTGTTAGCTGCAGATAGGAGTCTTGTTGTTTCTTCTTCCAGCGGTGTTGGAATGGACGAGAGGAATGCCTGTTTTAGGTTAGGATCATTGATACCTCCAATGAGGTAGAACTTGCGAGACATCTTTTGGAAGTGAGTTTCAAGATCCTTCTTGTTCATTGAGCAGCATCGCATCTTGAAGAAATCTGATCTGGCTTGTTCAATGTTTGATGCGTCCTGTCCACAGAATTCTGTAAAGAGCTGCCCAATAGCAGTTTCTACAGATGGAAGCTGAACAAACATCAGCTGTCTGTATTCTCCTAGTGTTATCCACCAGTCGTAGAGGATTCCGGTGAATCTGGCTGCAAAATCCAAAAGGATTTTTCTGCTGTCTGCACATGGTTTCTGTTGTTGGAGAATCAGAAAAGCTCTGAACTCTTGAAATCTTTCTCTCCATTTTGATGGAGGGATATCATCCAGAGTTATAATGAGCGTCTTGCCATTGGACGAATGGGTTGGAGCAGTGTGCTGCTGCTGTGGTTGTTGTGGAGGAGGTTGATTAACTTCATCTTCATCCTGAACTTCTGAGATAGGAGGTTCAGGTGGCTTTATGGGTGTATCCGTGGGTTGATTCATCATGATCATAGGAGGAGGAATCAATTCTTCTGGTTGGGAAGAAAATGATTCTTCTGTCTGATTATCTTCTAAGGACCATTCTGAATCTTCAGGAACACTTTCTTCTTCCGAAGAAGTGTCTGGTTTGGAGATCTGGATCTGTGGAAGAGTCTGAACATAGTGATCTCGGATTATCTTACTGAGAGGATTCTGGGTCTGAACCATCATTTGTGAGGATGAAGGCAATTCTTTGGCTTTGCCTTTTTCCTTATCAGTAAGCTTTAGTTGGGTAGACGATGAGGGGAGTCTGGAAGATGATGCTTGAATCTGCCTTTGCTTTCGAGCTACATCTTCTTCTTCAATTAGTCGTGCTAATCGTCTTATCGTGTCTTCTTGCTGAGGGACTACAGGAAACGGTTGTTCCTGTCTAGGGATTGTAGTGAACCGCCAAGGTGTTGCAGGTGGTTCTGAAAATCCCGTAAGGGATTCTCTTCTGATGGCTGATAGTTGTACCTGTAGAGATTTCAACTCATTTTCCTTTTCTATGAAGAGTTTGTTAGAAAAGGAAGTGGTGTTGGCGAGGTACTTCAGCTCAAGCTGTGTCTGCTGGACCTGTGCTTCGAGTCTCTCTAGTATTGTCTGAGATTTAATCAGTCCATGGTTGGTCTGATCAATCTTGGATTCGACACGAGAGATCTTGTTGTCAATCTTCTGAAGAACTTTATTTTGGGCTATAAAGTTTTCAGAGTGCCAGTTGAGTACAGCTTCTGCAGGGCCTATCTTTTTGAATGCTCCGTCTGGTTCTACAATTCTGGGATTGGGAACCTTGGGTTGTCTTGATTCCGATCCATCATTTGTAGTGCTTGATTTGATGGGTGGAAACATGTCATCATATGAAGCTGGGCTGACCATACAGACTTGGGGAAGTACTGTAGGTGCTGGGCTTGGAGCTGGAGCAGGGAATTGTTGTCCCTGTTTCTGGAAATACTTCTGGGCCTGTTTATAACAGGGAAGTATTCTGGCCTTGCTTGTAGGTGGAGTTGGAGGAGATGGTGGATTCCTTGGATGGTCATCTGGATCTTCATCCCATCCTGTAGGAATTATTGGACCATCTGTTCTCGACGGTGGAGAATAGTTGACTAGATAGTCAAATTTTCCTGATGGTTGTCCGAGAGTTCCAACAGTAGTGTCTCCGTCAAGGAGTCTGGTCTTCAATTTCTTTCTCGTACTAGTCCTTTTTATAGGACTGTTTGTGATGTTGTGTTGGGCATGATCCTTTGTGCATCCTGGGCAAAAGCATACATCCCAGTAACAGTGTCCTGTCTGGGATTGTCGAGCATACTGTGGTCTGCCGTTGGATCCAAAGGAGAGAATGTACATCTTGACAGTCTCTGATTCCAGCGGAATCATCATATGCTGTGTTGGGAAATAATTGCTCGGGGCTTCTTCTGGCTTGTTGAAGGTGATCAGGGTTGATCCATCCTTCTGTGTGGTGAAGGTTGCTTCTGATGATTGGATCGCAACATGAGATTGGTGAAGTTTCTCATAGTTGGTAATCCATGACTCTAGGAGGAGTTGTTGCAGTTGTTCTCGAGAGATCTGTCAAGGGATTTGAGAACACATAGGGACGTTCTGAGAGTCCATGGTTATCATCAGGGCATCCGTGGTACCCGGAAGGGTAATATCCAGAGCATGATTCTGGATTCTGTACACCATCTGGTGGTGGAAAGTAGAGGCAATAGAGTTGGGATCCATCTCTATTCCTGTGATCTGCAGTTGGACTTTAAGAGCCTTCAGGAGTCTAGGGTCTTGTAAGGACATGTTGAAGTTGGGGAAAACGGTAGTGATGACTGTACCAGCATTTAAAGTTGTTTGCACTGTTGCAATGACCGCATCACTGTATCTCCTGTGTCTTGAGTCCAAAATGGTTATCCTGGCTGTAACAGGAAGTCCTTTTCTACCATGGAAGGTGAGCGCCAGTCTTACTGCACCAAAGTGAAGGTGAGTAAAGCCTTGTGCTTGCCACTGTGTCGGATATTCTGGAGGTATCTCCAGAGAGACAAATTGCTCCTATGTGGTGGCTGGAAGGTTGCACTGGCTGAATTTGGTTGACTGGACGTATTCTCTAACTGTTCTAGAGGAGGGCTTTATGAGTTGTTTTATGGATTTGATAAGGGGATTTACAGGTTTTAGAAAAGCATGGTATGGGTTAATGAGAGGAAGATCTTCAGAAATAATTTTATGTTCGTCGGGAACATAGTTTATTTCATAAAGATATTCTAATTTGGAAGAGGAGGATTTTCTAAGTGTAGGGGAAGATAAAGAAAAGTTTGCAGGGGTTGCCTGTATAGCTGATGAGGTAGAAGTTGTGTTTGTGTTTGTAGATTCCATTATGAGTAAAACCGATATACTTTTCAGAGTATATATACCACTATGAATTAATACTACTTCTTCTTAGATTGAACTTGGCTCTGATATCACTTTCCTGGACGCCTAGCCCCCTAGTACAGATAGCCCCTTTGTTTGTTTCTATTTTCTCGGGGACACGTGCTTTACCTGTCGTAAACTTTCTAGGGATCCATCTCTTGCTTCGAGGAGGGACTCGAGAGCTCTGCAAATGCAATGGCCCTAAGCGGCTCTCCTGGCCTGGATGGGCTCGGGCATCCTTTGGGAGCTTTCAAGCTTCCTGTTCACAAGAGATCTAACCCTAGCTTTCTATGGCGGTTAGCAGGTAAATCCCAAGGGACTACTCTATACTAAGAGACTAGTGTGATGACTGGAAATCCATTTCCAGCTGAGCCTAGAACAACCCAGAATAATAGTATTGACTATAGTATGTATATGGGGACTCTTAATCCTTGAGAGAGGATTTTTAATCCTGGTTTCTTCGTGTACAGATCAAATCCGATGATAAGATCTTTTCCAGGGAGTTTTGATCCAATGATCTTGTGAGTCACAGAACATCCTGGAAAGAATTCTAATCGTATGGACTTACTGATTAGTTCTGTACTGAAGACTTCTCTATTTTGGCTTTGTGGGCTCTTCTGTGGTCTGGATGGTACCTGAATATTCTGATGGAGGACCTGAGAGGAATAGTGGGTACTTCTATGGCGATGGTGTGGAAACTTGCCAGATACCAGAAAAATCTGGTGAGGGCCTCTGGCATGTACCAAGCTTATTAACTAATTTTTCAGATAAATAATTTATTTACATCTTGTAAATGTATTATTTACTTAATAAATTTGTTGTTTTCTTAATAAATTTTCTATATTACTAGAGAGAAGAAGTGATACAGTATATTTGAGTCTAAGGCTTTAAAATTATGATAGTATTAAAACTAATATAACCAAATAGCATATTTAAAATTAATTGTGCACTAAAATACCAAAATTAACCTTTTTCCGAAAATCTCCAAATCCCGCTCTTTTCTCTCTTCTTTCTCTCTCATCTTCATCCTCCCTCTCCAAGTCCCACACTCTCTCCTCTGCCTACTTGCCGTTTTGGTCGTCGTCACCATCGATGACGAAGCGCCGTCAACGAACCGTTGCCATTGACGAAACACCACCGTCCCTGTCACATACCACTATCATCTCTGTTGGAAGAATCGTGAGTCGCCGTTGATGAAGCAAGAAATCACCATCATTGTTGATGAAGCAAGGAATTGTCGTCGCATCTCGTCGTGTGTTTGGTTGCTGGTAGGAGATCTCGAGTCCTCGGGGCGCATCGTGTCAAACCATCCTCAACAGATCGACACGATCCTTCTTCTTCACCACCAAGATCACCGCCGAGAGGAACTCACTCGTGCATCGGGACCATCGTCACCAGGTCACGGTCCCTTCCTCCTCGCTGGCAAGGTCGCTATCGCGAGCAAGATTTCTCTAGCGGCCGATTTCCTCATCCAATCGATTTCCTCCTTCCGGCGGCGCCTATTTTGGATTTGGGATTAGATCTAAGGTTTTCATATCTGGGGTAGTTGTAGGATTTCTAATAAGCTGGGGTTTATTTTGTAATTAAAGAAATGTTACATGCATATTTGTTAATATCATTATTTACTTTGTCAAAAAAAATCATTGTTCACTAAGAATTAATAAATATGTAAATATATTGCTTATTAAATATTTCTTGTAAATATATATTTATTTCCTTGTAGAATGTAGGGATTACCACTTAAAGGAATTAAGGGAACAAAATATTTACCAATACTTATAAAAATTCACATTATTTCCAATTAGTAAATTATTTTACTTGGAAATATAATATTTACTTTGAGATAATTTTAGTAGTAAATTTGATATTTATTAGTCAATCAATAATATCGCTAAATCCATTTATTTACTTGTAAATCTTGTATATACCGTGATTTATTTTAGTATCTTTATTAAGTTATGTAATTACTAAGATAAAAACGTGATTTATTTTAGTATCTTTATTAAGTTATGTAATTACTAAGATAAAAACTAGCATTAAATGAGTTAAATCTCATTATTTACTTGGATTTAAGTAGTTAATGTATATTAAGTTTACTAGTAAATACCCCAAATTTACTAGTAAATACTTATATTTATTCTACTTGCATAATATTTGTAAAATTTTACGTAGGTAATATGTACAGATATTTATTAGTAAATATAAATATTTACTAATAAATATGATATTTACTTTGATGTAAATCCAATACTTATCTAATATTATAATAAAAAATAGTAAACATGCTATTTATCGGTAAATAATGATATTTACTTGATTTGAAAATAATAACTTCAATATTTATTTAGAAAATCCATTTATTTTAATTAATAAATCTAAATATTTACCGATAAATAAATGGATTTACAGAGTAAAATGAAATGAATTTATTAAGTAGAATAGATGTAAATCAATAAATCTAATTGTTTAGAAAATAAATTTAATATTAATGAGGAAAATCCAATTATTAAGTCAGAAATCCGATTATAAATATAGAAATCTAATATTATTTATTAGTTTTTTTGGTGACTAATATTATTTATTAGTTTAACTTTAGTTATTTTCATGTAAATCCAAAAATTTTCAACAATTTGTTTTTTATCGTTTAAAGATTTGTTCCTTCATCCAGTAAATCCAATAATTATTTTGTAAATCCATTACTATATTTTAAAATTTTTTTGATAGGTTACAATAGTTTAAAATTAAGAAAAAGGACAATATAACATACTTACGAAATGATATTTACCGGTAAATCCAATTATTTACTAGTAAATCCAACTATTTTATAACTTAATAAAATCATATCTCAAACAAAAACAACAACTTTCTTTATATTTCAAAAATCCCCCATAAATATTAATTATTACTGATTAACCCAAATCCAACACAAGAGGCAGACATACAAAAATAAAAAAATAAAAAATCGAAAAATGGCCACCATATCCCGTAGCTGACACCGGATCTCGAACCTCGTCGAAGACAAAGATAGGAATCGAAGCCGCCGTTGTCGCCATTTCATCGCCGTCGAGCTTCGATTGCGGTTGCGATCACTTCGGCATTATCGCGACTTCACGATCGTTAGTGTCTGTGACCTGCGACCTCCGCCGACCTCATGAACTCACGGATCTGGTCCGCCTCCTGGCTACGACGATCTACAGAGATCGAAGGTCAGGTCCTCAGGTCCTTGTCAGTTACGAACCTCAGATGCTGCAGAGCAATCAAAGCTTGCAGAGCCCGGAGATCGCCACCCTCCCGTGGCCTGGAAATCGATCGCTTGCGAACCTCATCGCCGTGCCAAGGAGATCCGAGGATTTGTCTAGAGCAGCCTCGTAGCTATCGCGACCCTTCGCCGCCGTTCTTCATCGTCGCCATTAGTTGCCGGTGAGCACCTGCGGTGGTAAATTAACGAGAGAAAGAGAAAGCGAAAGAGCAGAGAGAGAGAAAGACTGAAGGGAAGATATAGAGAGTGAGGAGAGAGAAAAATGGTAAAATTGTAAACAAATAAATATGTTTTAATTGAAAAATAAAAATATGCTATAATTTATTATGTTTTATAAAAGCTGCTATTTATTTAAATAGTAGTTATCAAATATGTTATATGGTATGATTTTTCTTTAACTACTAAATTTGTTATTTACTTTAAATATTTTAAAATCTTATTATTTATTATTTCAATTATTTTCTTAAAACGCTATTTACTTCAATTTCCCCGGTAAATGTTAGGTGACAATTTTTTTATGTTGTTAGTTTTATACTATGGCTTATTCTGACCAAATCTATTTTAGTTTTATTAGTACTTTTTTAGGATGGGTGAGTTAAGAGAAAGTTATCAAAATAATCATATTTTTTTCATTTATAAACCAAAATAGCACAAACTCCTATATCTTGACTAACATGAAACACACTTTAGTTTACTTTAGTATAATTTGTGTCATAATAGTATAATGTTACTTTTTTGTGTCATGTTAGTGTAGTGATCTTTAAATTTGTGTCATTTAGGTACTTTTCTCATGAATTAATGAGTTTTTTTTAACACTAAAAAAAACAATTTAAGTTATGCAATTTAAAAGTTTTTTTTTTAATTATGGGTAATTTAGTAACAAAATAAGTTATGAAAAAATGGGTGGAAAAAGTAGATGCGGGTGGCAATAGACTCATCCTTTGATAAAAGGAATTTGTAGGTAAATGATCTTTTTAAGAAGTTTTTAAATAAATGGTCGTAATTTCTTAAAATTAGGAAAATGACCTTTTAAAAAAATGGTCAATCAGTTAATCTAGTTAATCACTAATTGATTATGGTTAATTAGTAATTGACCAATATTAAATACATATTTTTCACTGATTAATTGTGATAATCTTTGATTGACTTTGGTCAATCATTGATTGAATGTAACTAATCATTTATTAATGATCATTTTGCTAAATAAAAAAATCCAGCCATTTTTTTATTACCTAATTTTTTTGAGATGTGGTTATATTAGATGATAGAAATATGGTAATTGAGTCTTTTTTTTTTTATGGGTTTCCAGGAGAAAGAAAGCCAAAGTAATGAAATTTTAAAACAAGATGAGTTGTGCACAAATCAAAAGCATTTGCAGTTCTTACGGCATGCCTCTAATTAGTGAATTTTTAATGAATGCTTAAAAAATACTCTCCTTTAGATTTCGCTGATAGATTTTGAAACTTGAGATTTATGCCACAATTGTGCCCTAGTTTTTCCAAAAAATAAAAAATAATAAAAAGACTATAATGACCTTTTTTTTTCCTCCAAAAGAATAGAGAATGGTTTCCAACATGAATCATGATTATGGTTGGTCTCAAGTCCGATACATCCAAAATATCGGATTAGTCCGGCACCCTAAAATACACATAAACCGATGACCATACAAGGTACATCCTTATCCATACTTGTTTACAACACTTTGCCTCTTCAATATACATTATGTAAGACTTTAGTTCACCATACTACCTACTGACTTAGCAGTCAACTTTTTAATCAAATAAATTAATTCCCTTAACTTGATTGATACCTTACAACTAATATAATGCTCTAGCCCGGTGATTCAACATTATATGGTCGTTTTTTTCTTCACTCTACTTTCGATTCCATTCCATCATTTTTATGCCTCATAAATATTTCATATCTTACTTTATTGTAGGTTTCATCTCCGCTTCAAGTTGAAGATGGTGACGCAGCTAGTTTCGATATGCAATTGTGGGTTTGTCCAATATTACTTTTTATTAGAATGTACAACTATATTTTTTTTTTTAACAAACGAGCTTTGTCAAACATTGTCATAATCATGGATCGGATTATACAGATTACGATTGGGAAAATCCTAATCGGTTACCAATCCGTGATACTCCTAATCCAATCCAATCCATAAACATCGTATTACACGGATTGGATTCACATATTCAATCTATAGACTCTAGAAACCAAAATGAAATACTTAAACGTAAAATAGTGAAATACAATTACAATACAATTAACTACAAGTCTTCGATATTCATAAACTAAATTCTAACATCTTAAACTTCAACATGTATGTGCATATTTGTTAAAATTGTTTGAGAGAAAATATATATTTATATATAAAAATTAAATATATAGTTCGGATTCATGTATTTTACAGATTGAGAAATTATCAGTTTATAATCCAATCTATAACATTTGGGTTGAGATTTATAATAATCGAATTGGAAAAATTCCAATTCATTATCAATCCGTGAGTCTCGTAACTCATTCCAACTATATTACCTTTTGCATTTCATATTACTTCAAAAATAATAATTTTAAATTACCTTTTCCCCAATTATACATCATAAATACACATTTCTCCTAATTATTTATTTAATTAATTTCCTTATACCTATAAGCTTAAATTCATTTACCATTCCACCATTTATTCAATTAAAATATATTATACAATTCTGACTTCTACCCAGCTTTTGCAGTGACATTTTCCCTCCTCCCAACATGTGTCCTTTGATTGACACAAAAATCAGCACACGTTGGTACGTTTCTCTTTGGACACCGGATTTAAGACCTTTGTTTTATATATATATATATTAAACCCAGCTGATTCGATGTTTTCTTCTAACTGTTCTATACGTATGGACTTCTTATTTGCTTTCTTTTATTTTGTCAATCTGCTTTGCTTTCCATTGTACGTCCTGATGGGATATCAATCTTTTTTCCATAAAGGTCGTACGTAGTTTGTGGCGCACTTCCTTGTCAAGGCTGCTTTGAATTTTCATTGGAATTTTCTTTGAATTTAGCATAATGCTAGATCAAATTTGACTTATGTATTTATTTATTGATGTCTCATTCATATCTCTTTAATAATATCATAATAAATTATTTTTAAAAATTATTTAATTATAATATCATATTATATAAATTAAAAATCATGTCAGTTAACTATGTATTATAATATTATTAGAAGGACGAGAAAAGTGACACATATAAAACGATATACGAGTCAAAGCCAAATATATTTATATTATTTTGTTTATGCAGCAATAGGTTGCGCCGTAGTGGCGGAGCTAGGTGGGAGCGAGGAGGGGCTCTCGCCCTCATTGAAATTTTTTATTCTTTTAAATTTTCCTCAAAAATTTTTGATTTTTATAATTTTCCTCCCACTAAAAACAAATAATTCTCACATAATCCCTACTAATATTAATTTTATATTTATAAGTTTACTGTTTTGCCCCACTAAAATTAAAAATTCTTACATAAAATGACTAAAATTAAAAAATCTCAAATACCCCCCACAAAAATTTATTCTATCCTTAAAAAAAAAATAAAATAAAACTTGGTGTACGTCTCCATTGGAATATATATTTCTTCGCTCCCTTTGGCCTTTTTTCATTGAAGTATCCCAATTTAAAAAAGGAAGAAGTTATTTTTTTAAGTGTTTTTTCTTCATTATTTGCCAAAAAAAAAAAAAATCTTCATTCTGTACCTTTATCATATATAAACCATCTGTATAAAATATATTATCAATAATTCATAATTTGAATAGTTCACTGTTTTTTTTTGCTTCACAACAATACAACTCAAATTCAAATTTGAATGTTCACTTTTTAAAAAAATATGTACCACATTTATTTTCTATATATACTTTTACATTATTTAAATGCTAAGTGACTTATGCCCCTTTTTGGTATGATATTATTCGCTTTGAAATTCGAGCCCGCATGGTCTTTTGGATTTAACTCCAAAAAGCCTTATTCAATCAGTATGTGGTCTATTTACTTATAAATCATCACATCAATTCATTCTCACGTGATGTGAGACTGTATAATTTATCATTTTTCTTACAATAACTGATGACTCTCACAATATACCTTTAACAAAACTATCGGAACATACTTTTAACTTGAATAGTTTCAAATTTTACATTTCAATGTAAAATTCAATAATAATCTATATGCAAACAGGCATAAATATGAAAAATATTCTTTATATTAATTAAAGTAAATAGATCGGATCGTATTCAAAATAAAGATATTGGTCGTCCAAGTATTGACTTTATTAGAGGAAATTAACTATGCAATAAAAAGTTAACACGTGGCCTCCCTTGACATAGGCACGCATATCAACAAGAGATAATGGGAGTTTTTTCTTTTGCCCATCAAATCCCTAATGGTATAAATATATCATTATTGGTCAGTTAATTAGGATAGATCTTTTTGGATTTTATCTACGGTTTCTAATTCTCTCACCTTAATTAAAAGAAAAAAATAAGAAAAAAAGAGAGAAAATTTTCTTAATAACCACATTTTTTCATCTATCAATTAATATGACACAAATTCCTCATTCTTAATCAACATGACATAAATTTTTGTTAATTTTAGTGTAATTCTGTGTCATGTTAGTTTAATATTAATTTTTTGTGTCATATTGATAAAATTATCTTTAAATTTTTATCATTCAAGTGCTTTTCCCAAAATAATAATAATAACCATTGTGAATGAGGATAGGAAGGAGAACGTCCGTCGACAAACAGATTAGAAGATTCGTCCTACCAATATTAATTACTTCTATGACTTGTATTATAGCATCTATGAAACTTGACCCTTTTTGCTTATAAAATTTAAATAAATAAATAAAGGAAGAAATTAAAAGACAAGAATCTGCTACTGTCTTATCATTTTAAACACATCAAATGTACTTTTTTTTTTTTTTTTTGAGGAAATGCAAATATACATATACGTTAAAGAAAATATGATATGGAGTAGTTCTTGAATTTGAACCTGTCGATGTACATAATGCATATACGTATACATAAGTGCGTGTATATAAATGTGCATATATAATTACTTGTCTTAAGGAGCTGCATAACTGTATGAGTGATATCATGCACGTGAGGGTGGATATATAGAAAACCACCAATTATATTAAGTAACTAGCACATTTATACCCTATCTATACATAGATATACTATTGAAATTTAAGCGCATTCTTAAACAACCCGACTACATTTGTGAAAGTAGGTGGGGCCATGTATTAGTATAACTTTTGTTAGTTACTCAAATTGACCTTGAAACTTGTGCAATAAATTGAAAAGATAGAGTTCATCAAATTATGATCAATTATATCACCTTTCTTATAATTATGATAAATTATATCATCAAATTAAGATAGAGTTCAATACATATATGCGTGTATATAAATGTGCACATGTAATTACTTGTCTTTAAGGAGCTGCATAACCATATGAGTGATATCAGGCACGTGAACGTGGATATATAGAAAACCACCAATTATATTGAGTAACTAGCACGTTTACACCCTACCTATATATATATATATATATATATATTTACTCTAGAAATTTAAATGCAATCTTAAACAACCCGACTCATCCAAGTCACATTTATTAAAGTAGGTGGGGCCCATGTATTAGTATGAACTCTGTTAGTTACTCAAATTGACCTTAAAATAAAGTTATTTATCCCGAGAAGATAGAGTTCATCAAATTATGATCAACTATATCACCTTTCTAATGTCTCATTTAACATATTTATATATATATATATATATGTGTGTGTGTGTGTGTGTGTGTGTTAGAGCATCTTATTGATGTTACAGATTAGTGAAGGGATTGGAGCATCCGATAATGAGAGAAGCTTTGATTCTTATTGTTGACCCAAAGTTTCTTTCGCAGTATAGCAGGACATATATATGACCTACGCAAAGAGAGATTTTGGGGATGTCCATTTTTTCAAACTAGGGGAAAGCAAAGCAGCATATGGTAGGGATATTATTCCCCCATTAGCCACCTTCAGTTCAAGAGAATTGCAAAAAGCATACGATGCTCTATATATATATATAATAGTAACTTTTTATGGGTCTGCTGCCAGATGTTCTGGGAATTGAATCGACTTTTTAGGTACTTTTGGTGGACCAGTTACTCATCATTATTTTTTCTGTCACCACGCACAAAGAAATGACTGATTACATGGATGATCAGTAAAATTTCTCCAAAGTTTACCTTCGGTAGGATTTCCCCCCAAAAGATTAAAAATATAATAATAATAATTATAACCTTTGATAGAACTAGTTGGAGCATGCGCTCCGTTCATGTAAAATAATATATTGTCTAATTTATAGAAAAAAAAAATCTATAAATATGATTATATTTGAGAAGAATTATTTTAATAAGGGCAAAGAAACTACAAAAAAGGAAAAGAAAGAAAAAAAAAAGTGAAATGATGACACATGACAGCTAGATTAGGGTGAACCAAAATAACGTAGAAGTGTTATTCGTCCTATTATTAATATATGTAAAAGAAAATATAAAAGATAAATTAAGATTAGACACTTGGAAAGAAAACAAAGAAGAAAAGAAAAACTAAAATTTCAAATTTTTGAATTTGATAAGATTTTAATCAAGCTTCTGGTTGCAGGCATTTAAAATGTTGTAGAATGATGTTATTTGGTTGTTTTAGGAAAAATTCTGAAAAGAGAGAGGGAGTTATGTTTTGATCATTTAAATGTTTTTATTTTTAATTTTTATCGTGCCAAATGTTTTCATCCATACCGGTCATAATTAGTTCCTTTCACTTTGGCATGCATTCTCATTGCGTTTACTACTATATATTTCATTACAAGATCACAAGCCATGAAAGACAATATGTTAGTGTTTTACATGATCAATTGAATTAAGGGCATAAACCCCCTTTTGACCTTATGAATTTGTCTAATTAAAATTGACATAAACTAATAAAAATCTAACGGTATAAAAAAAATACCGAAATTAAAAAAAAAAAAAAAAAAAAAAAAAACCAGTCACTATCCCCCTTTCCTGTACTGCGTTTAATAATTTTTCAAAAAGTTTGAGTTAACAGAAAATGGGCCAATACCGTTGAATATTGTGTTCTACCAAGTTTGGTGCGCTAGTGCCGCAAAGTTAGGGATTGCCGGGCTTCTATGTCTTTGCCAATATTATACCCGGTATTGCACAGTTACGTTTGGCATTATTATTATTACTAGTTGGACACGGAAAAAGAGAAACTAAAGTAAAAGCAAAAGTAAGTGTTATATATATATATATATATAATAGAAATCCACGTAACTGTCATATAATGATAATTGGATCGTTGGTAATTTAAGAAAAAAGATAAAAGCATCTTTAAAAGTGTATTCGTCCTTTTAAAGGTAAGTAATAGATAAACAGGAGCTTGTTTGCAGGCACATGTCCAAACATTTTTCCAAAGTTTTTGTTTTTTCTTTTTCCTCCAATTTTTTACTATTTACTTTTCTAAATCTTTCTTTCTCATTTTTTAAAAAACTCAAAATTATCATAACTTTCTATATATACAAGTCGAGGTGAGATATTTAAAAAATAAAAAATAAAAAATGATATAAAATTCTTTAAAAAATAAAATAAGATCTATATTAAAATTTATTTTTCAAATAGTTGCTTTTTCACTCAATGTCCTTTTCAAAATTTAACTCATTAAAATTCTGTCATCAATAACTCTCCCAGATGGGCCTTAAATTTGTGAAATGGTGAGGCAAAATTTGTGACATCAAATAGAAAAAGAGAGGCGACCCTTCAATCTGATGGGGCTAAAAAAGCAAATAAGATAACTTTGCTAAAGCTTATTACATTTTGCAAACAAGGACAGAGTCAGGGGCATTATTACCTTTTCTTTTTTATTTTTATATATTTTTTCTAATCTTTCTTTATATATAATCTTTAATACTTTATCAGATATCTCTTCCTCCAAATTAGAAAAGAAACCATCCCCCCAGATATCTCTTCCCCCAAATAAGAAAAGAAACCCCCAAAATCATTTGTTCAACTCAGTTCTCAAGGGACTGTTTGGAACAACAATCATTAAAGTTGAAATTTTCTATTTTTTTAAAGTTGTTTGTTTCACAATCTCATTTCAAATCTATTTCGCTTTGTTTGTTTCTTCCATTTTACATTAATTCAAACTTTAAAGTTCTATAATTTTCTTATTAATTTAAGTAAAAATGAGACGATTCTTATGTTAAAATACTCACAATAACGAGAGAAACAAAACAGGATTCATATTGTATATTTTTTCATACATATTCTAAATTTTTACACTATTCCCTAAAAGACAATTCATTTTCAATTCATATCTCAATCAAACACACATTTTTAAATATTCAATCATTTAAAATCTCCAAAACTCCAACTCTAAATAGTGTTCAAAACGGACCTAAAATTCAAGTCCAAAAAATCTATGGAATTTATTAAGGAGTCGTCCAATTATGTTTTTCCATTTCGGGGGGGGGGGGGGGGGGGGGGGGGGGGGGGGAGTTTCATTTAGTAGAAATTAGTACATTCATTACATTAGTACATCGCCCAATTTGAAAACATTTTAGTAAATGGCCAAATAAGAGTTCTGAACTTCATTTATTCAGAATTTATTACCTCAATTTTGACCTTTTTGCTCGTCTCTCCAACGTACTAAGTCGTCGAGTCTTCAATAATGAACACATCAACCTTGTCAACGGGTGGTAATTATATATTCATTGGTAAATGACGGATATTATTACAATATTCATCATCCTCGTCGTCGTCACGAACTACTCCGGGCTTTACTGATGGCAACTCCAAATCATCGTTTGTATATTAAACACGTTGATTGCTTCGATACCGTAATGAACGAATCTTTTTTTTTATTTTTTTATTTTTTTATTTTTTTTTTAGCCTAGTCGTCTAAAGTCCTTTGTTGTAGCACCATTACCATCAATCATCACATATGACTACTGTCGGCCCACTTGCACTTAGAAACTGCTACACGTAATATGTAACAATCAAGTTTCTAAATATCTCCAACAAAATTATAATAATTTATGTTAGGGTTGATGTCCACAAAGCATATATATGATGTTATGATATTATTGCAATTTAAATAATCAAGTGATTAATTTTATTATAATTTTATGTGCATATATGTTTGATGTGTACTTAATGAATATCAAAAAATTCCATGATTATTAATATGACCATAATTATGTACATAAGTGTTATATATAGTAATATTTTTTAGATTATAAAATTATCCATAATAAATAATTAAATTTGTGATCAATAATTACTAGCATGATTCATTTCTATTAAGAATTGGACAATTCAATTTGTATTGTTGTAGAGGTGTTGTTAGGATGAAAGCGCTTTATAAAATGCTATTATATTGAACGAGAACACGATTAATTATGTCAATTTGACACATAGTGCTATGGTGTGGTCCACTACACTAGTTACACACGGGAGGAGTGTGAATGGCATTTGCAGTCATAAAACTAATTTACTTGGTCAAAGTAGCTACTTGGGCAGTAAGTGCTATGATGGGATCAACTTCGTGAACTCCATAAGCTTTCTATGGTGCAACACGTTCAACTGGCCACTGGTAAGCATTAGCAGCCATCTCTTCTTGCAAGTCATACGCTTCATTCTGCGTTTTCCCCATTCAAGCACCATTTGCTGTTGTATCTACAAGAATTTTAGTTGGAGCACCTAAACCATCTTAGAAAGTTTGCACTATTAGCCATTTAGGTGATCCGTGATGCGGCTTCTATGGATCAAGGCCGTGGCGCTCACGATCTGTCTTTCATAATTTTTTCAGCGCCTTTTTCACTGTTTTTTTCTGCTTTTTCATTGAAATATATATATATATATATAACGACTCCGTTATTTTCTAATATGGAAAACAAAGACTAAAAACAACTCGAAAAAGATTAGACAGCTCTAAAGCCAACAAAACATCAAGCTAAACAGTACATGATTTACCAGTATCAAACCAACTCATCATGCATCGACAATACTACTCGGACCTTATGTGTTTAATTGGGTTGATTCATTTAGAATTGATGAATTCTAAATTAATACATAATCACGTTGCATGCATCAATTCATCTGAAATTAGTTGTACAAATTAAATAATATGATTATTTAAATAAATCTTATTTGGATAATCCAGTGTGGTCACCTTCACCAAGATCTGCGCCCCCTGTGGTACGGTGTGTAATTTTTATCAGATAAAGATTGTTGTTTTGAATTTAATATATATTTATTTAAAAATTATAATATTTTTTTTTGTAGATATTTTATTTTAAATATGAGACAATTATCCGAGTTGGATATGGAAAAAAATATATCTCCTCCTGAAGAGGAGATCTGCGCCACCTAGGCAGACCACCCCCTCTTTAGAGCAGGTGGTCAATTTATTATAAAAAATAATTAATTTGAATTTAAATTCAATTAGGGTTTTTCTCATGGTATTATAAATAGAGGATTTATTACATGAATTCATAACTTTTGCCTCTTTGAGAAAGAGGGGAAAAAAAAAAGAACTTGAGAGAAAATTCTTCATAGCACTCTTTGCTCTTCATGTGTGAATTAACTAAAAGCAAAGAACATAAAAGCGAGAAAGTGATCGTACCAATTAATAGAGATGCCCACACATCCTTTCCAGTAGTATTAGGCGTGGAAGACTTGAAGTATTTTGGATATTAAATCGTCTCTGAAGTTATCATATTAATCGAAAGACGACAATATTCTTATTTTATACATATTTTATATGTTGAACTAATATATTTATAGAATACCAGTAAACTGTTTGAACATGATCCGATCGCTTACGATCTTACCACATATTTTCAGCTGCGATAGTTTTCAAAACCAACAGGAATTTCCTCAAGAGAAGCCATAATATCATTGACGGCTTTAAAAACATCCCCAAAATTAGTTTTATTACATATCTTCAAGACACCCTTAAGCCTCTATAACTTGGGAGCCAACAGGACAGTCATGCTTTTCCAACAATTAGCGACAACTCCACTACTAGAAAAAGGGGATACCACGACGGTTAGACGGTTTTCCAACCGTCATGGAATCCAGATCGTGGAATCTTTTGAGATTCCACAACGGTTTTTTAACCGTCGTGTAAAGTGAAAAAATTTCACATTCTGCCTGATTTTAAAACCATACCACGACGGGCCCATTTAAAAACCGTCGTGGTATCCTGGATACCACGACGGTCCCACATTCAAACCGTCGTGGTATCCCAGGATACCACGACGGTCTCCAAGTGGATACCACGACGGTTTTTACGTGGGACCGTCGTGGTATCCCGGTGATACCTCGATGGTCTCACCGAGACCGTCGTCGGTGCGAATTTTTTTTTTTTAAAATTTTTTTTTGGCAAATTCGTTTAATTTCTCATGGGTAGTAAATCCCGTATGTTAATACGTTACACATGCAATCGAATTTCCAAAAGTATTATGTAATTACTTAGATAAAATTGTACAACAACAACTAATATAACGATAGCTAGTGAAATGTCTCTATATTGTTTCTAGTCAATATTGTATACACCGCATTACAAAATTAGCCCACTCGGTCCTAACCAAACTCATGTCAGCATCTGTATAAAAATCCTTGGTTTGAAGCACGGCTAGTCCATCAACAATATAGGTTATTTCTCGCATGTAAGCTAACACAAAATAACCGCATTCTACATAACCTTCCTGTATTGGACATCGAACGGTATCAATCAACGTTTGCCAGTTGCGTCGCTGTCTCATTCCGCTTCCCACCAACAGTTTCCAATCATTAAGTGCCCTATCAATTTGACAAATTTCAAAGCAATTACAATAACAATTATTTTATGTCTAATCATAGATATAAACACATAAAAGAATACTTACGTCGTAATTAGGTCTTTAAAATCATCACCCGGCGCGTTTCCTAGAGGATTAAAGTACATGACCGAGTCATCCCACGGATCAATCACTGCCAATATCCAATGTTGGCCGCTATTATATGGCATAAGAAACCGCTTTCCCTTTGGTGCGTTTCTTATGATCCGTAGAATACATTCGGCCCTCTCTCGAACGTAGGTGGCCCGATCTACATTCTCCTGAACTGGTGAGACAAGGACTGGTGAAATAAACTCGAACTGTTGATCCATACCTGTTCTTGCACAACACTCGACTAAGTATCTGCAAAATAAGTAGGCACACTTGTTACGGAAAAACAACATATATAAGATTAAGAAGATAAATAATTAAATTATTTAAGGATAAATGTATTACCTGATGTAAACCATTATGCTGTTTGCACTAATTTCTTTAAATGAAATGAAATGATATACATCTTCAAACCCAATATATATGGGCATCTCATCGCCCATGACGAAGTGTTGTTGTGGGCAGACTATTTGTGTACCGTCCCGCATGGAACTTTGTGCGTAAAATGCCAAAGGTCTCAATTCGAAGGAAACATCATTAAGGTTAAACGAAGGCATTTCTTCTTGCGCCGGTTGTTGTTCTACCTCCGGTTGTGACTGTATTTTCTTCCTCCCTGCTCTCTTTTTCGTACGTTTGCTTCCCTCAGCCTGTGTTTCAGGAGCACGACTGGGACCTTTACTTGCCTGGCTTAAACTAGTTTGCACGACGACTAAACTTTTAGGCCAAGCAACAAACCCACCGACAACTTCTTCTACAGATGTGGCTTCGTTTGTCGGAATTGGTAGGAGTGCACGATTTATTTTTGGGACCGTAACGGTCACTCGTACATTCTCCTCACCTAAAGGAATCCCATGGACTGTGTCGGTTGGAACACAGTCCACGTATGCCCTGCCGATTGCAACAAGAACGACTCCTCCGTTAACTAAATCAGGAATAAACAGCTGGCATTCCTTACTTGCGTTCGGCATGGGATTCGGATCCGACGGCCCAGCTTCTTTTTCATTCAAAGTGCAACTAGCTTTGAAGCTGTTGTGTTGATCTACGGTAGGTGCGGTCATCTCCTCGGCCATAGTCTCTCGGTTTATGCCGTGCTTCGCACAAAGTTCCTGTACGGTTCTTTCCAATGCGGCAATCTTTAGTTTCATATTCGAGACTTCATCTTTTTGCTTTGACGGATGCACCAGGTTGAAGTATTGCGACTGCTTGACAAACTTAGATTGACCCCGAATCCGTCCCGAATGCTCGGCATTGCCTAATGCCTTGGTCAATATGTCCTCTGTCCCCACAGATTCAAAACTTCCTTGTGTCTCTTGTTGAGTAAACTCGTCCTGTAACAATTAGAGAAAATGTTATGAACTTGCAAACATAAAAGAGTTTACTGAATGATTATATTATAAATGGATTCGAAAACTTACTATATGCTCGGCAATATTTTTAAATTCTTCCTTCTTAAATCCTCCATCGGGTTTGACGCGCATGTCCAGCCAGATGTCATACCGTTTTGCATATTCTCCAAACTTTTCGAACTGCATCCCAATAATTAGCGTTAGTAAACATAAGCGAATAAATTGGAAGTACAACATACCCTTATCACAATTTTTCCAAGTAAGTAGCCTACATGAGCTTGGTCACGTTTCCTATAGCCGTCTCGGCCCCCTGTTGATCCGTATTTGCTCTTCTTTATTATCTCACTTCCTTGTTCGGACAGTCATTTGAATTCCGGGGAACGTCGGTACGCAATGAATTTTTCCCAATCCTCTTGGGTGATGGTGGGGTAATTGTGAACAACTTTTGGCGGTCGTTGCCACACATTTTCGTCATCAAGATGATCTCTGACAAAAGCTTGGAAGAGATCGTATCGAAAGCATTTAGCTGACTCCCCACAAGACTTCAAAATTCCTCTTTTGTTGGATTCATCAACAGTGAATGAAGTTACAACTTCCATCCACACTAGTTCTTTCCTTAGAGCTAAATCGGCACTTCTAAAGTCGGATATCCAAATGGGTATGTGCTCTCGAGCAAGCACTCCAATCTAACTCTGTAATTCATCACCTGCCTTCCCTATAGGTTGCCCTTTACCGTCAAACGAAACTTCAATTCGTTCCCCCTTTGTCCTCACTTGGTGGACTCTTGTCATTAGAGTCGCTCTTCGTCGACCATCTTCCTCGGGATTGAATCTAGGTGAGTTGGTTCGGCGAGGTTTTCCAACATGAGTTTGCGTTGAGCATCCCTCCTCGTGATCTTACGACATTTTAAATCAACCTAACGCAACTCTAGTAAGGTGGCCATTCACAAATGAAAAAAATTTGTCATCGAATTTAACTTGTAATCATGGCACCCAAACACATAAAAAGATTGTAAATCCGTCCAACTTAACATATACTATTTACTTATATTTATATAAATAACATACAACATAACCAATTATGCAATTTATCGACAATGTCAAATGCTAAAATATAAGTGTCAAAATCAACCATTTTCCCGCAAAATCCCCAATTCCGTGCCTTACCCACGGAATTTAGTTTAATCTAATAATAATTAGAACGCATCAAGGCAATTTAGCCAACATGGCATACGCGAATATTTAACCAACACAATAAAAACTTATCCGGAAAATTGACATTCTCCGTACGTAACACAACCCAATGATAACATGATACAATCGTATGTCCTTCCCGCAAAAACCAATTCATAAAAAACGTTTCCTTTTAATATGAAATGTGGAACAATAATGAACAATTACAATTGACCAATAAAATCTACTATGAAAAGCTTATAACTAACCTTTGGCGACGTTGGCGATGGCGAGGAGAGAGGGAGGCCGTGGGCGACGTTGGCGATGGCGAGGAGAGAGAGAGGGAGGCCGTGGGTCTCGTGGGCGACGGCGAGGAGAGAGAGAGGGAGGCCGTGGGTCTCGTGGCCGACGGCGAGGAGAGAGAGAGGGAGCGTGGGTCTCGTGGGCGACGGGGAGGAGAAAGAGAGGGAGGCCGTGGGCGACGTTGGCGACGGCGAGGAGAGAGAGAGGGAGGCCGTGGGTGACGGCGAGGAGAGAGAGAGGAAGGCCGTGGGTCGTGGGCTACCGAAGGAGAAAGAGGGAGAAAAATTGGCTTGGTGGACGGCATGAGCGAGGAGAGAGAGAGGAAACTAAGAGAAAAATGGGAGATTGCCAAAAGTTAGATAGAGAATTAATGGACATTGGGAAGACAACCAATGTAAAATAAGGGGGAGAATGCCGAAAAAGTAAGGGAAAGAGAGATGGAAGAGGACAAACAATTAGAAATTGACAGAAAAAAATGCGCGCGCACGTTTTTCGGGGGAAATTTAAATTCCCCCGATACCACGACGGTTTCCATGGAAACCGTCGTGGTATATATATATATTTTTTTAAAAAATTAAAAAAAAATTAAAAAAAAAATTTTTTATTGAAAAAAAAAAACAATCCTATACCACGACGGTTTCCATGGAAACCGTCGTGGTCTCCTAGTTACCACGACGGTTTCCATGGAAACCGTCATGGTTACTAAAAAAATTAAAAAAATATATTTTTTTTGTATTTTTTAAAAAAAACAAAATTTACGAAACCACGACGGTTTCGCGGATAAACCGTTGTGGTATCAAGAAACCACGCCGGTTTAAATAGGAAACCGTCGTGGTTTCCATTGTTAAAAAATACAAATGGGTTTAAAATGATACGACGACAGTTTAAAAGATTAACCGTCGTGGTATGTTAGATACCACGACGGTTTTTGTATAAAACCGTAGTGGTTACGTCGAGAATAATATTTAACATAAACTTTTGTCCGCCTATAATCCCACAGGCCGGCACACCTGTGTGTTATGCACGAGCCAGCCCACATCAATAACTCTTGTTATTCTATTAATTCACACATGTATAGTGAGCATATATATAAATAATTAATATATTGTACATGTGCACAATTAACATATTAGTTTGTATATAACAACTTCTACACGAATTATATACAACGAAAAATAAACTATCAAGCTTTTTTGTTTTTCTTTTTGGGCTTCTCAACTCGTGTCCACTCGACATCTAAACAAAGCAAGTGTGAGGTATCATCGTCCAAATCATCAATCTCCTCGACTGGTGGCAGTCCGCTTGTGAAAGATGGAATGTCGGTGCAATCTTCAACATTTTCTTGGTCGTCACCGTGCATTGTTTGCTTCATTGGCACAACTAAAGATAAATCTAAATTATCGGGATCCATTGTGTAAAAAACCTGGACCGCTTGCGACGCCATAATGAAAGGATCATTTTTGTATCCCAAACACCTAAAGTTCACAACCGTCACGCCGTCCCTATCAATCTTAACAAAATTATTGTCAGCCCAATTGCATTTAAAAAGTGCTATCCGCAAGCCGCAATAATCTAGTTCCCAAATATCGTCAATGAACCCAAAGTAGTTCATGCTACCGTATACCGGGTTCTTGTCCTTTGCGGATGAAATATGCATAGACTCGGCACGGAGGCTGACACCACTATTTTGGACGGTATGCTTCGCATCTCTTTCGCAAGTGTAGAAGGAGTAGCCATTGACAGAGTACGATGTATATCGTGTGACTATCGATGACGGTCCTCTTGCTATCTTCATTAAGTCTTGGGAAAGGCCAGGCTTCATATGCAAATGTTTTCTTAGCCACTCCCGAAATGTCCGGTTGTACTCATCTTGAATCCACTTCTCAGATCTGGTTTTCCTCGGATTCGCAACTCTTAATTCCGCCATGTGAACTTCAATGCAAGGCTCCACTTCCTTAGCATTGTGCAAAACGTACAGACAAGCCTTTTCCCATTCATCTCGATTTACTGGTGAATGAACGCCCACGGATAGTCCTTTCGACGTAACTTGACCGCTCGTTGGCAACCCTATTGGGTCCGCGTTAGACAAATACTCGGAGCAAAATTCAACTGACTCCTCGGCTATGTAGTTTTCCACTATACATCCCTCCGGCCTATTTCGGTTTTTCACATAGCCCTTCAAAACCTTCATGTACCTTTCGAAAGGATACATCCACCTCATATGGACCGGTCCACATAGTTTAACTTCCCGAACTAAGTGCACCGTTAGGTGGATCATGATATCAAAAAAGGCTGGTGGGAAATACTTCTCAAGCATGCACAATGTCATCACCAATTCCGATTGCAGCGGATCAAGCATCAGTGGATCAATTACCTTCGAGCATATTGAATTGAAAAATGAGCATAACTTCGTAATTGCATATCGCACATCTTTCGTTAAAACTCCCCGCAATGCAAGAGGTAATAATTGTTGCATCAAGATATGACAATCATGTGTTTTCATTCCAATGAGCCTCAAATCCTTCATCGACACCAACCTTTTGAAGTTGGAAGAGTACCCACTTGGCACTTTCACGGACGCAAGCCATTCACAAAGCTTTCTCTTCTCTTGTCTCGATAATGTGTGCTTTGCCGGAGGTAAGTATGTGCCGTTCGATCTTTTCTCGGGGAGCAAATTTGGCCTAATCTTCATCTCTTCAAGATCCAACCGTGCCTTTTCACCGTCTTTAGTTTTGTTTGGAATGTCAAGCAACGTGCCCACTATCGATTCACAAACATTTTTCTCAATATGCATAACATCTAAGCAATGACGAATGTAGAGTGACTTCCAATATGGAAGTTCGTAAAAGATTGACTTCTTCTTCCAAGGTCCATCGACATCCGGAGCCTTACGTTTTCTCTTCCCCAAAACTACTTTCACATCTTTAACAATCTCATAAACGGCTTCGCCTGACAAAATCCGAGGAGCTGATCTTTCTTCGGTCTTACCATCAAAAGCCTTCTTTTGTTTGCGGTATCGATGATTTGTTGGCAAGAATCTCCTGTGACCGAGGTAAACGGTTTTCTTACCATTCTTCAACCGGATGGAAGATGTTTCCTTCATACAAACTGGACAACCGATAGAACTCTTAACAGGATAACCAGAGAGGTTGCCAAGTGCAGGAAAGTCATTAATTGACCAAATCAACATTGCACGAAGATTGAACGTATCTTGACGGTGAGAATCTTTAACTTGTAAACCGTCTTCCCACAAGCTTTTGAGGTCATCGATTAATGGTGCCAAGTACACGTCAATGTCATTCCCTGGTTGTTGTGGGCCTGAGATCAATAACGTCAACATCAAGAACTTCCGCTTCATGCACAATTCTGGTGGGAGATTGTAGTTGACCAGTATGACTGGCCATGTACTATGCCGACTACTCATGTTACCATGTGGGTTCATTCCGTCCGTCGACAAACCGAGACGTAAATTCCTTGGTTCTGCACTGAAATCTGGATGATTGTCGTCAAAGGTCTTTCATTGAGGTGCGTCGGCCGGATGCCTAAGTTTTCCATCATCAACACGTTTATCATGGTGCCATGTCAAACTTTTAGCATGCTCGGCATTGCGGAATAAACGACGCAAACGTGGTGCCGGTGGAATGTACCATAACACCTTAACCGGCACTCCTTTTATCTTGCCCTTCTTCCATCTTGACTCGTTACAAACCGGACATTCATGTAAAATTTCATATTCCTTCCGGTAAAGGACGCAATCATTTGGACAGGCATGTATTTTCTCATATTCCATTCCCAAAGTGCTCAACGTCTTCTTCGCCTCGTACATACTAGGTGGCAATTTGTTATCCTCCGGTAGAACATCTTTTAGAAATTCTAAAAGAGTCGTGAAACTAGAATTCGTCCACCCGCCCGACGCTTTCATATTCCATAATTTAACCAATGCCCCTAATTTAGTATATTTTGTACACCCGGCATACAAGGGCGTTTCGGCATCATTAATCATTGCCTCAAATAACTCCGGACGGTGCACAAAGTTCTCTTCCAAATCATTCACCATATTGAACATATTATCACCAACATCTTCATCAACAATAGGCTCTTTACTTTTACCTTTAGTGCTCGTCGATGTAGAGTTAATATTGAAAAAAGCTTCGCCATGTAAATACCAAGTTTGGTAAGAACAAATAATCCCGTAAGCGCGCAAATGCCCTCTAACATCATCAATGGAATGAGATCTATGATTACCACAAATTTGACACGGACACGGAATCTTATCATCTTGTATGTGAGCTTTGGCAAATGACAAAAATTCTTCAACACCATCTCCATATGCTTTAGACAATCTATCAAACCACATCCATTTCCTATCCATGATTTGCAAATCCTAAATAAAAAAATTTTAATTAAATAATTTATTACAAGGTCGAGTACTCTATTTAATGTAACATGCATATATATAATTTTCATTACTAATTAACAACGGCCCATTAATCGGTTTTTCAACATTTGAAAATCGAATTAAGAACATAACAAATATAATTAAAATACAAAACCATCTAAATCCATAATATAATTAAGGTATCTAACATTACTTGATCACACAATTAATTTATTTCCACCCATTGCACAATTTAACTCCAAATCGATCCCAAAATATATATATAAAGCAAAAAACACCTTAATTTATAAAATGATCATATCCACAAATCATCAATATTACAACAATAACAAGTCAATCACTTACAAATAAATTATAATGATGGATATATATAGATGATGGCGATGGACGTCCACACGGTGTACTGCCTGCCTGTATTCGGAGGGATCTGACTTTATATTCGGATGATTTGTAGCTGTAAAAATTGTGACGGCAACAATAAACTCTTGGCGTTCATTTTAAATTTTTCGGGACTTTTACACGACGGTTTCTGAAAAACGGTCGTGGAAACTCGGATATCCACGACCGTTTGTACAAACGGTCGTGGAAGGCCGTGATTCCACGACCGTTTGTACAAACGGTCGTGGAAGGCCGCGCTTCCACGACCGTTTAGGTAAACGGTCGTGGAAGCCCCGGGCTTCCACGACCGTTTAGGTAAACCGTCGTGGAAGCACGGGGGCTTCCACGACCGTTTAGGTAAACGGTCCTGGAAGCTCCACGCTTCCACGACGGTTTTTACAAACCGTCGTGGAAGCGCCAGTTTCCACGACGGTCTTTTAAAACGGTCGTGGTATCCTGCATTTCCACGACGGTTTTCGGAAAATTTTTTCCGCTCCGTGTTTTTTTCGAATTTTCTACGACGGTTTTTAAGAAAACGGTCGTTGATATACCGTCGTGGAATGCCAAATTTGTAGTAGTGCTCCCTCAAAAGAGCGCCATGATCATCAACTCAAGTAGAAAGGAATCTGAATGGTCTTGGTCCAACAAGCACAGAAGAATGAGATGTGAAAACAATCTGTTTATAATCCAATAATCCTGAGAAAAGTATTATCCTGAGATGTGAAACATGGTTCCAAGCATCTAATTAACTATTGTTGTGAGTATAAAACTCTATCCAAATTCTATGCAAGGTAACTATTATTATCCACATTTGTTTTTCTTTGTTATGATAAATGACCTACTTCACTCAACTTGTGTTTGGTGTACATGTTTGGAATGAAATTTTTATATTGAAGTGGTATAACTTTTTAAAAAACTAGTTATAATTTCAGTAAACTTTTTCAGAAAAATAAAAAAATTGGGATGAAAACTTTAGATTTGATCCTTAGAACCAAATGCACCCTCAGTGGGTTTGAAGAAAAGCAAGCTTATTTATTTTTAATTCTAAGACCAGTAGTTCTAGGTGAGCCGCTTACTCCTGGCTCAAAAAGGAAATCCCAATTCATATTGGGGCTTTTCGATACAATTAAATAGAAAGCCCCAAGGATGCCAACCGTTAACAAGTAATCCTAATGTGGGTGGATTTGGTTAAGGGGATGCGGAAATAGTAACTTTTAATGGGGATGGACTGTAATAATTCGTTGGCAATTAATACGTCTACGCTGGTTCAAATCCATGTGGCCTTTGTAATAAAAGAGACCTTCACCTTATATCATTTTCAGAGTGTTCGAGGCTTCTATTATTCGCATGATTTTATTTCTCGTGCTCTTGATGTCAAATGGGTTTGAGAATGAATGAAGAAATACTAAGTTGTCCTGTATCGAATCTCAAATTTCGGTTTTGCCCATAATATTTGAGTGAGCTCCAAGAAATTAAATTAACAAAAGCAAATAACCAAATAATAGAAATGCTGTGATTTCTGAAGTTTGTAGCAACTGGTATCAGCCCGAAGGAGTTCCAGAAATTAATATGAACATTATAAATCTTAATCACCGGTTCAGCCAAGCATAAAAATTAGGCTTATAAGTACGTAGTTCTATAGAAATTACGAATTAAGGGCGTCTTTAGATGATTCGTTATCAATACCTCTAATATTCCAAAAAGAAAAAAGAAAAAGAAAAAGAAAAAACTTTCATTTAGTTGAGGGTTATTCGACAAATGCACTCCGGTTACTAATGGAAAATTAAAAGAAGAAGAAGAAAGAAAGAGAAGACAGAATGCCCTCGTGCATTAAACTTGAACGCATAGTTAAGAGCTCGTCAATTTTTTTTTTATAAAAAAAATCAGATTGAATTTTACAAAATCTTAAGTATTTTGAAACTTGAAGTATTTCTATTAATCATAAAACCCCATGTTGGAAAATCCTACGTCATTTGAAAAGGGTGCTCTAGCAAATGTTTTTTTTTTTTTTTTGGTGAATGAAGAGAGAGGACAAGCAATGTAATATTCATGTCATTTCTATAATTACCATCCAAATTTATAGAAATGAATATAATTATCATCCTAAATTATGAAAAATAACATTGACCTATTTAGTATTGAAAAATAACATTATTCTATTTTACAATCTAATAATATTTTTTATTTTTGTCATTATTATTAAACTTTAAAACTTGTAAAAGTAAAGTTTTTTTTTTCCTTTATGAAGTTTACCGTATGAATTCTTGTCAAAGTAAAGTTTTTCCTTTATGAAGTTTACGGTAAAACTTGTAAATTTGTCATCAAGTTTACCGTATTACAAAATTAATTTGATATCATGATAGAATTCATTGAATAACTCTTTTTTTTTTTGTTTTTTGGGTTAACCTTAATGCTAATATTTACCATTGACATCAATTTAGTACTCTATTGTAAATGCTCTTAGTATTGTTTTAGTTCTACAACTCAATGTCCCTCTCTCTCTCTCTCTCTCTCTCTCTCTCTCTCCATTTTCATTTTTGGATCATGAATTTTTTTGTAAAACAATGTTTATAGGTATAGTCTTGTCATAATTCTACTCTTAACTTCAGTAAAAATATAGAGTTCGAATCCATCCACCCTAAAGTACAAAAAAATAAAAAAAATATATGTATTTGTAAAACAAGCGAGAAGATGATTGAAAGAAAGCGATATGAAAGGAGTTCAAATGATAATTTTTCATGTACTTAACAATTAAAAATCTCAACCCATAATAAGGGACTATTTAGAACAAAATTTCTAGATGGAATTCTGTAACTCAACTCTAATACTCTCAAATTTACATATCATTTTCTCTCTTTTCCATTTTTGAAAAACTCAAATTTCAAAGTTCATAATTTTCTTATTTAAGTCGAAATGAGATAATTTTTTTTTTTGTAAATCGTATAGAGTGAGTAGAGCAATGAAACAATATCCATATTGCATATTTTTCTGAACACCTTTCATATTTTTATACTATTTTTTATATCCTAGTTCATTTCTAATTATTCATACTTCAATCAAACATACATAATTTCAATTTTAGCTTGCAAAACACCAACTCCAATCATTGTTCTCAACAGACCCTAAATTCTAAATATGGAATATTATATACAACTAATTAAATGAAATTATTTCAAATTTAATTGGAAATACAAAGAAAAAGGAACTTCATAAAACAGCAGGAAGATTTAACAAACAGTTTGGCAGGGAAAGGAAGTTAACTGATCATGACCTGCTAAGAATGCGATTGGAGAACAAAGTAACATATAACCAAGTCAACAATAGGGCCAATAACCTTTTTCTGTTCAGATATAAGATTTCATTTGGTAGGTGCACATTTTATTGGGGGTGTTAATGGTACCGCTTTATTGGTGCATAGAGTTGTGATCAATTATTGGCAACAAATACTGTTCTATCATGATGCATCCATAGCAACCAATAAATTTTTTTTTCAAAATTTTAGACCATCTATTTCAAAATTTAACAATATATATATATATATATGGATTATTTCGTTTTCAATATATAATTATTTATTTAATCAGCGTATTAAGAGCATACTCTATATTGAAATTGACAGAATTGTTTTCTACCAACATAATACACCAATTAAAATATTCTTTTTATATTATGTATGACTATTGTTTCACATAATTATCTCCATTATCAATCATTTTATCTCGATGTTTCTGGCTATTTATGCATTTTTGTTCAATCATCCGCTAAAATAATACACAGTTTTATATTTTTCTTTCTGTAAATAGTATAATTAACTAATAGAAATACCTTCTTTATTTATGTCGGGTGATTTTACTAATCGTCACACTCCACTTTATTTTTCACGTACCTCTTTAAATTAAAATGCATTAATACATTAAAAACCTTATGTTAAATTACGAAAGGATAATCATAATAAACTTAAATTACGTAATTATTACATTAATAGAGAAAATAGTTCATATTTAAATTTCATTTATATTCGTCTTTTCCTTTAAATAGAATCCTATTTGCCAATATTTGTTGTCTGGAAACGATTTTCCCATACCTGGTAAACTCAAAATTTTCATTCTCATGTTATTCCCTTTGGTGGTGGAGTCTGCTTCTTTTTAAGCCCCACTTGTATTGCCGGATTTGATATCTTACTGAAAGTTCCCTTTTTTTATTTCATTAATATGTGTGTGTGTGTGTATTTGCTGTTTTCGGTAGTCATAATTTTCCGCATAAAGGTCGTTATATATATTACCAGAGGCCTAAAATAATTTATAAAATATAAATAATACACAGATATTACCTAGGTAACTTTTAATCAATTTTAGCAATTTTTTGCTGATGACCTTTAATTTTTTTTGATCTTTTCTTCTTATTATTATTATTTTTTTTTCGTTTACATTTTATTTTTCTAATAATTTAGCGTGCAGATATACAATTTTGTATCTGATAAAACTAATAAAATGAGCTAATATGTTTATTAAATTACTTTAAAGTAAAAAATATGTATAACGATGCGTGACAAAAAATGCACTTGAATTGTGTAAAAGTAATAAATTTACAGAAATTGTTATGAGTAATTCTAGAATTAATAAGGGTGTGTGATATTTAAATTTAATTCTTTTGAAACTAAGTGGGGTGTGTTTATAACTTAGGGGTGTGAAGAATCAAGAATAATGCATCAGTAAAACCACCCGTAAAAGGGCTTGGTGATAAATAAACATGAAAAGGTGTATATATAGCATTGGTAGATAGCTAGTTATACATGAATTCGAACTCATTGACTTTAATTTCTACCGTTTGATATTACATTTGTTAATATAGTTATACCTTTTAGGAAAAAAAAAAAAAAAAGTTTCGTTCTTGTAAACTTAGTTTTGTAGTAATTCTATTTTTATGAAACCCCTCATTTTAAGTTCTAAAAAAAAAATTTATTTTCAAAGAATTAGTAAATAAATTTAATATTACTATTACACAATTAGATATCTGCCATGTCAATTTGACAACTAAATTGGATATACAAAACTTGATATAATCTGTACTGTTTTTATTGCTCATACTGAGTAATTATTTGATTTATTCCTTTTAATTAAGTTTATCGAAAGAAATATCATTCCAAACATTAAATTTCTTTTGTTAAAGTAGCAAGCACAGAAGATATGCAAAAGGCAAACACATACTTGGAAGAATTTCTTTCTTCTCTCTTCTAATTTCCCAATATGTCTAAATTTGATATTCTATTTATAGTCACAGTTGGTAGAATTGAGTCATGTCCTTTTTTTTTTTTAATTGGTGAGCCGTGTGATTTCTTTCACAGATAATGAGGATAGAGAAATGGATGGCATCATTGATATATTTCCTTTTTGTTCGACAAAAAAGACATGAAAAATAATAAGGTTGGAAGTTTTATTTTAACCGTCCGATTTACACACTTTCTGATTTTTATTATTTTTTTTTGAACAGTCGGATCTAAATGTTCTTACCCACTAAACAAGTCCTCACCAAAACAAAAAAGAAAAGTAAGCAAACGTGAAATCATAAACAGTGTTGTCTACTCTTTCTTTTCTTTTTTCTTTTTTCTTTTTTTTTAGGCCCTATTTCTTTCATCTTAGAAGTTTGTGTGACAATGGTGGTTGGGTTCCAAAGCGTGTCCCCTGCTGTTTCAAATGCTTTATCTTCAATACTTGCATCTCCAACCACAAAAATTGGAGAAATCTATGGAAGATTAAAACGAAAAAAGTTTTATTTAAAAAAGGAAGGGGGAAAAAAAAAGATGAAAAACAAAAACAAAAAAGTAAGTGAAAGACAAAGAGATATTTTAAAGTTGCAAAAAGCCAAGGGGGACTCGCCTAGCACCTTATTAATTACTCATTCGTACTCTATTATTGAGCTTTGCTTCTGTGGTGGAAATAGACGTTTCCTCGGTTTCAACTGTATACATCTCCTACCCCACCTCCTCACTATTTTTCTCTGTTCCACTAACATAAATATAAATATAAATTTATGTTTATATTTTATTATAGGTCTCTATATATATATACACACACACACACGTATAAACATATAGACCAGTTAAATAGGCGTCCATTAATTATACGATAATTCCTAAGAAAGTAATTTGCACTAGTTTTCATATCCAAAATCCGTGAATATTTTTATTCTTTAATTTTTTTTTTGAGAGGTTTTATTTTTTATTTTTTAAAAATGACGATCATAAATTTCATATAGAAAAAAAATAATAATAATTAGAAACTGTTGAACATTTTTGATCTTTAGATATTTCAATAATTAGATAAACTAAAAAATAATAATTTAGCCCTTGAGCATCTTTACATAAATATTGTGAGGCTGTGTAATTAAAGCTTTTTTATTATTATTATTTTTTGTGTGTTTTTGTTTTCCTGTTGAGTATATATATATATATATATATATATATATATTATTTATCATTTTCAATAGGTGAATTTTACAGAGATTTGAGTTTGACAAGAGCCATAAAAGCCCTTTCACAGAGGCCTAAAAGAGATGGTATATATATATATATATAGACAGTTATATATCTTAGATTGACTGACGTGCTCCTCATCAGATGTCTTCACCTGATATATGATATATATATATATATTTATATATATTATTCCTCATATGCTTCTTTGGGTAATTTCAACAATTTTTTACAATTGGTATGTCTCAACAAGCTCCTTTTCAGTTCCCTTATTTCTTTGTTATATTTTTTTCTTTAATTATATTATCCTCTTCTTTTATCCAACTCCTTGAGACTGTGGGCTGTTCTCTCTTTCATTTACATGTAAAACCTATATAATATCACCCAAAAAAAAAAAAGAAAAAAAAAACAGATCTACATACTTTTAATTCTCTACTGATAGTTCCTTGGTTTTTTTTTTTTTTTTTCAGAGGACCTGCAGACTGGACTTCCAAAAATCCAAGCTGATCAGCAAAAGGTTGAAGAAAAAAATAAGTGAGATATAAAAATTAAAAAAAAAAAAAGAAGAAGAAATATTGGAGTTTTGGTTTATCATCAAAGACATTTGTGCCGTACTTGAGAGAGAGAGAAAAGGAGGGGAATTTGCAGAGCCAAAGGGGAAAGGGGGAAAAAATGGTTTTTCCGTACAATAATACAGGGACTGAAATTCTTTAAAAAAAAAAAAAAAAAACCTTTTTGTCTTTGTTTTTTTTTTTTTCGGGTCTCTTTATTGATTGTTTTCAGAGATCATATCATATCATGGCGACGTACTTTGATCATGGGAGTTCAGAAATCCAAGCCACTGATGGTCTGCACACACTTTATCTCATGAACCCCAATAACTACGTATCCGCATACTCTGACACCACTCCTACTACATCCCAACCAGCACCTGCCGCCGCCGCCGCAGCCTCCGCCAGCATGTTCCTCCTCAACCCCGCCTCCGCCGCCGCCGCCGCAGCAGCTGCCGCAAACAATTTCCCGCCCCATCCAACGATCGGACACTTGGCGGGCATCCCCGTTCCCTCAACCACAGCCGCCTCGATGGTTGGATCGAACAATTCAACCGATCATCACGGCGAAATTTCCACCTTCCATGGCGTCACCATCCCTCCTCCTCCTCGGATTCACTACAATTTATGGCCCGCACCGACGGATCATCATCAACAAATGGTGGTGGGAATTAACTCGGCCGCCGATGTCCCGTCCCAGGCGGGTTTTAGGGCGAGACAGGTGGTCATGTCGCCTACACGGCAGGCTTTATCGCTGAGCCTTTCATCCTCTCAGCAGAGGAACACAGCCGCTTACGCAACCTCGCTTTCGGGAGGGAACGAGGTTGTACCGGCAGGGATGTTATCGCCGACAAGCGGCGACGATGTTCGGGCTAATTTTCTGGGGAATTCTCTGTCGTCCACCGTGTTGGCGGTGTCAAATGGAATAGGAAGTAGTGCGCACGGCGTGCTTCTGGGTTCCAAGTACTTGAAGGCTGCGCATGAGCTTCTGGATGAAGTGGTTAATGTTGGATCGACAAAGGGAATGAAGGCGGGAGCTGCGGCGGCCACCGACTCGGCCAACGGCGCTGGTCAGAAGCCGGATAGAGAATCGACTCCGGCGGCGGCGGCAATTGGAGGTAGCTACAATAGCGGCGGTGAAAGTAGTAATTCTAAGCTAGGGACTGAGCTTTCCACAGCACAAAGACAAGAACTTCAGGTTAAAAAAGCTAAGCTCGCTAAATGCTTGACGAGGTAATTAATTAATTAATTTTATTGCATGTTCAATTTTCTAAGTTACTTGTTTTGGTCGTATATAATTTTATTTTAGCTTCATTTTTTAGTTCTAATTCCTTTTTTTTTTTTTTTTAAAGAGCACATTAAGTGAATTATATATAAAAATAGATCGTCTGTTCATTATAATTTCTGGTATTCCAGCAGTACTATTCTTCGCTTAAAAAAACAGAATATGTTTTTAAGTTATATGTTTTGGAAAGCTATAGTGGGTGGGGTTTGGGACCATTGTGTCTGTTGCTGATACTTGGAGAGAATTTTTTTTTTCTTTTTTATGAAAGAAATTCAATTAAAAAAACGTTAATAATATAAATATTTCAAGATCTAAATTAATTTGGAATCAAGTTCTTTAAATAACAACGCAACAAACCAACTGTTATATATGATGTTACAATTTTGACTTAAAGCCACAATATCTCTCTTTCAAAAGCAAACTTAATTAGGCTGTCCTACTTTAACTAACTTTATATGTCCATAGAAAAATATATAAATATATATATTTTTTCTTTTCTTATATATCATTTGTTATATATACATATATGTTATGAAGGTAGAGCAAAGGTACAGACAATACCACCACCAAATGCAAGTAGTAATCTCTACGTTCGAGCAAGCAGCAGGTTTTGGCTCAGCGAAATCATACACTGCCCTAGCTCTAAAGACCATTTCGAAGCAATTCCGATGCCTAAAAGACGCGATCGCTTCGCAAATCAAGGCCACAGGCAAGAGCTTGGGGGAAGAAGAATGCTTTGGAGTGAAGATTGAAGGGTCGAGACTGCGGTTTGTCGACCACCATCTCCGCCAGCAACGCGCTTTACAACAGCTCGGGATGATCCAACACAACGCTTGGCGACCCCAGCGAGGCTTGCCGGAGCGCGCTGTTTCGGTCCTTCGTGCATGGCTATTTGAGCATTTCCTTCACCCGTACGTTTATTTTTATTTTTATTTTTAACTAACCTTGCATCATTAAGATGATTATGTCTTGATAAGACGATGGCTTAAAACAAAAACAAAACAAAAAAAAATTCCATGCCTGCCACTTAAGAGAATCTCCAGAGTGCCAAAATGATGCATCGATGGAAAATTTTAATCGAGAAAAGTGATCTCTTATATAATGATGTACTTAATAACAAAATTTTCATATATCAGAATTCCCGTCAAATCTAAAACTTTTACGAATTTATGATTTATAATTGTTTAAATGCTAAAACTTTACGTTTACAAATTTAAGAACTTAATGATGATAACGAAATGTGGATATATATATATATATATATATTAGAGTACAAATCTTAAATATATTGTTTTTCACACTTTTTAGTAAAAAAATTTAACATCGATATTGACATATGCACTGCAGATGGTCTAATATAACGTAGAACCATGTAGTTAATCTGGTGATGGCATTAGCATGTTCTCTTAATGGTGTCATTTGTAAATGCATATTAATGAATGCTAATAGTTCTTAAACAGGAAACTCTACTTTAAGTACGTATTAATATCAAATGCGAGCAGTATCTTGCTGTTGTATAACTGTGCAATCACATGATATTAAAAGTCACATTCCATCACTAATAATAGGTGTCATAATTAGTGTGTTTTGTGACACATGAGTTCAAACTAACGTATTCAAATTCGTATTGAGAATTTAAACAGAGTTGATGTTGAGGGAAAAAAAAAAAAAGAATATTATTTGAATTTGGAAAAAACCATGACTAAACAAGGGAAAATATTTTACTATAAGTATTGCTCTAGTAGCATGCAACTTTACTCTTAGCCTTCTTTACTGTTTATTTAACCTTGCTTTTCTCTCTCTCTCTCTCTCTCTCTCTTTTTTGCTATGAAAGTAAACTTATGTAGTTTGTTTTGTAGTTATCCCAAGACTGCAGACAAAGTGATGCTTGCCAAACAAACTGGCCTTACTCGAAGCCAGGTATATACAAATAATCGCTTTTTTGTTTTATTTTAAATGTTTTCATTTCGAATATTTTCTTCTCCTCATAGTCTTATAAATAGCATTCAAATTTGTTGTTTTATTTTCTTATCTCTTTAATCGCCCCTCTAATATACTATTTTGACAACTCATTAAATTGCTCAAGTATTATTTTTAGCCTTTAGCATGCATTTGGTTGGTAGGTTGGAGTTAAAAAATTTGGATTGGAGTTGTTTGAATTTTCAAAAGCTAGTTAAAAAACTAAAAGACAAAAATGAGTAAAGTTTTTTTGGGTTTGGATTGGAGTACCAAACATGTACTTATAGTGTATTTGATACAATGATATGGAATGAAATTTTTAGGTTAGAATTGGTTGACTTTTCAAAAACTAAATATATATTCTTTTTAACATTTCAGAAAAAGATAAATTGAAATGCATACTTTAGAGTTTCGACGTTGGAACCAAACATGAGTTTAGTATTTGGTATGTAGCTAAATTCTTTAAATTTAGATGATATACACATGAAAAAATAGTATTAAGAGATGGTAAGGAGACAGAAAATTAGGGAAATAGATATGGATTCTTATGAATATGCATCAGTGTGTCTAATTATTATGAAAAATACCAAGCAAATGAAAATAAAAGATTATTTCCAAAATTTACAGGTCTCCAACTGGTTCATAAATGCCCGAGTTCGCCTGTGGAAGCCAATGGTTGAAGAAATGTACATGGAAGAGACCAAAGAACAAGAGGGAAATGGTGCTAGTAGTACCACTTTTAAATCTGGCCACACAAAGAAAACAGAAGTCAACAAGGAACCATCAACAACTCCAGTTGTTCAAGAAATGAATACCGCCTTTAAACTCGATCAAATCCAAGCCTTCCAACCGTCAAAACCTAATCAAAACTTTGCGATGGAAATACCGAACAATTCTCCGATTTCAACCTCTCCATTAATGGCGGGATCATTTCATTTTGGAACGTCGACGTCGGAGATTCAGGGAATTAGTCCAAGGAAACAAAGGAGTGCTACTACTACTACCACCACCACCTCGGAAGTACTGAACTCTCCGAGTAGCATTCTCTCAATGGACGTGGAAATGAAGGGACTAAGCGGGCAACACGACGGAAGATTGAATCATTTGAATAATCAAAGGCAAAGTGCGTTTAATCCGGTTGGATTTGGTGCATACCCTGTTGGTGATTTGGCGAGGTTTCACTCGGCGGATCATCATAGTCATCATCAATTAGCTCCGAGGTTCCATGGAAATGGCGTTTCCCTCACTCTGGGTCTTCCACACTCTGAAAACCTCTCTCTCTCCAACCCTAATATCATCGATCCGTTGGGGACGAGACTCGACAACAATATCGGAATGGGATCGGAAAGTACTGGTAATTTTGACAACATGGACATGCAAAGCAGAAAGAGGTTTGTTGCTCAATTGTTACCAGATTTCGTGTCCTGAGAGAGAGAGAGAGAGAGAGAGAGAGAGAGAGAATTTCTTTGCTAGCTATATAGTTAAAAAAAACTCCAATATTCTAACTAGAAAGTCACACAAGGAGATTAAGATAAGGGCAAAGAGAAAGAAAAAGGAGATATAAGTAGGTCATCTTTTGCAGTTCACGTAAGTCGGGTCATTTCAAGTGCGCTTTCAGTTATCTTATCCATGGAACTGGAAAGGAAACTTTAGTATAGGATTATACTTTCAGAGAACAATTTACTGTTTTTTTTTTTTTTTCTCTTTAATTTCTTGTCTATGGGATTTTTTTCCTTTTTTCTTTTTTTTTTTTTTTGGGGGGGGGGGGGGGGGGGGGGTGCGGGGGCTTGGAAAGCTTTATATTTTCTTACTTAGACTAGGAAGTTGGTTTGCTATAGTTTCTGGAACCTGTATATTTTATTTGTCTTGATAGATCTAAATACTGATTATATATGCAAATTGGATGTTGGATACATGGTATATATTGTCAAAGTAAATTGGATGTTTGATACCAGTCGCCCCTTTTTCGGACTTTTTTTTCAGAAAAAAAGAAGAAGCTAATTTATCACGTTGTTTATGCATTTTTATGTTTTATTTTGCATTAAGGTACTCCATCCTACATGTCTCTTTTTTTAGTAAGTGATAAATTTTATTGATAGTAGAAAAAGGAAAAAGAAAAAAAGTTGTAACAAACCTAAAAACTGAAACTATTAATGAACTAGAGAAAGGAAAAAGAAAAGCAATCTAAAAATAGCTAAACAAAAAATAAAAAATAAAAAAGAGAAAAAGATAGTTAAAGAACAACCTTTTAGAGAAGATTATAATATTCTCAATTTAAAACCCATTACGAGAATTGCAGCAATAGATGACGAGAAGTAAAGGAAGTTTATAGTACCGTCGACGCTATTAAGCACCCTTGCCGGTCAGTGTCAGAAAATTCCAGCCAACCTTTATTTCCCAACACGGGCTTGGCGGGAATAAGTCCCGCCAATAGAGGATGATGTGTTCACACCTTCGACCAGGTGCGTTCCCTACACAACGTTGCGTCGGGAATTTGATCTAGCTTGTGTCACGGCACAAAACGTAACGCCCTGAAAATTTTCATTTTACGGCCTACTAAAATTTCAGGAAATTTTAAATTTTTTTTTTTAAATATTCCCGATGCACCTTCATCGGGAAATTTGGTTTTAAATAGTCATCGCTAAATCCCTTCTCTCCCATTTACTCACTGATTCTCCTTTGCAATTCCCTCACCGATTCTAGCACTCCTCAGACTTTTTCTCCTCCTCTCCCACTGCAGCTTCCCTCGCCAATATTCTCTTCTCCCACTCTCTATTTTCACTATATATATATTTTAAGGTATGGTCTCTCTTATATTATAATTAATTTTTACTCAAATTATATTATATATATCTATAATTTTTTTACTCAAATATCTGTCTCCTCACATCTCTTTCTCTTTGTGTACTCTTCTCCAATAAGTTTTCTATAATACTTGAGTTGTTTGTTATAAAACTTTGAGTATTTGTTACAGATATTTGTTGATAGAGTTTTGTTAATTTATGTTTTGTAGATTTTATTCTGTGGTTCGGGTGTAACATATTGGAAAGCATACAAGTTCAGACATCGGTCATGTGCTGACTCGAAGATAAATGTAGGAAGATGAAGTAAACATGTATACGATACTTTTGGCAAATAAATACAGACAAAATAAATATATCCATCATGTATTAAAGAGTTGTTTGCTTATAATGTAAATATGCAACAGTATGTATTATTGTTGGCGTGCTATAATACAGACAGAATGAAGACATCCATAGTGTACTAACTTGTCATATGTCTACATGAAATTGCCATGATAATACTATGAGATAATTTATATAAAGACAATATATACCTTCTCATGTTTCCTTAAAACATTTGTCAATCAATTAAAGATATCCCCTTTGGATGATATTTAAATATATATATATATGTATATATATTCATAGATGCAGATAAGGTGATAAATATAAAGAAAAATAGTACAAGAAAGAAAATAAAACAAGCAGTGGAAGCTCTAATTTCTTAACAAAATATCCATTGAAAGAATTATAATGCATGTTGGTGAGAATGGCTTTTTAAGTAGAGTGAATATTTTTTAAAAAAATTCCAAACAGAATTTTCTTTTCTATTAGAATGTGATTAGAAAATGAGACTTAATCGAACTCCTAATATGTTAATTAGAATTAATGTTATATCTTTTTGTCTGGATAAAATGAGCCCTTTTATATAGATGATGGCAAACTATCTACTAGACTTGGCTAAAAACAAGCTCATGACCTGCTTTGGTGTCAGAATATGTTATCTATTACAAGATAGATCCACATTCATAGGAACCTATGTTAGTAGGTTATATACATTTACTATATTTATCACCTGATATATAGATTGTTTTTATGTACTTAAGTCATATATAGATACATATATATATATATATGAGGCTTGACGTCTGTGACGATCCGAATTTTTCGAGCCGTCGTTAACTACTTTACTTGACTTAACTGTTAATTTAGTCTGTTACTTAGTTCCTAAAATTTCATGAATTTTTTTTATTTTTTTAACTTAATAATATTACTATCACTATCAATAAGAATCTCAATCATTTAAGTCTTCAACTAAGAGGTATGATTTAAAAAAAAATAACAAGTATATGAAAGTCTTAGACTTTTTTTTTTTTTAACGTAAAACTTTTTCAAGTCATTTCTGAAAAATTAGAAATAAGGTCACTTAAGTATACCACTACGTGACACCCAATGATGAAAAAATAGATAATTATCAATATTTCCCCGAATTTAGCCGTAAATTGAAACCTTTGAAACAGATGTGGTGAATAAAGATATTTTTTATCTGAGTATCCATGAAATATCAATAATTTCCGGACAATATATGTAACCTATCAATGTATGTTTTCTTCCTTTACAATTGACTGGAATATCCAGAGACATACGGATATTTCTATAGATATATCCATTAAATATCTACTAATATCCATGTGTAAAAAAATAATATCACATGTTCTCTGCTTTGTGATATTGTGTTGTCCATAGTAATAATAATAATAGTAACAATAAAGAATTCTTCCTTAGTTGAATATAACCTTTTGTTTTCTCTTCATGTGAATTATTTATTTTTGGTAATTGGCACTTTCTAATCATAAATAAAACTACATGACTAGCATGTTAGGAATATAAAGTTATTTTAAAAAAGAAAAAAAAGTTTGTATTTAATTATGTACTTTGCATGCTTTTATTGTTATGTAAAAAAATTATGAGATTTTCAAAAAAACAAATTTATGAGATTTTAAAATTTACAGTTAATGAAGCTATTTTTCTATCAATGTATTATTATACTATAATAAATCACTTTTCATCCTCAATTTGGCCAACGTATAGAGCTTTTTACTCTCAACTTTTGGATGAAATTATTTGGGTTGTGGGGAATTTTTTCACAATCAATTTCTGGTTGGATAATTGAATTGACTATCCGATTAGTTCGAAATTTTGGATCAAAGATAATATTGATTTAAGTCTAAAAGTGGGAAGCGTTGGGTCCTTCCTCAGCAATTTCTAGACTCCTTTCCAAATATTGCCCGTGACATTGGGAGTGTTGTTATTGCTCAAGATTCGATTGATGAATTACGTTGGCGACTTCTTCCTCTGGACTTCCAAAAGGTGAAGTATTTCTATGACAGCTTACGGCCAAGGGATCAGATGAAACCTTGGAGATCAGATTAAATTTGGAGAAGCTCTTGTCAACTAAGACGCTCACTTACTGTTTGGAAGGCCTTCCATGATCGATTGGCAACTGAACAATTTCTTAATCTTAACTATAATAAAAGAGTAGATATGGATCTACCATTCCTTTTTGGTAGTAAAAAACGCACTATTTAAGTACCTTCTTTCTTTCTTTCTTTCTTTCTTTCACCTTTTCTTTTTTCTTTCTGTTGTCCTTCCTCAAAACCACTGCAGCTGACATTTGCATTTTCCCTCCTACGTGTTGTGCTCTTGCAAGAGTTCTGAAACTTGAACTTAAAAGAAGACCATTTAATTCAAATTATAGTTTTGTCATATTATAACTACACATTTATTATTTTTTAAGTGCAAAACGTCCAAAAGAAGAAAAAAGAGTAGAGTTTTTTCAGAAATAATAGGAAAGCAACAACATTTTTTGTAGGCATGTTGATAGGAAAGCAATTTGCAAATTTTTTATTTTTTATTTTAACTTCAACCTGCATATTGATGTTCACTTTTTTTTTTGGTGAATGTATATTTATCTTCACTTTATATTCAAGTTAAATGAAGTCATTTTATATTAAAATTACATCAATCTCAAATATGAAAAATCTCAACTAATATTGTTTAACTAAAAAATATCTCAATTTCTCATGTTAGTTGATTTTTCTTCTTCTTTTTTAAGTTTTTTTAATACATCATAATCTTAAATACATATTAAATTGTAGATTTTTTTTTATATGGTTTACCATTTTTTTATGAACTTTGTGTTTAAGATTTATTTTCTTTTGGGCTATATGCACATCAGTCCCTAACGTTATTTTCAGATTATGATCATTTGATTTATTATTAATTTTAACAAATCAATCCTTAAATTATTGATTTAGTTGCAGTTCTTGGTAAAACTAAAAACGTTCTATAATTTGAGAGAATTTACTATGTATCCAGTACATAGCTTAATTTGTCTTAATTTTCTATCCATTTGACCATCTACAATACAATGCAAAATATATGTACCAAAGTCAAAATTTGACATTTTGCAATGAACATCACTCCCCAATATAATGTTATTTTTCAATGGTAGATTATGATATTTGATTGCTATTTGATGTCTTGACTTTATTGATATTATTATTTTTTTAACTTATTTAAATATCAAGGATTACTTTATTTAAAACTTATGGTTCATTTGGAAAATACATTCATTTTGTATCATGTTCGAATGTAATAGATGGAAAACAATATGAGTTTCGATGTCTCTTTTATACATTGCATTCAAATATAATGTGTGTTTGGATTGTTTAATTACATTTGAAGAGTCATTTTGATATGTGTTGGTAAGAGAAAGTATATAATATGATTAGTAAAAGTATACATAGAAAAAGTAATTGAATGAACTGTTCAGATATATTTGTATTACAATGAAATATATAGGTACTCAAACATTCATTACGTGGCATTGAGATATAATATATATCGAATAATGTTTTGAAACGCACCATTAATAATTATAACAAAATGTACATATGACAGTAGAAATTATATTATAAATTGAAGCATGTAGGATAATATACGAAAAATGCTATAGTCATATTTTTAATAATAAAATATAACATTGGCATTTACATTAGAGATGATCCTAGAAGTTCAACTTTTATCATTATCTCATTTAGAGATTTTTTTTTTTTTACTCATGTTTCTAATCTCAATTTCCTCACTGAAAATTTTAATTTCCTTACTTGTGATCAAGATTGAGTTTTGATTGCAATGTGTTTTGTTTCATTCTTTTCATGATCTAATTTATATGATATGTATTTTTCGACTAGATTATTATCAATATGTATTTTTTTTTATCTCTAAGAAATTTTTATTTTTTTCTTTTTTGTATATGATTTTTCGTATTCTATATTTTAGATTATTAAAATTTCAGTAATTACTCAACACGTGCCTTGACTCGTGTTAATAAAAAGAAAGGATTTGCCATGCCTTCCTATTGTCGCTTTTGTTATATATATACTTAAAGAGGACAAAAATCACATTTTACTTAAATGTGGTTTTTCTAATATAATCTGGGACAGTTTGCATGCTACTTTTAATGTTCAGATTAATAGATTGGGAGATCTTAAGGATCTTTTTCTCTCAGCTTTTAAAGCCCGTATGAGTGCTCAGGTTTATAATCTTTGGATTAGTGGAATTATTTCCGCTATATGGATTACACGGAAATTGCGGAACGGAGCAATGTTTGAGGACAAGAGTCCGAGTTTTGCTATGGAATAGCATTAAAGAAGTTGATTTTATTGACAGAGAAGCTGATTTTATTGACTTATGAACTATGAATAACTCTCTTGCAGACCTCTTGATTTTGAAGGCTTTTAAGCTTCCTAGTAGGGCTTCCAGAGCTCATCGCATTTTTGAGATTCAATGGAAGAACCTGGAGATTGGATTAATGTTAATACTAATAGGGTGACGAATGGCTCTCTTGGTATTGCAGGTTGTGGAGGTATTTTCGAACATTTAGAGGATTCTGCTAAAGGTTGCTTTGCTAAGCCTTTACGAGTTCTATATGCTTTTGAAGCTGAATTATGGGGTGTTATTACGGCAGTTAAATATGCCATTAGTTTCAAGTGGACTCATTTATGGTTCGAATGTGATGCAACATTCGTAGTAAATCTACTTTAGACTAAAAGTAGAAATGTACCTTGGAAGTTTCTCTCTAGATGGGGGCGAGTATTGAACTTTCTTGAAGGAATCGCTTATTGTGTATCTCATGTGTTTCGTGAAGAGAATCACGTAGTTGATAAATTAGCTTCTCATACAACTCATCTGGATGAAGCTAATTGGTGGTTTGGGTCACCATTAGGGCCCATTTGGGGTTACGACTGGAGACGGTGTTTTAAAGGTTGGAGTTGATTTGAGTTTTGGAAATTTGCGTTTAGTGAAAATGAACTGTTATCCTTGACATTTTAGCATTTTTCTAGTGTTAGGGGTTAAATTTCTAAGTCCTAACTACAATAGTATTTACTTGTCCTAGCTTGTACTGAAACACTAATGATTTGTTCTTTCATTTTATACAATTTTGTGTGTAGAAAGGATTACATGATGACGATTTTAAAATTATTGAATGGTAAACATATATTTAATTAGTTTTTAGTGGTTGCTCAAAAAATTAGTCACAAAAAATTATTGTGACTAAATGTCTTTTAGTTACAAAAAATTTCTGAAAAAAACCGTCATGATAGGTGACCATTCCATGACCATTTTTTTTTTTTTTTTTTTCAGGAAACGGTCGTGGAAAGTTAACCTACCACGATGGTTTTTTTGAAAAAACCGTTGTGGAAAGGTACCATCTACCCCCCATTTGGTGTCAATTTTGTTTATTTCACAACAGTTAAAAAACCGTCGTGGAATCCAAATAGATTCCACAACCCTAGATACCACGACGATTAGAAAACCGTCGTGATATCCTCTTTTTGTACTAGTGGTTAACAAAATTTAATGACAAATGGAGATGTGACTAAAAGTATTTTTAGCCACAACTCAATTTTTGTTGTGATTAAAAATTTTAGTTCGAATTTTTTAGTGACGGAAGTAATCAAACCATGTGGTTGTGACTAAAACTTTTATTCACAACAAAATTTACTTTTCATCACAATTATTGCTGTGAATAAAAGTCTTATTTTTTGTGGTGATATATGTATAACATTGATGTTATGTGTGTGTAGTAAATATTACGTTGTCAAGACAAAATAAGTACTGCACAGTAATTATTTATTTATCAAATTGTTCAAAAATAATTATGTGAAAAATGAAAACATATTATGTATTACTATATTTGATGAGGACATCAAGGCTCAAAGGAATTCTCACGAACCGATTCATGTTCCAGTTGGTCCGGTGACGAGAGCTCGAGCTAAAAGATTCAAAAAAGAGTTGAATAACTTAGTTCAGAGAGTTCTACAACAAGAAGAGAGCGTGTTCACTATGAGGACATCAAGGCTCAAAGGAATTCACACGAACCGATTCATGTTCCAGTTGGTCCGGTGACGAGAGCTCGAGCTAAAAGATTCAAAGAAGAGTTGAATAACTTAGTTCAGAGAGTTCTACAACAAGAAGAGAGCGTGTTCACTACTGATGGTGAACAAAGATTGATTTTACTCATCAAATTTGACCCGGAAGAGAGCCAAGATTGATATGGACGTTTTTATTTTCCAACGTTGAAGTGGACGTTATTTTCCAACAAAGAATCAAGTCAAGATTACGTCTTCAAGATTTCAAAAGTTCAAAATTCAAAACAAGATCTAATCAAGATTTGATTTCTTTGTAATCTGATTTTTAGTTTTATGTTTTAATTTAAATTTTGAATTAATTCCGAATTTATTTATTTATTTTAATTAAATCTGATTCCTAGATTTTTAGGCATGTTTATCCTAAAGGGTGGATTAGGAATTTTACAAATTGTAACTTTGCCTATATAAGGCTTACTTTTCAGATTATGAAGGAAGAAAGATTTTGATGTTTATTCATATTGTGAGTTTTTCTTCTTGAGTTCTTGAAGAAACTTATCCGAACTTATCAAGGATTCCTTGTGGCGTTCAAACGGACTTATCAAACGGACTTCCATAACCGTTTGTGGCGTCTTCACCATACCAAGGTTCTTGCTTCTCTAAGCAACCGGTCGCGGTTTCCATCAAACTTGAAAGATCTTGGGTTGTTGTTTTCAGATTTGGTATTAGGTTTCGTCACGTTGTTGGCGTGGTTCGTATCAATTGGTATCAGAGCCTAGGTTCCTCAGGTTTGCCTATCATTTTCTTGTTTTCCTTTTCTTAAATTTGTTCAAAAAAAAAAGTCGATAAAAAAAAAACATTCGGCATATATTAAAAAAAATCCTTATTGCTGCACTAGAAATCTGATTGTGCTCTACTTAAATAAGTGATATTAGTGTTTGATTCATAGTTGGATTGTTTGCTTTGAGATTGAGTTCTTTAAGGAATTAGAAACTCTAATCCAATTCCCACAAGGTTTACAAATCCTAGAAAACGTGAATTAGGATCTGGTGATTTCAAATTTGGTGTTTTTTATTCCCTACTCTTTCTGCTTGTTTCTGTAAAATCAAAGAGAAGAAGCAAAAAAAAAAAAAAAAAACGTGAAATTTTTTTTTTTTGATCCATTTGGTTTGCTCCTCATCATGAATTGCTGCTTAAATCCTTATTATTATTGTTCGATTAGTTTTGAAAGAACTAAAAGAAGAATACGAGGGGAAAAAGGCAGAATGTGTGAGAGTGTTAGAGGGTAAAAGCCAATTAACTTGAGTGAAACACAAGTGAATTTGAGTAAATTATTATTCGAGCGAAACAGGTAAGGGAGTGTAGTTAGGTCCTTTTTTTAAAATTATTTTTTTCATATTGTTCTAACCTTGTTTGCAGATTTCAATCATGTCGCAAGATCAAGAGAAGAACACAAACGAAGAGCTTCCACCAACCAACACTACTACAAAAAGTACATTACACGACGGAGATTACACGACGGTTCCTTGGAACCGTTGTGTAAAGTCGGACTTTACACGACGGTTCCTAGGAACCGTCGTGTAAAGTGCTCCGCGAGGGACTTTACACGACGGTTCTTTGGAACCGTCGTGTAAAGTCCGACTTTACACTACGGTTCCAAAAAACCGTCGTGTAAAGTGCCTCGCGGAGCCACTTTACACTACGGTTCCAAAGAACCGTCGTGTAAAGTCCGACTTTACACTACGGTACCAAAGAACCGTCGTGTAAAGTGCGTCGCGGAGTCACTTTACACTACGGTTCCAAAGAACCGTCGTGTAAAGTCCGACTTTACACTACGGTACCAAAGAACCGTCGTGTAAAGTCCGACTTTACACTACGGTTCCAAAGAACCATCGTGTAAAGTGCGTCGCGGAGCCACTTTACACTACGGTTCCAAAGAACCGTCGTTTAAAGTCCGACTTTACACTACGGTTCCAAAGAACCGTCGTGTAAAGTGCGTCGCGGAGCCACTTTACACTACGGTTCCAAAGAACCGTCGTGTAAAGTCTGACTTTACACTACGGTTCCTTGGGACCGTCGTGTAATCCCCCTTCGAGGGGCGGATTACACGACGGTCCCAAGGAACCGTCGTGTAATGTCCCCCCGAGGGAAGGATTACACGACGGTCCCCCGGGACCGTCGTGTAATGTCCCCCCAGAGGGAGGGATTACACGACGGTCCAGGGGAACTGTCGTGTAATCCCTCCCTCGGGGGGACATTACACGACGGTCCCTTGGGACCGTCGTGTAATCCGCCCCTCGAAGGGGGATTACACGACGGTCCCTTGGGACCGTCGTGTAATCCGCTCCTCGGGGGGGACATTACACGACGGTCCCGGGGGACCGTCGTGTAATCCCTGGTATTACACGACGGTTCTAAATAGACCGTCGTGTAATCTTTTAAAAATTTTGAAAATTTTCAAATTTAATTTTTCGAAATTCTCGCGCCAAAACCCATAACTTAAATACAATTTCCTCCTTGTTTCTCTTCATCTCCGCACGAATTTCTTAAGTTCTTTCTTCACACTCTCTGAAAATTTTCAAATTTAATTTTTTGAAATCCTCGCGCCAAAACCCATAACTTAAATACAATTTCCTCCTCGTTTCTCTTCATCTCCGCACGAATTTCTTAAGTTCTTTCTTCACACTCTCTACATTTCTCAAGTACCCATATCCTTCACCAACCCGCTGCCACCACTCTTTTAGAATCCGGTCAAGCCGCCGTTGCCGAAGTTGCCTCCCTCTTCATGTGGCCGTGCATATTCTTTTTCAAAGAAAAGCAAGGTGACTTCGTATATAAACTAAAACACATTTGCTCTCTTGTATTGTTGTTTTCCATTAAAGATCTATTTTTGAACATGAATGTTTTTGTTTTTAATGTTGCTCTTTGTAGATGAATGGTTTGTGATTGGTTTTGGCACTTTACACACATTTTCCAACATGAATTTTTTGCGCACATATCATACTCGATGAAATGCTTGAATGAGTTTTTCTTTTATTTAATCTTAATTATATACATCTTAATTAGTTTGAACTTTATCAATTTGCTAGGGCCCTAACGGATTGGAAGATTATGACCGGAGAAGGGATTAGAAGAAGGAGACGAGACTGTAAAACAAAAATCTCGAACCGTCATTGTCCTCTCCAAGAGGGAAGTGTTGAATGTGGTTATTTTATTTTAGGTTTTATGAGGGACATAGTGTTGAATGGAATTGATGTACTTGAAAATAAAGAATTTTTTACTTCTGAGGATTTGAATTTGATTAGGGGAGAATGAGCTAGCCATGTAATGCAATTCATTAATTATGATATGTGAACTTGTAATGTAAAAATTGGTATGTAATTTTACTTTGATCATTGAAGTTACTATCTTGGATCATGTATTGGATAACATATAGGTTAGGCCAGCCGTGAGAAATCACCAAAAAACCATAAATTTTTTTTTTTTAATAAAAGAGACATTACACGACGGTTCGGCCAAGCGTTATTGCGGGAGATGAGACGGATGATGAGCGTTATTGCGGGAGATGAGACGGATGATGAGGGTGGAGTTGGAGCATATACATGAGAGGTTGGATAGGGTAGAAGAGGGAACACAACGGGGACAGCCACCGTTTGCTCGGAACGCCCCATGGAGGAACAGGTTGCGTCAAAGGGAAATTGACGAAGTTGGTGAATTTGAAGGCGATGATTTAGAGGAGGAGTTTGATAGGATGTCCGTGGGCAGCCATAGGAGATATGGTCGGGATAGAGAAGCTAGGAACCGGATGGATAACAACTTGGGAAGTATTAAGATGAAAATTCCTGCGTTTCAAGGAAAAAGTGATCCCGAAGCATACCTCGAGTGGGAAAAGAAGATGGAGTTGGTTTTCAATTGTCACAACTACTCCGAACTAAAGAAGGTAAAACTTGCCGCAATTGAATTTACTGATTATGCTATTGTATGGTGGGATCGGTTGTTCATCAATAGGAGGCGGAACGGAGAACGTCCTATTGAAACTTGGGATGAGATGAAGAGAGTGATAAGACGACAATTTGTACCGAGTCACTACTACCGGGATCTCTACTTGAAGTTGTAAGGTCTCCATCAAGGTAATAGGAGTGTTGATGAATATTATAAAGAGATGGAGATGGCAATGATTAGAGCCAACGGGGAGGGGGATCGGGAGGCGACAATGGCCAGATTTTTGAATGGTTTAAACCGAGAGATTGCTAACACCATCGAGCTGCACCATTATGTAGAATTAGAGGATTTGGTGCATATGGCAATCAAGGTTGAGAGGCAACTGAAGAGGGGTGGTACACGGCCAAGGCCATTCCCACAAACTTCAAGCGCAGCGCCTTGGAGGACGAACTACCCAAAGAAAGACGAAAACTAGTCCACGTCCAAGGCCAAACCTGAACCAAAACCAGCCAGCATTACTACTGCCTCTTAAGGTAAATCAGCCCCTACTTCGACTCGTAATAACGAGATTAGGTGTTTCAAATGTCAGGGGAGAGGGCACATAGCAAGCCAATGTCCAAACAAGCGAGTTATGGTGATCCGGGAAATGGTGAAATTGAATCCGAGGACGAAGCTGATCTAGATGATATGCCACCATTGGAGGATGCCCCAATAGGGGATGAGGAGTTCGAGGCAGATCATGGTGAGATGCTTGGACTAGTCGCACGTCGAGCCTTAACTTTGCAAGCTATAGAAGAGGAAGAAGAAGTACAGCAGGAGAACATCTTTCACACTCGTTGCCACGTGAAAGACAAGGTATGTAGTGTTATTATCGACGGCGGTAGTTGCACTAATGTTGCTAGTATTTCCATGGTTGAAAAGCTGGGGCTCATAACACTTAAGCACCCTTGCCCGTACAAGCTACAATGGTTGAACGATAATGGCGAAGTGAGGGTTACAAAGCAGGTCGTAGTACCGTTTTGCATCGATAAATATGAGGACGATGTATTGTGCGATGTTGTACCAATGCAAGCTGGACATCTTCTCTTAGGAAGACCGTGGCAATTTGACCGACGAGTGCATCATGATGGCTTCACCAACAAGTACTTATTCATACACAATCAACGGACAATCACTCTAGCTCCGATGACACCAAAACAAGTCTATGAGGATCAAGTAGGGGTGTCAATTCGTGTCTCGTGTCGTGTTCGTGTCGTGTTTGAGCCGTGTCGAATTTTTTCTTCCCCAACCCGAACACGACCCGTGACACGAAAACGACTCGAACCCACGACACGAACACGACACGAACCCGTAACGGGTTGACTCGACACGAACCGAACTTGACCCGCGACACGAACTTGACCCGCGACACGAACTTGACCCGCAACACGAACTTGACCCGACACGAACTTGATTCAATTTAAGCAATTCAATTTAAGCAAATTATATCCGAAATTCATAAAAAACCTAGAAGAATAATAATTTACATTCAACAAAAACATACCATTGAATCAATAATACATAAGAACAATTTTGAATCAACAATCATATCTAATTAACATAGCAAGGATTCAATTTGACTCTTAGGCCCACTCAAAAATTCTATGGGATTTTGAACTGCCAAATATAGCTGCATCACTGCCATATAGGCTGGGTTTTTAAGTACTCATCTCCAGAGTTAGAATCTGGAGACAGTGATTAAGTACTCAAATAGCTAGTTTTTATGCCGCCTGAAAACATCACCAGACAAATGGGAAGTTGTAGAGTACTTTCCTAGGCCAACATGGTTAGTAGGAACTGGAAACCGTGTAGGGTTCTAGAAATCAGGATTTCTATAGTACCAAGGTAAGGAAACCTTTTGCCTCAGTCACACGAAACACTTTAAAATTGAAACCATTTTCAGTTCTAGAAACACTTTAAAATCCTGATTTCTAAAAGTAAATCCAATTGTCCACCTCCATCTTTTGAAATAACTGAAAAACAAAATTCCATTACGAGCAGCAACATGAATACACACACACCAGTTTAAAAAAAATGGGAAAAAAAGAAAAACCTCACATTCAGCATACACTTCCTTAACCCTCAAAACATGAGGTTTTTAAGATTCTCAGCACTGATTTAAGTCGCACAAAATGACCAAATTAAAAATGATAGCAACAACCAGAAGAGGACAGGGGTACGGCTATTTTGAATACAGATGGCAAAAAAAATTTTCATTTCTTTATTTTCTGTAAGAGATAAAAAGTTAGCTATTTCACATCCCACCAAGATAAGGTCCACACTGTTTCTTTGTTTACTAGAAAAACGGAAACTTACCAACGGGACATTCTTAAAGGAAGAATAAATAGCTATACAAAGATCTGACGCTGGTCAAATTGAAGGAAATAAGACATCACCTGATAAATTTCGTTGCATAAATAGAAATAACTTTAGAATTAAGTGTTGACACACCTTCAATACAAAATTATAATTGATTGCCATAGTCAAAGTAAAGAAAATAGATGGTGCAGTTCCTTGGTTGAGTGAAATACAGCACTTTGCAAATCATTCAAATAAACGGAAATTAGCTTCAAGGAGAAACTGAACAAGATACATAAACGTATGAAAACAAACAAGGACCAACAGAACAAGATACATAGACCTATGAAAACAAACCTAAAATTCAGAGAACATACATTTATAGAAAGAGCAGGGAAAAAATAAACATTTGAAACACCAAATACTAGATAACAGAAAGGTTCATAAAGGAGGGGTCATTCCTAAACACATCATTTGGAATATTCTAAATTGTTTTTGGAATCATACTCAACTTCTACCAGGTAAAACCGATAAAAACCTCTATAGTACCAAGGTAAGGAAACTTTTAGAAACCTTTTTCAGTTCTAGAAATCAGAATTTCTATAGTACCAAGGTAAAGAAACCTTTTGGTGTTTAGCACTCGTTGAAAAGTTGAAGTGTTGAACACTAGCTTCAACAAACTGCTTTCAAAGGCCATAGGGGAGAGGGCAGAGGCCGGCATGCAGATCTGGCCAGAGGGGAGAGAACAGACTCGGCAGACGGGCAGAGGCAGGCAGGCAGATCTGCTTCGTTAGGTGGTAGACGGCCAGAGGGGGAGGAGAGAGGGCAGAGGCAGCCGGCAGGCAGATCTGGCCGAAGGGGAGAGGGTGGACTCGGCAGCGGCAGGCAAGCACAGGCAAAACTGCTTCGTTAGGTGGTAGACGGCCAGAGGGGTAGGAGAGAGGGCAGAGCAGCCGGCAGGCAGATCTGGCCGGTGGGGAGAGGGCGGACTCGACAGAGGCAAGCAGGCACAGGCATATCTGCTTCTTTAGGTGGTAGACGACCAGAGGGGAGAGGGGAGAGCCGAGGGCAGAGGCAGGCAAATCTGAGGGGAGAGGGCAGAGGCAGGCAATGAGGTAAGGCAGATCTGCTTCTTTAATCTTTAGGGTTTTTAAAAAAAAACATTTCAAACTAATGTTTGGGTTGGACCCGGGTCATATTCGGGATGGACCCGAAATTGACACGAAAGATTGACCCGAAATTGACACGAAAGTGACACGAAATATTGACCCGAAACTGACCCGAAATCGACACGAAATTGACACGAAATATTGACCCGAACTTGACCCAAACTTGACACGACCCGTGACACGAAATTGACACGAAAAAAACGGGTCCAACCCGAACACGACCCGTTTTTTTTCGTGTCAAAAAAACACGACCCGCCTCTTATTTTTCCAAACCCGAACCCACGAAATTCGTGTCGTTTTCGAGTCGTGTCGTCGTGTCGCGACCCGTATTGCCACCCCTAGGATCAAGTGAGGTTGCAAAAATTGAGTGATCAAAAGAACTTGAGTGAGCAAAAGAATGAGAGTGAAAAAAGGTGTGAGACTGAGCATAGTGAGAGTAAGGGAAAAGAGAGATACACTGCCAAAGAGAAAAAACAAAGAAATTTTTATGCAAAAACAAGTGAGGTTAAGCGAGCGTTGATTTCAAAACAGCCGATGATTGTACTCATGTACAAGGAGGCTCTTTTAAACACTAACCAACTTGACTCCTCGTTGCCTAGTGTTGTTGTTTCTCTCTTGCAAGAGTTCGAGGAAGTGTTCCCCGAGGAGGTACCTCACGGTTTACCACCTACTCGAGGCATTGAACACCAAATTGATTTTGTTCCCGATGCATCAATTGCAAACCGACCAGCGTATAGGAGTAACCCGGAGGAAACAAAAGAGCTTCAACGACAAGTTGAAGAATTGTTGGAGAAAGGGTACGTGAGAGAAAGCATGAGTCCTTGTGCAGTTCCAGTAATTCTAGTGCCTAAAAAGGATGGGACTTGGAGGATGTGTGTTGATTGTAGAACCATCAACAACATAACGGTAAAGTATCGACACCCCATCCCTCGCTTAGATGATATGTTAGATGAGCTGCATGGTTCTAGTATGTTTTCTAAGATCGATCTTAAGAGTGGATATCATCAAATACGAATGAACACCAAATTGATTTTGTTCTCGATGCATCAATTCCAAACCGACCAGCGTATAGGAGTAACCCGGAGGAAACAAAAGAGCTTCAACGACAAGTTGAAGAATTGTTGGAGAAAGGGTACGTGAGAGAAAGCATGAGTCCTTGTGCAGTTCCAGTAATTCTAGTGCCTAAAAAGGATGGGACTTGAAGGATGTGTGTTGATTGTAGAACCATCAACAACATAACGGTAAAGTATCGATACCCCATCCCTCGCTTAGATGATATGTTAGATGAGCTGCATGGTTCTAGTATGTTTTCTAAGATCGATCTTAAGAGTGGATATCATCAAATACGAATGAAAGAATGAGACGAATGGAAGACAGCGTTTAAAACTAAATATGGATTGTATGAGTGGTTAGTTATGTCGTTTGGATTAACTAATGCACCTAGTACTTTCATGCGCCTAATGAATCATGTCATGCGTCCTTTCATTGGTAAGTTTGTTGTCGTTTATTTTGATGATATTCTAATTTATAGCAAGAATTTGCATGATCATGTCTCACATTTGCATTCGGTTTTGGATGTGCTTAGAAAGGAGAAGTTATATGCTAACCTCAAAAAGTGTACTTTCTGCACCGATAAACTTGTCTTCTTAGGATTTGTTGTGAGTGCTAAAGGTATTGAGGTTGATGAAGAAAAGATCAAAGCCATCCAAGAGTGGCCGACCCCCTCTAGTGTAGGTAATGTAAGAAGTTTTCATGGACTTGCTAGTTTTTACAGGAGGTTCGTGAAAGATTTTAGCACCATCGCTGCACCACTTACCAAAGTTATCAAAAAGAACGTTGCGTTCAAATAGGGAGAAGAACAAGAGAAGGCGTTTCAGCTTGTTAAACGCAAACTTACTCATGCTTCTTTACTTGCTTTACCTAACTTTTCTAAAACATTCGAAGTAGAATGTGATGCTTCTGGTGTAGGTATAGGCGCCGTTCTTATGCAGGAAGGGAGACCACTTGCGTACTTTAGTGAGAAGCTAAACGGGGCTCCACTTAAGTACCCCACTTATGACAAAGAGTTGTATGCATTGGTTCGAACTTTAGAGATATGGCAACACTACTTGTGGCCAAAGGAGTTTGTGATTCATACGGATCATGAATCTTTAAAACATTTGAAAGACCAACATAAACTGAAAAAGAGACATGCTCGATGGGTTGAGTTCATTGAGACTTTTCCTTATGTCATTCGGTATAAACAAGGTAAGGAAAATGTTGTTGCGGATGCACTTTCATGCAGGTATGCCTTAATCTCTACTCTTGATGCTAAGTTCCTTGGGTTTGAGCACATTAAAGAACTTTATCTTGATGACCACGACTTTGGGCAAGTTTATAGTGCTTGTGAAAAATCTGCCGATGGTAAGTTCTATAGGCATGATGGCTTTTTGTTTAGAGAGAATAAGTTATGTGTGCTTAATTTTTCGATAAGGGACTTGTTAGTTCGGGAATCCCATGGTGGAGGGTTAATGGGACACTTTGGAGTGGCTAAGACTTTAGCTATGTTGCAGGAGCACTTCTATTGGCCACATATGAAATGGGATTCAGAGAGAGTTTGTGGTAGATGTGTCACTTGTAGGCAAGCTAAATCGAGGGTTCAGCCGCATGGTTTTTACACGCCCCTACCCATTCCTAGTTCACCTTGGATTGATATTTCAATGGATTTTGTTTTGGGTTTACATAGGAGTAGGCGTGGAAGGGATTCTATCTTTGTGGTTGTAGATCGCTTTTCTAAGATGGCTCATTTTATCCCTTGTCATAAGACTGACGATGCTTCTCATGTTGCAGATTCGTTCTTTAGGGAGATTGTGAGATTACATGGTATGCCTAGGACAATCGTGTCAGATCGGGATGCTAAGTTCTTAAGTTACTTTTGGAAGACGTTATGGGGAAAACTAGGAATGAAACTTTTGTTATCTACTACTTGTCATCCTCAAACTGATGGTCAAACAGAAGTAGTTAATAGGATTTTATCCACTTTGTTGAGGGATGTCATTAGTAAGAACATTAAGACTTGGGAATAATGTTTACCACATATTGAATTCGCTTATAATCGTACGATTCATTCTGCTACTAAGTTCTCACCATTTGAAATTGTTTATGGTTTTAATCCTTTAACTCCGTTAGATTTATCTCCTTTACCTGTTTCCGAGCATGTGAACTTAGACGGTAAAAAGAAGGAAGAATTTGTGAAGCAACTCCACGAGAGGGCACAGCTCAACATAGAAAGGAGAACTGAGCAATACATCAAGCAAGCTAACAAGGGACGTCACAAGCTGGTGTTTGAACCCGGTGATTGGGTATGGTTACACATGAGGAAAGAAAGATTTCCGGCGCAAAGACGTTCTAAGTTGCTGCCTCGAAGAGATGGTCCATTTCAAGTGCTAGAACGGATCAATGACAATGCCTACAGACTTGACTTACCTGGTGAGTACAATATTAGTGCTACTTTCAATGTTACTGACTTAAGTCCGTTTAATGTAGGTGATGATTTGAGGACAAATCCTTCTCAGGAGGGGGGGAATGATGAGGACATCAAGGCTTAAAGGAATTCTCACGAACAGATTCATATTCCAGTTGGTCCGGTGACGAGAGCTCGAGCTAAAAGATTCAAAGAAGAGTTGAATAACTTAGTTCAGAGAGTTCTACAACAAGAAGAAAGCGTGTTCACTACTGATGGTGAACAAAAATTGATTTTACTCATCAAATTTGACCCGGAAGAGAGCCAAGATTGATATGGACGTTTTTATTTTCCAACGTTGAAGTGGACGTTATTTTCCAACAAAGAATCAAGTCAAGATTACGTCTTCAAGATTTCAAAAGTTCAAAATTCAAAACAAGATCTGATCAAGATTTGATTTCTTTGTAATCTGATTTTTAGTTTTAAGTTTTAATTTAAATTTTGAATTAATTCTGAATTTATTTATTTATTTTAATTAAATCTGATTCCTAGATTTTTAGGCATGTTTATCCTAAAGGGTGGATTAGGAATTTTACAAATTGTAACTTTATAAGGCTTACTTTTCAGATTATGAAGGAAGAAAGATTTTGATGTTTATTCATATTGTGAGTTTTTCTTCTTGAGTTCTTGAAAAAAACTTATCCGAACTTATCAAGGATTCCTTGTGGCGTTCAAACCGACTTATCAAACGGACTTCCATAACCGTTTGTGGCGTCTTCACCATACCAAGGTTCTTGCTTCGCTAAGCAACGGGTCGCGGTTTCTATCAAACTTGAAAGATCTTGGGTTGTTGTTTCCAGGTTTGGTATCGGGTTTCGCCACGTTGTTGGCGTGGTTCGTATCAATATTTATATCAATTTTTAGTCCAAACTAATTACTGACAATGCAACTGTTGGCCTATAATTGGAGAGTAAAATTATTAGGAATAATTAAATGTATGTGTGCGCGCCCACTCCCTCCACAAGAGTGCGCACAAGGAGTGCCCACTCCTTCCACAAGGAGTGGGCACATGTCATTAAGGACAAGTTGGTAATTTTTTCTTTGTCACACTCAAACACAGTGCTATTATAAAGACTCTTAGAGGTATCTTTTAGGTTAGGTTTTTTTTACCTCCATCTAAGTTTTCTATTCTCACCCTTTTAGCGAAAAAGAAGACTATAACCATTAAAAAAGCTGAGAAGTGTTGAGAGTTAAGGGGGATTTGCAAGAATGTCCTAAATTTGACACCTCCTTATAATTTTATCATCCATAAGAGTAAAATTGATAATTTTATCATTTCATAATATTTAATTAAATAATTAAATGAAAAAAAGTAGTAAATAGACAAAAAATACTTATATATCTTCATTTTTGTTTCTTTTTTATTTATTGGAATATTTTTTATATATCTCTGACTCCGTTCACCGGCCAGTCGCCGGTCGGTCTCTGATATCCTATCACTGGTCATCGGAAATTTTTTTTCTCATATTTCAACAAAGATGACTAGATGTATCTTGCACCGCTCGTAAGTCTCCAGAATATTTTTTTTTTTCATATTTCAACAAAAGATGACCAGATGTATCCGACTCATATCATTGGCGTCAATGTTGGTCACCGGAGAGATTCTATTAGAATCTAAAATGGATTATGACAGAATATAAATTTTTTTGGATTTTAACAAAGATGGCCAGACGTATCCGGCTCTGATAGTCAGAGAGATTCCGTTAGAATCCAAAATGGATTCTACCAGAATCCGATAAGGAAAAATGGATTCCGATATAATGCAAAACATACAAAAAGGATTCTGATAGAATGTAAAATAGTCGGATTCGAATAGAATGCAAAATGGATTCTACCAGAATCCGACAAGACAAAATGCATTATGATAGAATGCAAAACGTATTCTGATAGAATGCAAAACTGATTATGATATAATACAAAATGGATTCCGATAGAATCCAAAACGGATTCTCATATAATTCGATAAGGCAAAATGGATTCAGATAGAATGTAAAACATGCAAAACGGATTCTAATAGAATGCAAAACGACCAGATTCTGATAGAATGCAAAACGGATTCTATCAGAATGTAAAATGGATTCAACCAGAATCCATGAAGGCAAAACGTATTACGATAGAATGCAAAACACATTCTAATAAAATGCAAAACGAATTCTGATAGAATCCAAAATAGATTCTGGTCGAATTCAAAACGGATTCTATCAGAATGCAAAATGGATTCTACCAGAATCTGTGAAGGCAAAACTTATTCTGATAGAATGCAAAACACATTCTGATAAAATGCAAAATGAATAATTCTAATAGAATCCAAAATAAATTATGATCGAATTCAAACGGATTCTATCAGAATGCAAAATGGATTCTACCAGAATCCGTGAAGGCAAAACGTATTCTGATAGAATGAAAACACATTCTAATAAAATGCAAAACGAATTCTGATAGAATCCAAAATAGATTCTGATCGAATTCAAAATGGATTCTCATAGTTTTTTTTCCCCATATCTGATTGAAATACAAAATCATTTACGCTTTTATTTTCACCCTACAATACCAAAAAATTTTCCCGACAAACAAACGGAAGCAAGAAAACTGACAAACAAATCACAAAAAAAAAAAAAACCAAACCAACAAAAAAAAATTTTCTCGGCAAACAAACCACCGAAAATAAGCAAATCATTCACAAGAAAAATAACACATGCTTCCAATAGATTCTATCAAAATGTTCGAGTACTTTTCCAAAGTTCACAACACTAAAATCTTTAAATTCATTGTGCCTATTGTTACACATGGTTCTATATCAAAGAGATGGCCTGCACCTGGTAGGCGTCTTGATTGGATAGTTATCAATGTCCCAATGGAATCCTTAAAAAACTAGTGTCCTCTTTCTCTTTAAATCTCTCCGACTTTATATGTAATTATATACATATATGTGCATATATATAGGTGTGAGTGAGTGTGTGCATATAATATATATAATATACAGCACTGAACAAAGAACACAGTTAGTCGAATTAAGCAAGAAAAGTGAAAAATAAACGAAATTTATATCGATTTTCAAAACAGAAACTTCAAAATACTTTTCTCTATATATAAGTTGTGCATTCTATCAGAATCCGTTTTGCATTCTATCAGAATTTGTTTTCCTTTTCGGATTCTAGTAGCATCCATTTTGCATTCTGATAGAATCCGTTTTGCATTTTATTAGAATCCGTTTTGTCTTCTCTGATTCTGATATAATCCAATACCATTTTGGATTTTGATAAAATTCATTTTGCATTCTATCAAAATTTGTTTTACATTCTATCATAATTTATTTTGCATTTTATCGGTGATCGGCCGGCGGCCGGCTACCGGAGACCGGCTGGCAAACGGAGTCAGAGATATATGAAAACTATTCCAATAAATAAAAAAGAGAAGAAAATAAAGAGTTAATGATATTTTTGTCTATTTACTTATTTTTTATTTAATTATTTAATTAAATATTTTGAAATGACAAAATTATCAATTTTACTCTTATTGAGCGCAAAATTATAAGGAGGTGCTAAATTTATGACTATTTCCCTAATTTGATACCTACACATTGTTATTCTAAAAGAGAGAAGACTGGCATAGAAGACTCGAGGTTGAGAAGGCTAGGTGATTCAACCACGTTAGGAGAATTATTTGTTATGTGAGAGAACGAAAGACCTTATTGGATTGTTAATATATAATTAATGTTTCTTGTTAATTATTGTATGTAACAAATATGCAAGATCCTGTGCTATGGGCTTTTAAAGAAGATAAAGAGAGAAACCTCGATCTAAGAAGATTATGGAGAAACCTAATTAAGGGTAAAAGTAAAATATAAAATTAAAAAGCGCTATTAATGTTTAATTTCTCTTTTCTCTTTTACTGATTTTTCTAGTGGGGATGTAGCATCCAAGTTTAGCCGTCATGGCTTATTAATAAGGTCCAACTATCAATAAAATATATAGATTGAGAAGTGCAGTCTGGGTTGTAAGAACTTAATTTCTGTAAGAAGTATTTTGAGATTGGTTTAACAAACACATAAGATATATTAGGCAACTACATTATAAGAGTGGTTTTGGATTTTTTTATTGAAAATAAATAATAATAATAATTAATCAATAAACTAATTTTAATATTATTTCTAATATGCATTTTCAGAGAGAATTCCAGTAATTTTTTAAATCTTTAATAAATTAACCTCTTAATAACTCCGTCAAGTTTTAGATAAAATAACTGTCTTATCCTTTTTGAAAAATGAGTAGAATATCTAAAATAATCTAAAACTTGATTACATTTTTTTTTAGGTAACTTGATTAAATTTATTATAATTATTTTTTTTTTTAACTTAACTTGATTACATTTTGTTAAAACATTATCCCATAAAAAAGTGTTAGTAAATATCTTTTTTCTATATTAGTTACACAGTAAAGGATTAAGGGCCCATTTGGGGAGATATTGGAGATGTAAATTTTGGAGATATTTGGATTAGAGTTGAGATGAGTTTTCAAAATATATGTTTTGGTTGAAAAAATTGTTTGGAGTGAAAAGTGTACAAAATTGAAATATGTTTGGGGAAAAAAAAAAGGATCAATATAAATCTATTTCGTTGCTCCCGAAATTTTATGTAATTTCAAAAAAAAAATTCATCTTATTTGAACTTGAAAAAAAAAAGCTATGGATTTTAAAATTTACTGTAGATATTTGGAGACATGAATAATGAAAAGTAATTTTAAGTTGAAGAAATGACCAAAAATTTTTTTTTTGGAAAGGTGGTTTCCAAAGCCTCCCTAAAACGGCCTCTAAGATATCTTTTCTTTAAAAAAAAATTTTTTTTTGACTAATGGAAAATAATTAACGGACTACTAAAAACAATTAATCCTAGATTTAGATGAAAGGTGTGAAACGTGACTTTTTGAGGAATTGAAAGCTATAAATAATTTTTTTAAAATTAAGGGAACAAAATGAAATAAATGTGAAAATTATGAATGTTGTCACAAAAACTTCTAGAGGCATAAAAGTTTTAAAAAAAATCAAGAGATAAAAGTTTATTTATTTGTTATCTTTATTAAAAAGTGAAGGGAGCACTTAAAATTAATAACCTCAATCTTACAATTTAAATTAAGTAATATTTAAAATGTAAATTAAGCTGGGTGATCTATTTTGGTTACCCAAACTAATAGATAACCGAATCTTTTTTTATTTTGTAAAATGGTCATTTTTTATTTTTTTTTCAGATTTGATCAATTAGTGATTGATTATGGTCAATCAATGATTGACTTAACAATTGGTGATTTATGTTATATTCAATTATTAATTAACTACGGTCAATCATATATTAACTACGGTGAATAATTGATTAACCAAATTAACAATATTATGTGGTCAATCACTAATTAATCATTTAAGAAAATTGATTTATAATTTTTTTTTAAAGATACTTTTAACTAATTTTTAAAAGGTTAATTGGTCAAAATAATCCTTGAATTTTTTGAAAGGTGACGATTTGGTCTTTGTTTTTTTAATTTTGGCCAAAAAGATATTGAACTCTTAAAATGTTGGTAATTGTAGAGGATGTTTGGTTCACAAGTCTGTTTCAAACTAAACTGTACTTTTTTATCTCAATTTTTTTTTTCTGAAAAGTCAACAAAATTTATAACTAATTTTTAAAAAGTTAAAACTATTCAAACTTAAAAATTTCAACTCAACTCATTCACCAAACACCCCTGTAGTCTTTTATGTGCAAGTCTGTTAAGTTTCTCACAAAAGAATTCGCATGACCCATCACATGAATTCAATTAATCATCAAAAGACAAAAACACCCCTATCAAAAACAATAACTCAAACAGTAACACTAAAAAAAAAAAAAAAAAAAAAAGCTGATAAATACAAACCTTCAGGCTCAAGCGCCACGAGGATTGCTGGAGCGCCACCTTCACCTTCACCCTCATCGACGCCACGAGGATTGCTGGCGCCAGCGCCACCTTCACCCTCATCGACGCCTGGGTCGAGCGATACCTAAAGCTCAAGCGCGTCGCCGACGCCATCAATTCCGAGCACGACGATGGCCCCAAGTCCCCGCCGGATGGACACCCAAATTTCTTGGGTTCATCACATTCACAGTGTGACTAAAACCGTCAATTTCCCAAATACCCATTTTTGCGACAGAAATGGAGCTGAAATCTCCCCTCTTTTGAGAGTTCTAAGCCCAATCTCTCTACCCTTTCCCTTTCCAATTCAAACGGTAAAATTATGTTCTTCCCCTTAGTTTTTTTTTTTTTTTTTTTTTGAACTGGGTTTTCTCTTTTCATTCCTAATTAATGTTTCTAAAAAGTTATGAAGCCAATCTAGTTTTTCACAATATTTTCAAGCCAAATCAATAATAATCTCAATCTCTCTCTCTCTCTCTCTCTCTCTCTCTCTCTCTTGTTGTCGTTGGAAGAGTCTGAAAGCATGTTTATAATCCGTTGAAAATTCTGTCTCAATTGCGGAAAGCGGAAAAGCTCTTCCTGCCGCCAGCTCCGGCCTTCGAAGGTTACCCGAACCGTCGCCGTCAACATGGGCGCGGTACTTGCCGTTGTCGGTCGGTCCCCTCACGCCCCGCCCCTCCCTAATTAGGGGTTTTTTTTTTTTTTTGCTGGAAATCTAATGGTTTTTTCTTTTTCTTTTTTTTTTTTTTAAAGGTAAATCTCATGGGTTTTAGTTATTTTGATTGGATATTGATAGTTTTTTTAAATTTATATAATTTAATAATAAATTACTAATAAACTCTTTAATATTTTATCACATGTGACACATTCCATTAAGAACTTATTGATTTTAGACGGAAATGATTATAATTGTTAATATTTTAAAAGTTTAAGGTATTCTTAGTCAAAATTAAAATAAAAAATACAGAGACCATTTTGACCAATTACTCCTTTTAAAAACTCCAATCATTTGTTAAAAAAAAAAAATCTTTAAAAAATCTTATTTCCTCTGAATCACTATCTAAAAATAAGTGTAACAATGTAGAGTAAAATATTTTCTCACATTATACAATGTTTGAATTTTCTGATTTTGACTCGTAAAGCGCAATCAATGATCCCTTTATGACCATATTATGAGAGCACCAATGTATTTATGTTATTTACTTATTTATTTTGACAATTTTTTAACCTATAAAATTTATGATATAAAATATATATTTTTCTGTTTTTAAAAAAACTGTAATTTTATCTTATCTATAAATATTGTTATTTTAATCGTTAGATAAATTTTATAATAATTTGATATGTAAGTGTACATGTTAAAAATTTACAACGAAACCCACATATAAATTTTCAATTATAGAGAAAACTTTAAAAAGTTGATCAGTGATTGATAAAAACAATATTTAACAGTAGTAAAATTAGTTAACAACACTTGCCAGTAGAATAAAAGTACAACTTGTTAGCAAACCCCATGTATCAGCCTCATTTGCTTCTCCTACTAACATGGCAACAACTTCAACAGATTCACCATCCGTTTTGGCTGCAGCTAATTCACCAGATTCTCTCCCAAATGGTTATAAGAACTTATTGTATTTGAATTTTAAATATTAGTCTTAGATTATCTCCTTGTATTTAGCAACTGTATATGGCTGTAACCAACATCTTAGCCTATGAATATTAGTAATTTGTAAACGTTTGAAGAATAAGATTCCAATATTCAGTTCATTAAAACTTTATATGGTATCAGAGCGTCTTCTGTAACGAGCTCGATCTTTTTTTTTTCCAAAATGTCATCAAATTCTTCCACCACTCTCCCGTCCTCTGTTTCTAATCTTATTACCATCAATGCTGCTGCTCAATTGCCTCTCAAACTCACACAACATAATTATTTCTCATGGAAAGCTCGGTTCAATGCTCTCTTTTTGGTTTGGATCTTCTCGGCTATCTCGACGGCTCATTCCCGTGTCCTCCTTCAACATTGATCCATGAAGGCAAAACCACTCCAAATCCGGATCATCTTCCTTGGCGTAGACAAGATCAACTTATTCTTCATACAATCCTTGCCTCTCTGAGCGAAGCTGTCATTCCCTTGGTCTCCTCCGCTGCTTCGAGTCATGAAGCTCGGACTCGCCTTTCTCGTCTCTATGCCAACTGATCCACCACTCACATGATTCATCTCAAGGATAAACTCACTATGATTACTAGTGGTGATCTTTCTGTAACAGATTTTCTTGTGTCTATTAAACAGATTGCTAATGAACTTACTGCTCTTAGTGACCCTCCAAGTGATGCCGATCTTCTCATTTATGCAACTTGTGGTCTCGGACCAGCTTGCAAAGAGCTTATTACAGCTATGTGTACGAGGGACTCTGTGGTGCAATTCGAAGAATTGTTTGATAAAATTATTGATCATGAAACTGTTCTCCTTCACAATGACAAACAAAATTCCCAAACACACTCCACCTACTGCAAATCCAACCAAACACACTCCACCCTTTACTTGCTCAACCAAACCCAATTTTCCATCTCATATGCCTGGTTTACCTTCAACACCCTCACCTACAAATAAACAATACAAACCCAATACCATCTCTACTTCAAATCCCAATGTAGTCATCTGCCAAAAATGAAACAAATGTGGTCACACTGCCAACAAGTGCTATAAAATTTTTCCTCACCTCCGCTCTTCAATGGACTTCAATTCCTAGTGATCCTTGGGTTGATGTTTCAATGGACTTTGTGTTAGGATTGCCTAGGACTAAACGTGAAAGAGATTCAATTTTTGTGGTTGTGGATAGATTTTCTATGATGGCACACTTTATTCCATGTCACAAAACGGATGATGCTTCGCAAGTTGCTGATTTGTTCTTTAGGGAGATTGTAAGATTACATGGCATGCCTAAAACAATTGTTTCGGATAGATATGCTAAGTTCTTGAGTTACTTTTGGAAGACTTTGTGGTGTAAGTTAGGTACTAAGCTTTTGCTTTCTACTACTTGTCACCCACAAACGGATGGTCAAACCGAAATAGTAAATAGGACTTTGTCTACTCTATTGAGAGCAATCATTAAAAAGAACATCAACACATGGGAAGAGTGTTTACCTCATGTTGAGTTTGCTTATAATAGATATGTTCATTCTGCTACTAAATTTTCACCGTTTGAAATTGTTTATGGTTTTAATCCTTTGACTCCATTGGATTTATCTCCATAACCTGTTTCGGAGCTTGTTAATTTGGATGGAAAGAGGAAAGAAAAAGGCTGAATTTGTTAAGCAGATACATGAGAAGGCAAGGCTCAACATTGAGCGAAGAATGGAACAGTATGCAAAACAAGCCAACAAGGGGCGTCACAAACTGATTTTTGAACTCGGAGATTGGGTTTGGTTGCACATGAGAAAAGAAAGATTTTTGGCGCAACGACATTCCAAATTGCTTCCAAGAGGAGATGGTCATTTCCAAGTCCTAAGGCTCATCAATGACAATGCTTACAAACTAGATTTACCGGGTGAAGACAATGTAAGTGCTATTTTTAATGTTACCGATTTGAGTCATTTTGATGTAGGTGATGATTTGAGGGCAAATCCTTTTCAAGAGGAGGGAAATGATACAAATCATAGCACAACTTCAAGGGATTTAATTCAAGTTCCAATTGGGCCGATTGCGAGAGCTCGAGCAAAGAAGTTCAAAGATGTACTCAACGGGCTGATTCAAGAAGTTTGGGCTCAAACAAATTCGTGGAGACCCATTGAGCATGATCCATATGTTCAACAAAGATGCATCAACATGATTGAAGTTCTAGAAGAATCCGGCTAAGACTAAGCTTAATTTTAGCAAGTTAAATTAGGATGTTTAGGAATATTCTTTTGCCTGATTGTAAGGCTTGCATATTTACTTTCCTTTTATTAGTTTAGTCCTTTGACTTTTACTTTCCTTTTCTTAGGCGTGTGTAATCAGTCAATTAAGGGGGTTGATTGTTTCCTTTATTTTGTTTAGGCCTTTGACTTTCACTTTCCTTTTCTTAGGTGTGGTAATCAGCCAACTAAGGGGGCTGATTGTTTCTATTTTTGTTTAGCCTTAATTAGTCCAGATTTTTAGCCTCTTTAGCTATTTTCGGAACTTTACTTTGTAATGTGCAGCCATTAAAAGAATGTCTAGGAAATGTAAAAATCGGATCATTAGTCAGTAAAATTGTGAAAGTATTTTCTCTTTGGTTCTTTGACGAACTATTCGAACTTATCAGAATTTTCCGTGGCATTCACCATCGACTTATCAAACGGATTTCCACCACCGTTTGTGGTGTCTTCCTTATACCGAAGTTCTTGTTTCGCATTAAACAATGGGTTGAGGTCAAATATACCAAGGTTCTTGTTTTTGTTAAAGCAACGGGTCGAGGTATCCCATCCAAACCTGATCGCAGAACGTTCTTGGGTTCCTTTTCGTTGTCGAGTCTCGTTATTCTTGGCGGGGTTAGCATCACTAATCATGTAGCCATTCCCACTCCTACCCAAAACCCCTAGATATTGGACTCTAGTACATCTCATCATGTTACTCCTCACATGTCAAATTTGTCTCTTCATCAACCTTATAAAGGTCCCAATGATATCAGGTGTACAAATTACTCATATTGGTTCCATTTCCTTTCTCCATCTTTTCATTTATCTAATGTTCTTTGTGTCCCCTCCATCAAACAAAATCTTATTTTTGTTTCAAAATTTTGTCGTTCTAATAAAACCTCCATTGAATTTTTTCCTTCATTTGTTGTTGTTAAGGATTTACATACGGGGACTCCTCTACTCCGCTGGAGGAATCAGCATGATCTTTAGGAGTGGCCAGCTACTGATAATGTCAATAATAAGCAAGCCTTGGCTCTCTCTACTGGTGTTGTTGGCTCTACATCTCCGGCAACATGGCATGGACGTCTTGGTCATCCTTCTCTAAAAATAATAAACAAACTAGTTCAATCTGGTCTTGTGTCTTTTTCTCATCCTTCTTCGTCTTTGGATTTCTTTTGTCATTCTAGTTTATGTAATAAAAGTCAACGTCTACCATTTGGTAAATCAAGTTTAGAGAGTCGTGGACCTCTTGATTTAGTCTATACAGATGTTTGGGGTTCATCTCCTATTCAAGCTATTGATGGTTTCAGAAAATATATATGGTTCTATCCCTTACGCTTGAAGTCTGATGTGTTCACTATCTTTCGTCAATATAAAGCAGTTGTTGAAAAAAAATTTAATCGTTCCATTACCTCTGTCTATTCCGATGGTGGTGGTGAATATACAGCTCTTAAAGATTTTTTGAGCACTATGGCTATTCAACATCTAAAAACCCCACCTCACACACCTCAACACAAGGGTACCCGCCGAGAGGCGTCACAAACATATCGTGGATACCGGATTAACTCTTCTTCATCAAGCTAAACTTCCTAAAAAATATTGGTAATATACTTTTCAAACTGCGGTTTATTTAGCCTCCATTTTGTAATTTAGTTGGAGATGAAATTTTTAGGTTGGAATTGGTTGACTTTTCAAAAACTAGTTATAATTTTTATTGACTTTTTAGAAAAAGACAAAAGCTGATATGAAAAATTTAAGTTGAAACCTGAGTTCCAAACACATCATTAATTAATTGTCTTCCAACTCCAATTCTCAATTTTTCTTCTCCTTGTCAACAATCATTCAATCGCACCCCCAACTACAATAAACTATGTGTTTTTGGTTGCTCGTGTTTTCCTTGGCTTAAACCTTATACTACCAACAAACTTGAACCTAAATCTTCTCCATGTATTTTTCTTGGTTACTCACTTAATCAAAGTACTTATTTTTGTCAAGATCTGAAAACTAAAAAAATTTATACTTCCCGTCATGTTCGGTTTGTTGAAAATGAATTTTCCTTTTCTCCTTCCCATTCTTCGCCTCCTAATCACGACTGGCCCGTGTCTTCTTTTGCTTTTTCGTGTCCAATGCCTTTGCCATCTGCTGACCAATAGCCTCTAGTTGGTGATGTCTTGGTTGCTCCTATGCTTCTCATGCCGTGCCACTCAACAAAATCACTACCGCCTACTTCTGCGGGGTCAGGTATTTCCGTTCCAAATTCTTTTTCTTCACTCATTTTAAATTCAAACTTTGTTACATCTCCTTCCAATTTAATTCCTCCTTCACCTAATGCTTCCTCTCTAGCGCCTACTTCCTCCCCATCTCCCTTACCTTCTTCTCCACTGATTCGATCCCAACCTGTCCCAAAACAACCCTCTCATGTCATGACCACCCGATCAAAAATAATTTTTTTAAGCCTAAATGTCTATACCAAACCACCACGGCTCATCCCCTTCCCGAATCTATTGAACCTTCTTGTGTTTCTAAAGCCATTAAAAATGTTGAATGGAGACAAGCCATGTCCGATGAAATTTCTGCTCTTCTTTGCAATAGTACTTTGGAACTTGTACCGCCTAGCCCGTCTCAGAATGTTGTCAGCTGCAAATGGGTTCTTCTATATTAAACACCATCCAGACAAGTCAATTTCTAAGTACAAAGCACATCTTGTTGCTTAGGGATTTCACCAACGCCCTGGTATAGACTTTCTTGACACATTCAGTCTGGTAGTCAAACCGACCACAATTCGTCTCATATTGACTCTTGCGTCAAATGGCTGGCCACTTCATCAACTCGACATCAACAACGCTTTTCTTCATGGAACATTATCGGAAGAGGTCTTAATGCAACAACCACCGGGTTTTGTTGATCAATCTAAACCAGGTTTTATTTGCAAGCTTACGAAAGCAATATATGGTCTCAAACAAGCTCCACGAGCATGGTACAATGAGTTGAAGGAGTTCTTGCTTTCTTATGGATTTGTTAACTCACATAGTGACACCTCAATGTTTATCTATCATACAACTACTATCACTCTTAATTTCTTGGTATATCTAGATGACTTGATTGTTACTGGCAACAACAATGACTTCCTCCATCTGTTCTTGAAAGCTTTGGCTGCTCGCTTCTCTATCAAGGACCTTGGAGATCTCCATTACTTCCTTGGGATGGAAGTTCTTCCCACCAAATCTAGCTTGCTTCTTACTCTAACATAAATATATCCGTGATCTCTTGGCCAAAACAAATATGACTGGTTTTAAAGAGTGTACTACACCAATGTCATCATCTCAACCTCTCCAACTTAATGATGGTTCTTCTCCAACTGATGCCACTCAGTTCCACCAAGTTATTGAGGCTCTTCAGTACTTATCTCTCACTCGACTGGATGTGTCATTCGATGTTAACAAGTTGGCTCGTTTTATGCATGCTCCTACTGAGACTCACTAGTCTGCAGCCAAGCGTGTTTTGCGCTATTTGAAGGAGACGATGCACCACGGCCTATTTCTCAAGCGCAATCAATATCTCCATGTCACTGCATTCACCGAAGTCGATTGGGCCGACAACCGAGATGATTGCACATCAACCTCTACCTACATTGTTTATTTGGGTGGCAACACAATCTCTTGGTGTTCCAAGAAGCCAAAAACGGTTGCCCACTCTTCCACCAAAGTGGAGAATCGATCTCTAGCCTTCTGTGCTTCTGAAGGTCTATGGGTTAAAAATCTGCTACAAGAATTGCATGTTGTTTGTCCATCTGCTCCAAACATCTTTTGTGATAATATCGGTGCCACATATCTCTCCGTTAACCGTCTTTCATTCGCGTATGAAACATATTGCAATTGACTACCACTTTGCGATCATGTTGCTCAAGGTTCTTTTGTTGTGTGTCACATTTTGTTGAAAGATTAGCTTGCCTATGCTCTTACCAAGCCATCATCCTCTGCTTTGTACAAGCGTTTGCGATCCAAAATCAGCATCTCCAATGGATGATGTACAAGCGTTTGCAATCCAAGATCAGCATCTCCAATGGGAGCACCATCTTGCGAGGGACATGTTAGCGAACCCCACATATCAACCTCATTTGCTTCTCCTACAAACATGGCAACAACTTCAACAGATTCACCATCCGTTTTGGCTGCAGCTAATTCACCAGATTATCTCCCAAGTAGTTATAAGAACTGATTGTATTTGAATTTTAAATATTAATCTTAGATTATCTCCTTGTATTTAGTAACTGTATATGAGTATAACCAACATCTCAACCTATAAATATTTGTAATTTGTAAACGTATGAAATATAAGATTCCAATATTCAATTCATTAAAACTTTATACAACTTCTATCATAATTTTTGTCTTAAAAAAAGTCATCTCATATTAATTAAGCTTGTAAACGAAGACTTAACAATCAATATCTTATCCTAGACCAGAAAAGGATTAAAAAAAAAAAATTCTATTGAACGATTCTACAAGAAAAAAGACCCCAAAAGAAGAACAGTTAAAAACAACTATTGACTGCAGAGTACAGAATCTATCATAAATTCTTCCTTTTTTTATAAAAAATAAAAATAAAAAATTTCCCATATTAATTAATGTTGAAAAGAAGACTTGACAATAATTATCATCTTCTAGTCCAAAAAAAGTTTAACAAAAATATATTGAACAATTCTACATACAGAAAGACCCCAAAACGATAAAAAAATAATAATAATAATAATTAAAAGCAACTACCTATTGGTAGAATAAGTACCAAACAGAGTGTAAGCCTTTGGTTTTCCGAGACTGAGAAACTAAACAACTCCTTAGGGTATCTGTCCGAGATAACTGGATCAACTTCATGCATAAAGCTAGAAATGCCTATTAACCTGTATGTATATTATCTATCATAATTTTTTATTAAAAAAAAAAAAAAAAGAGAAATAATCTCATATTAATTAATTAATCAATATTGTAAACTAAGATGATTTAACAATAAATATCATCTCCAGTCCAAAAAAAAAAAAGGTTAAAAAAAAATCTAGTGAACGATTCTACAAGCAAAAAGAGAGAAAATAAAATAAAATAACCAAATAACCCCGGGGGAGCACACCATCCAAAAGCACGTGCTGGCGGACTTGAACTACCTTATCCAAAATAATTTAATTAAAATGAAGTTCCGGACGCAATCCCAACCTTCAAATCCAGTTAACACCTGTGACTTGGCGTCCGCCAGTGGACTTCTCGCACGCGCCCTTCGTATGCCCGCAATAAATCTCATTTCTCCTGGTTTTCGCGTCAAATTCTCCTCTTTCGTGTTTTTGTACTTTTGCGAAAAGAAAGAAGAGAGAGACAAGAGAGAGAAAGTCGGAGAGAGAGAGAGAGGGAAGAGCGGGAATTTGAAGCTCGAACAAAAATGGCGACGTCGGTAGAGAACAGAGGCGACGACAAAGCTTCCGTCGACCTCTCAGCTCCTCAAGGCTGGAAGAAGACGGTTCGGTTTCTCCTACTCTTATTCTTCGATTTCCAGCTTTCAATTAATTTGCCCTAATTGCTTTTCTTCTGGTCTTTGTTCGTGAATTTGTTGACTCAATTTCAGTTTTTTTTTTTTTTTTTTACTTAATGAATTTTTGTGGATTTTCGAGATTTGATTAGGTTTTTCTTGGAGTGAGTTCTGTTTTTGAAACATTAGGAATTAGGCGGTGTAATTATTGCATTTTCACTTGGATTAGGAGATCAGCTAATTCTTTTGTGTTGTTAGGCCGTTGAGAATTTAATTCAAATTAATTGTTCTCGAAGCAGGCTGTAATAATAGGCTTCACTATTACCTTTGAGTTAATGTTCCTTTGTTATCCGTTAATTTTACGTACCAATGTCGTTTCTTTTTGCTTCTAGATATCTTGCTCTGCTTTAGGATTTTATTTAATATTTTTTCAATATTTTCTTTAAGATTTTTTAAATATTTTCTTCAAGATTTTCTTTAACATTTTCTTTAAGATTTGGTTTGTTAAATTAGTAGCTCGCGAGTGTGGTTTTATTTAAGTTACGATTGAGAAAATTCATCAATACTCCGGCGTGATTGACGAAACTGTTCATACAGTGTGTTTGACTTACACCTCGAGTGTTTTCTTTGTTTTTACACGTTTTCTTTTGATTACTACACGTTAAGTCTATCTTTGACTCCACAATTGGAAGCTGTAACTGTCACGATGATCATGTTAGATGTAGCACAAGATAGAGATGCTAAAGTTACATTGTCTCTGAATGCATTTACAAATTGGTATAGTGATCCTCATTTCCTTCCCAAAGTTCGGAGCATATCTTTCAATGCATGGTGTCAAAAAAAAAAACCCAACTTGGTGTAACAAGCCAGCAGAGCGTTTCAGTTACTGCTATTGTTATTTTAGCTGTCATAGATAGAAACTTATAGATAGGATGGGATGCTTTTAAAGTCGGGGATTGTTGGTGAAAGGGTTTGGGGTGGAAGCGGATTTTGGAGCAGCTGTGGTGTTGGAAGTAGTTGCGACATTGTGAAGGCAAATAATTGGGACTTTTTTGTGGCTTCTGTGTTAGGGTTATGGTAAATTTTTTTAGCGCTGGGAATCCGACCCACAATTTAATATTAAGTATTAACATTTTAAAAACTGTTTAGAATCATTTTCAGAAACTAGTTGACGTAAAATTGGAAATTTAAACTTCTATCTAGCAATTTTTTTTTTTTTTTTAATTTCAAGTTTTTGTGCAACTTTTTGGTTGTGTATATTGCAAGCAGGCTTTTCGGCTTCTAGTTCCCTGTCCCACTAAGTTCACGCTCAAAAATTGTTACTTAAACAGATCTAGAATTTTAACTAGATGAGAATAGAAAAAAAAAACAGATGTCACCATAAAACGAAAATCAGATTTCGTGGTCACAATTAAGATTCACCTTAATGAACCAATGATTGGCATAGAATAATCAGATTAAACTCTCAAATTTTATTGGTTTTAGTTTCTGTTTTGGTTGTTCTGAATGTATATCCACTTAAGAAGTAAACTATTATTCCTTTTTCTCACTTTTGTTTAATTGGTAATTCACTGGATCCCACAAGTCAACTTAGATGATTGTTGACCTTTTGCAATTGTTAAAGGCTTCTATTCTTCTGTAATCGTTACCAGTGTTTATTTGCTGTAGGAACTAAGATACATTTGAACCTCTATCTGGTTTGCATTCATGATTTCCTTGTATGTATTTAGGGACTTTGACCAGTAAACGTGACTTCTATGCAGCTTGAAGCAACTATTCGTCTTCTTTTTCTTTTTTTCTTTTTAAATTTTTAATGTCAGTTTTCTCTTCGTGTTCTATTTATCAAGAGAAGCATTCTTGTGTTTTTATAATCCATTCTTTAGTACCATTTCTTCTCAGTCTTCTTAGTATGCTTTTTTATTTTATTTTATTTTAAAATAAAATAAAGAGGAACTGTGCTCATGTGTCCCCTGGTTTGCAGGATCTGATTGAGGCTTCGTTGTCTTGGTCCGCAAATTCGTTTTGCTTATTTTACTAATGTAAACTTGAATTTGGACCCGATACTTTTTTGATTATTAATTGGTTTCCTCCTTTCCAACTGAGAAAGAGGGGAAACGAAAATGTTGTTCTTATGGTTTGCATTATGTGTTGCGGTGCCCTTTGCGGGGCAGTTACTTTATTCTTGTTCTTATATTATAACTTGCCAATTCTAGTGCATGCCCTCTACTCACCTTGTCCTGGCAGTTTTCTTTAAGTAGCACAATGGTGTTTGCATTTGCATAGTTGATGGGCTGAGTGTCAGTGTCAAATTTTACGTTAGTTTGCGATATCTTTCTTTCACCATGAGTATCTGATATGTTATGATAGAATTCCTAAAATTGAAGTGAAATTGTGGATTATGTAGTAAATATCCCCTTACTCCAACGTAATGGAAAAACAAGTAAAAAAGGAATAAAAAGAGGGAGGTTGTAGTGAAGATGGTTGCAACAGAAATGAAAGCTCACCTATAACTGATTGATTTCCCTTGTTTCAATGTTCATAGTATCTTAGCAGTTAGCATTAAAATAGTGTTATATTTAGGTAGTTTTTTTGTTTTTTTGTTTTGTTTTGTTTTGTTTTGTTTTATTTATTTTTTTAATTTTTTCTGTGCTTCAGGTCTTGCCAAAAAAGAGTGGGACACCGAGGAGAAATGCGATAGTATTTATTTCTCCCACAGGAGAAGAGATCAAGAGCAAGAGACAGCTGGATCTGTATCTCAAATCTCATCCTGGAGGCCCCTCTATTTCCGAATTTGATTGGAGCACAGGTTTGTCAATTTTGTACTGTTGTGTGTGCGTTCGCTTTTGAAATGAGCAAATATCTTGCATCAATTGAAATATGCCGCAACCTCCGCAACAGGTGAAACTCCAAGGCGTTCTAGAAGACTGAGTGAGAAATCAAAAGAAACAGAGTCTCCAGAAAGTGAGCCTCCCAGTAAAAGGCAAAACAAGTCAAGCTCAGAAAAAGTTGATGATGCTGATGGTGAAGATGAGGTTGTTGATGATGTCAAGGAAGACACCAAAACGAGTGAGAATGTGGAAAGGAAAGAAGTAGAAGATCCAAGTGATCTTAAGAAAGGAGAGGGGTCTATGGAGAATGCTGTTACTGCAGTATCTGGTGACAAGGAGGACACCAACACAGACACAAATCCAAAAACCGAGGAAAAAGCGGTTAAAGGAGACAAGAAGAGTGTTGAGAGAACCGAGGATCAGGGAACTGATAATAAGACTACTGGTGAACGGGATGAACAGGTTGCACATAACAAACCTGCTGAATCGGCAGGCAATAAGGAGGAAGCTGAAAAGCAAAAGAAACCTGAAGCTCCATCGGAACTGGAAAATGAAAAAGCTGATGAGAAAACAATTTCTATTTCAGAGGAAAAGATCTCAAGCGTCTCACTGTCAACACAAGAACTGGATGACGGCAAGGAAGGCACTGAAAAGCATGCGGCTGATGCAGAAATTAGAGCTAGCAATGACAACATCAAAGAAGCCGAAGATGGGTCAAGACCTGTGACTAATTATTCCATTCATCACGAAGAGAAGAGGCCACATGAGCCGAAGGCATCTCAAGTTAGCTGTTGAAACTGAAACTCGGTTGTTATTAGTTAGGATATATCTCACTGACATTGATATAATGCCTGGATAAAATTAGACTTGGGATCTCTTTGACAGATTGGGGTTGTAGTCCTAATTCCTCATCTTTTGCATTATCAGCTATGTTATAGGTACTTTTTTTGTCTAACTCAGTGAGACCCAATTCTTTTTGTTATGATTTGGTTATTTAGATTAGTACTTATTTAAGTTTCAGTTTAATGAATAATGCCTACTCTTGTAAGGTCCCTTTGGTGGAGCTTTCTTTAGGCTGTTTTAAGTAGTTTTATTTAAGTTGTTTTTGGTTTTCTCAACTCAAAAGTTTGGTGGAGCTTTCTTTAGGCTGTTTGTTTTTGGTTTTCTCAACTCAAAAATTGCTTTTAGAAAGGTTTGGATGAGCTTTAACTATCTTTTTGTCAAGAAAAATATTAGGGACAGCAATTACTTTTGTTGTTTAAGATAAGAGTTATAGTGACAATGTCGTACGACTTTGAAGGGAAAAAAAAAAAGGAGGGGGGGGGGGGGGGGGGGGGCGCGCCCGGGTAAAAATGAAAGTTGTACAAATTTGTGAAGAGATTTGGATGGTGTAGAACTGGGATTGTTTGTAATGGTGGACAACATTTAAAAAAAAAAATTTAACAGCTGAAATTGTTTCTTTTGATCATCCACGGAAGTAAAGATTTTGTGTTTCCCTTGATCATTATTTAATGTATTTACAGAAAAGCTAGGAATAGCTTTTCCTTTGGCAAAAGGAAAATAAATGTTTGTTTGATCTTTTCTCTTGATGGGGTGAAAAAGAAACTACACTGGATCCACCATCCGAAGTTGGTACCAAAAAAAAAAAAAAAAAAAGACCGCAGTTTTTCTAAAATCGGAGGCCTACAAAATTATTGTTTTTAGCCCTCAGAGCACAGGACAGGATCAATTCAGAACGAAGGTGACAACACTGGAAAAAGAAAGAAAAAAAAAAGGCTCAACAAACACCGGTCTCGTAATATTTTGGGAACAAAGAATCTTTCACTAATGTGACTAGCTTCTCATGAGCAGATTTCTAATTATTTATGAACATCTCAACTTGTCTAACAGTTGGCTACAGAGTGCACCACTAACACTAGAGAACCAGTTCTTATAAATGGTCAGTGGAGTCTGGTTCTTATGCGCTTAATCATCAGAAACCGAATTTCCAAAGGTGACTTTGAAACTGAAACTGATACAAGTCAACAATCGACCTTTATTATCCTTCATTGTCATTTTAAGAGTGTATGAACCCTGCAGATAAAGAAATCACTCGAGTTAATGTGGAAATACCGAGCAAACTGCATTGTAAAAGAATGAAATACGCATCAACTGAAATTGTGACATTGGGATGCCGATAAGAAGGGAGGAAATATGCTATATCTGCTTGAAAACCAGATTTTATCCTAAATTTCATCTATCCCATATGTTCTCTCCCGGTTTTCTTGAGATTCAACCGTGCGAATTCAAAACAGAAAACTAAACACTACACAACCAATATAAAGCAAAGCTGTTTCTTTATCACATTACTAAATGAAACAAGTTCTAAAATAGAAAGCCGATAACCAAGTAAACTGAGACAGTCTCATATGAGAAGAAACATTTCAAGATAGAATAATGTTTAAAACCACGTGATTTACTATAATATATACAAAAAGTTATGTCATACAGAACGTTGGCAATCCAATCATAAACAAGAAAATAATAGCTTAGAAAGATTAGTCACTGTTGGGTGAATTTTTTTTATATAGGAAAATGGCGTTAATCAGTGTTGAAAATCCGGATTTTATTCTCCTAGTTGTATGTTAGCTGTATTTTATTTTCCATTTTCAACTTTCCTCATCTAGTTGATTTAGGAAATCGGGTAACATGTTGCCCAGACTTACTGATTTGATTAACCTAGGAATTAGCTTTTAGTCGCTGAAATTAAGGGCAAAGATTCTTAGCCCTCTTGTATATATTCAGCCCCTTGTATCATTCGATATGGTAATCAGAAAAATTCATTATAATTTTTCACTAAAAACTCTATATGGTATCAGAGCCTTCCCTCTGAAATCGTCTCTCTTCATCAGAACTGCTTTGTTTCACTGTTTTTCTGCTCCTGTTCATCTTTTCTGATGAATACGGCATGGCAACCAACCGTGAAAACTCCACCTCTGAAGTCACCTCCAATCAAGAAATTCCAGTGGCAGGCCAGCAGCAGCGGGGATTCTTCCAATCAAGGAATCAATGGATGAACAGATAGCAGCAGGGTTCTTCCAATCACGAGTCACAAGCTGAATGGACACAATTTCTTGCAGTAGTCTCGATCTGTTCTCATGTTCATTCGAGGAAAAGGCAAGGATGACCATCTCACAGGCCTCTCGACAGCACCAGCAAAGGAAGATTCCCAGTACCGAACCTGGAGAGCTGAGGACAGCATGGTGATGTCGTGGTTGATCAATTCCAAGATCAATGAAATTGGCGAAAATTCTCGCTTAAACAGCACTGCAAAAGAGATCTGGGATGCTGCAAAGGAGACGTACTCCAGCAACGAAAATACCTGTGAACTTTTTGGTGTGGAGACCATTCTCCCTGATCTCCGACAAGGTGAATCTTCAGTCACCCTATACTTTAATATTCTCACCCGTTATTGGCAGCAATTAGACATGTTTGAAGAGCACATTTGGGAATGCCCAAATGATGGAATTCGATACTGGCAGATCGTCGAGAAAAAAAGGGTGTTCAAGTTCCTAATGGACATAATAAAGATCTTGATGAAGTTCGAGGGAAAAGTTCGGGCACAAAGGCTCTGCCAAGCCTAAGAGAAGCCTTCTTGGAGGTAAGAAGGGAGTAAAGCCGAAATAAAGTGATGCTGGGGACGCCAAACAACCTGCCTATGGCTAAAGGATCAGCCCTTGCTGTGCGTGGATCTCAATCTTACAACACCGATAATAGACCGAAAAAAGGTTGGCCCTGGTGTTATCATTGTCGAAAACCAGGCCATACCAGAGACGCATATTGGAAGATTCACGGGAAACCTGCTGACTGGAAGCCCTCACGATCGTCTCATGAGAGCTATGGAAACACCGCATCTTCAACTGACGAAAACAGCAGCACTGAACCTGTCCTCTTCAGCAAAGAGCAACTAGAACTCCTTTAAAAGATGATCAATCAATCCTCTAGTTCATCCACTGTTGCTACGGGATCCCTAGCTCAGAAAGGTAATTTCTTAAAAGCCTTGACTGTTAACAGGGAAAGAAACAATATTTGGATTGTTGACTCTGGTGCCTCGGATCACATGACAGGTGATAAATCTATAATGACTGAGTTTATGCCTTGCAATGAAAACCACTCAGTTAAGTTGCAGACAAATCCCTCTCAAAAGTTGCAGGCTATGAATCTGTTACAATTTCTAAAACTCTCTCTTCATTTAATCTTATTTGTACTGAATTGTAATTTACTGTCAATCAGTAAACTCACCTGAGATAAGAAGTGTGTTGCTAAATTCTTCCAAAGCATTTGTGAATTTTAGGACTTGGATTCAGGGAAGATGATTGGCAGTGCTGAGGCGTGCTGGAGACTCTATCTCCTCAAAAGAAGCCATCTCCCGGAAGAACAAGCTCACAAGGCAGTTTCCCAAAGTCAGTTTCATAAAAGTTGTTTTTCTATTTCTTCAAATAAGGATAGTGTGATCATGTTATGGCACTGTCGACTAGGACATCCTAATTTCTCTTATCTTGAAAAATTGCTTCCTTCATTATTCAGAAATAAAAGTTCAAAGAATTTTCAATGTAAATTGTGTCATTTTTCAAAACATGTGTGTAGTTCTTATCCTAGTCATCCATACAAAACGGCATATTCTTTTTCTATGATTCATATATAAAATATCACTGGAACACGTTGGTTTGTATCTTTTGTTGATGATCACACAAAACTCACCTGGATATTCCTCATGAAAGAAAAATCTGAAGTTGGGGAAATTTTTAAGAATTTCAATGCCATGATCCAAACACAATTTAAAACAAAAATCCAAGTTTTCAAAACAGATAATGCAAAAGAATACTTCAAATCTGTTTTGGGTGATTTACTGAATTGCCAGGGCATGGTTCATCAGAGCTCTTGTGTTGCCACCCCTGAACAGAATGGGATAGTCGAGAGAAAGAATTGGCATCTTCTTGAGGTTGCTAGGTTCTTGATGTTCACTTCCCATGTTCCAAAACACTTATGAGGAGAAGCTGTCCTTACTGCAGCCTATTTAATCAATAGACTGCCATCACGTGTTCTAAATTTCCAAACTCCAAGCCAAGCCCTTCTCAAAGCTTATCCAGAGAGTTGTATAATCTCCTTCATTCCCCTGAAATTGCTTGGGTGCTTAGCCTTTGTCCATGTTCATTCCCATAATAGAAGCAAACTCGATCCCAAAGCAATCAAATGCATTTTCCTTGGGTACTCAACGAATAAAAAAGGGTATAAGTGTTACTCACCTTCTTTGAGTGTCAAAAGGAGATTCTATAACTCAATGGATGTCACCTTCTTTGAGCAACAATCCTACTACCCCAAAACTGCCGTTCAGCGGGAGAGTATGTCAAAAGAACATCAGTTTTGGGATATAGGTGAAACTCAGCCCTCTTATGGCCTTCATCCTCCTTATGTCTCCAATAAGTCTCCAAGTACTTTTGATTCTATCATCGAGTCTCCCGTCACCGTCACCATGTCTCTCGAATCTCCTGTTGAAACTCTTCCTCAAACTCCTTGTCAAGAACTCATAAGCAGATCTCACCCTCAAATCCTCCCGAACCTCCTACTAAAAACAGTGAGCTCCATGTTTATTCCAAGGGAAAATGGCATCGAAAGGAAACGGCACAACGAGCACTTCCTGAGCAACTCCAAGTCCTCCTAAAATATCATAGGGTAACTCCCAACTTGACTCTTCTACTCACGAGTCACCTAATAATCGGCCTATTGCCTTAAGAAAAAGAGTGAGATCTTGCACGAATCATCATATTTATACCTCCTTGTCCTACAAAGGATTATCCCCAGAATATCGTGCTTTTATCTCCAACCTTGACAAGATACAGGTCCCCAACAACATTTATGAAGCCATGGAGATATCACAGTGGAAGGCAGCTATTATGGAAGAAGTTTGGGCCTTAGAAAAGAATAACAATTGGGAGATCGTTGCCCTGCCTCAAGGAAAACGACCAGTGGGATGCAAATGGATATTCACTGTAAAACACAAGTCATTCGTATTCCTGTGCTTCGTTCTTTATGTGTAATAACCAACATTTTTACAAATTTACGATTTCCTTTTTAAGGAATCAAAGTTTGTATTATGTATGTTTGTGCGAAATGCTTGATCTGATTTATCAGAGTATTACTGAGTTCTTGTAATAATATAAGACTCGATAATAGTTTACTTATACAAGTATGAGGCCTTTTGTTGAAAGAGGCGGAATTAGGGTTTATGATCTTATGTCGGTCAACGTTTGACCAGAATGACCTAAGGTATAATTAAGACGGTACTACAATATAATAAGCAGTATGAAAATTATATTGCAAAAAACCGTCATTACGGATTAATAAGCAAGAATAAGATACGAGACCACTCTAGAAAAATCAAACACATTATTTAGAGCAATAAGGACTAAGTAGTTTCAAGTCCTAAGAAAATCCTATACGCAGTCTAGTTAAGTGCAGATAAATTCTAGACGGTAGACTATACTGTTATTAGTTGAAAATAGTTTTTGTAATGTCTGTATTAGTATGAAAATGGACTGCATTTTAAGAGGAAAGCCAAACGGAGCCTAATAGGAAGACACCTCATCTTGGGATAATTATGGATTTTTAGAAAATTGAGAAAGTATTAAAATGGATGAACATTGGAGAGATTACTTTGCCACCAAGCATTCCTCATGGCCGGCCACCTCATAGGGACTAAAGTGTAAATATTTTGTCTTTAGGGGCCAATGTACAATTTTAAGAAAAATAAATAATTGTGGATAAGTACGTAATTTTTGAATTATGGGAATTATGGATTTTCCTAACCAAGCCTTCAACTAGGCCAATGATTGGTTACAAGCTCGGTTACATTAGTTACCTTGGAAAAAGGAAAATAAGTTAGAGATAAGCTTGAAATGATTTTTTTTAACTCAAGCCTCCACATGGCCCTATATGGCCGGCCACCTCATTGGATCTATGAGCAAATATTTTTCTCTTGGGGACCAATATGCAATTTTAGAAATAAAAATAATTAACAGAAATGAAATTATTTTTCATCTATAAATAGGTGAGGTGGGTTCACTTTGTGACCACTTAGTGAAACCCAAACTTTTTAGCTCAATCTCTAGTCTCTTTTCCCTCTTAGGAGCTGAGCCAAAAAGGAAAAAAAAAAAAAAAAAAAAAAAAAAAAAGAGAGAGAGAGAGGTCGGATTTTTGGTGTTAGTGGAGTAAGAAGAAAATTTCTCAACCAAATAATAGATCCACTCTCTTGAATCTTGAAGTAATCCTCTCCACCCTCTAGTTCTTCAATTTAGTTTGATTCAAGATTTAGGGCCCGTTTGGTTGGTAAGTTTAGTTTAAACTAAACTGTACTTTTTTCATCATGTTTTTTGTCTTTTCCCTAAAAGTTTTTTGTCTTTTCTGAAAAAGTCAACAAAAATTACTATTTAAACTTAAAAATTTCAACTCAACTCAACTCAAACTCAACTTGTGCACCAAACAGGCCCTTAAGTATATTTCCATGTTGGGAATGTCAGAGCATAAGCTCACTTTTTAGTTTCATGCAATAGGATTAATAGTAATTGCTTGAATATGCTTGATTAGGGTTTGGTGATCTCTAATTATGATTTGATGTATGTTTATGATAATATGTGTTAGGGATTATGTGGTATGTGTGAATGCCTACTATATGTTTGTTATATGTCCCCACATACTCAAGAATGATATTGGATGAATGAAAATGAGAATAGTAATGTATGTTGTATAGAGGGTTTAAGTTAACCCCAAAAACCCTAATTTGGTATAGATTACCATTTGAGTTTGTATGAAGGTTGTATGGATGAGAAATGAATGCATGATAATAAAAACGTTACGTAACGCGCTGCATGCTTGTCGTAGGCTCACGGTTTTAACCGTTTGAGGTAGTGTGCACGTAATTTTACGTAATAACTAACCAAAATGAAAACTGTCATTTTCAGATTAAAACTGGGGTAGCAATCTGGAAACAGTATTTTAAGGCCTTTAGAGGCAGAATTTGAGAAAATCCAAAACTACAAAGTTGTAAGAAATGGAAAATCCTAGGGGATAACTGGGACAGTTTTTAAAAATAAGACTCCAAAGGCCTCCGTTTTTATCAAAATCCGAGAGCAATCTATATAGTTGGTGAATATGGTCAAAAAATTTTAAAGGAAGAAACAAGCAAATTAATGACAAGTTTAGGTTTTGACCAAAAACAAAAGTTATAGATTTCGATGAAATCTACTACTTTCATGAAGGAAATTTTGTCAAATTCAAAATAGATTTTTAAAGAAAAACTGGATTTCCAAAACCGTGTAGGGTACAGAAAATTCCTACACAGAATTTTCAAACAATGCATAAACAAGCAATTTCTGCACATGCACTAACAACCAAATTTATTGGGCCAAGTTATTCAGAAACAAATGTTATATGTTGGGTTTTGGATCCAAGGTTACTTATAGTAACCAAATGGGATACCATTGTAACATGATGGGCTTGTTTTAAGAAACTATTTTTAAGAAACTGTTTTCGAGTAAGAAAATGTTTTCAAGTATGTTGTTAAGTAAGTTTTCTCGTGTCGTACCGACCTGCACTAGGACGGGTTTGGTTCATGGTTTAAGTTGGACAGGGCTGACCGCCCCAACCACATCATGGCTGCACGTCACGGTACGTACACTTATGTTATGTAAGGGCCCAAAAATTATGCTAACCTAAGGAAACATAATGAAAGCATAATTGGTTCATGCATTATTTTATTATGAAATGTTTTGCAGGTTAATAGTTGTACTTGCTGAGCGAAAGCTCATAACTTACGTTTATGTTGTTAGTAAGCAATCTAATGGCAAAATATGATGCAAGACGGTGGAGCATGGCAGGGCTAACTGTGAAACTATAGGATGGAGACCGCTACGCGTTTTGTGATAAAATATATGTAATTATTATTTAGTGTAATCTGTTTTATGTTCAAATACGTTTAAAACTTAAGTACTTAATTAAGTACGTATATATGGTTATAAGTATATGGTCGAATTCGAATACAAGTTGCTTTAAAAAAAAAAAATTAGTCCTTATTTCCGCATGTTAAGTTATTATGTAAGTTATTATGTAAGTAAAATATGGTAACTGTGAAACTATAGGATGGAGACCGCTACGCGTTTTGTGATAAAATATATGTAATTATTATTTAGTGTAATCTGTTGTATGTTCAAATACGTTTAAAACTTAAGTACTTAATTAAGTACGTATATATGGTTATAAGTATATGGTCGAATTCGAATACAAGTTGCTTTAAAAAAAAAAATTAGTCCTTATTTCCGCATGTTAAGTTATTATGTAAGTAAAATATGGTAACGGCCTACGTAAGGTGGGTCATTACAAAGTTGGTATCAGAGCAAGGGTTCCTGCCTTCCAGTTTCACAGTATGCCTACCAGCGCCACAGTTATTGTAAGTTAAAAATATTTTGTGTATGTATATTTATTATGTAAGATTATATGATATAGATCTAAGGATAATGGACGAGGATCGTGATGCTGCTTTCGCGTTTTATGGGATGCAACCCGTGATCTTTGACAGGACCCGACGAACCGTATCATTAGCAGGATGGCTTCATGATATGGAGTCGATATTCCGAATATGTCATATAGAGGCACATCTCCAAGTTCCGTTAGCCAGTCAATGTCTAGCGGTGGATGCCCAATTACTGTGGATGTCTTTAGGAGAGCCAGTGATTCCAAGAGAATCATGGGCAGATTTTCAAGAGAGTGGATCTACCCTTTGGTTGAGAAATTTTCTTCTCACTCCATCAACACCAAAAATCCGACCTCTCTCTCTCACTATTTTTTTTTTCCTTTTTGGCTCGGCTCCTAAAGGGGGAAAAGAGACTAGAGATTGAGCTAAAAAATTTGGGTTTTACTAAGTGGTCACAAAGTGAACTCACCTCACCTATTTATATGTGAAAAATAATTTCATTTATAGAATTATTTTTATTTCTAAAATTGCATATTGGTCCCCAAGAGCACAATATTTGCTCATAGATCCAATGAGGTGGCTGGCCATATAGGGCCATGTGGAGGCTTGAGTTAAAAAAAAATCCTTTCAAGCTTATCTCTAACTTATTTTTCTTGTTTTCCAAGGTAACTAATTTAACCGAGCTTGTAACCAATCATTGGCCTAGTTGAAGGCTTGGTTAGGAAAATCCATAATTCCCATAATTCAAAAATTACATACTTATCCACAATTATTTATTTTTCTTAAAATTGCACATTGGCCCCTAAAGATAAAATATTTGCACTTTAGTCCCTATGAAGTGGCCGGCTTTGGTGAAGCCACTTGGCTTTCAATTCTTGCATAATCATCCACTAAATCTTTAATTCCAAAAGATCCCTTATAATGCAGTCAATTTTCTTAATAACTCAGATAGTGATAATATTGTTTTCAACTAATAACAGTATAGTTGTACTAGACTACCATCCAAAATTTATCTACACTTAACTGGACTGCGTATAGGATTTTCTTAGGACTTGAAACTACTTAGTTCTTATTGCTCTAAATAATGTGCTTGATTTTTCTAAAGTGGTCTCGTACCTTATTCTTGCTTATTCATCCGCAATGACGAAGTATAATTTCCATACTGCTAATTATACTATAGTACCGTCCTAATGATACCTTAGGTCATTCTGGTCAAACGTTGACCGGCATAAGATCATAAACCCTAATTCTGCCTCTTTCGACAAAAGGTCTCATACTTGTATAAGTAAACTATTATCGAGTCTTATAATATTAAAAGAACTCAATAATACTCTGATAAATCAGATCAAGCATTTCACATAAACATACATAATACAAACTTAGATTCCTTAAAAAGGAAATCGTAAATTTGTAAAAAGGTTGGTTATTACAGAAAACGACCAGTGGGATGCAAATGGATATTCACTGTAAAACCCAAGTCTGATAGGAGTGTGGAAAGATTCAAAGCATGTCTAGTTGCAAAGGAATTCACACAATCTTATGGTATTGACTATAAAGAGTGTTTGCTCTGGTGGCAAAACTCAACATTGTTAGAGTTCTCCTATCCCTTGCAACAAACTTAGACTGGCCATTATTCCAGCTCAATGTCAAGAATGCCTTCCTCAACGGTGATCTTGAAAAAGAATTGTACATGGAGATCCCATCTGATCTTAGATCTGAAACAACAAATAATAAAGTCTGCAAACTCAAAAAAAAAAATCACTTTATGGGTTAAAACAGTCTCCTCAAGCTTGGTTTGATCGGTTCTCTAAAGCCTTAAAGAGATTTGGGTATATGTAGTGTCAGGCAAATCATACTCTTTCATCAAACGATCAGTACAAGGTAAATCATCCATTATCATTGTCTATGTCGATGACATTGTTCTTACAGGGGACTTCTTGGAAGAAATGGACAGACTAAAAAGCCTCTTGCAAAAGAATTCAAAATCAAAGATCTCGGAACACTCAAGTACTTCATAGGAATAGAAGTAGCCCGAACAAAAGATGGCATATCAGTCTCTCAGCGAAAGTACGTTTTAGATCTCCTAAACAAAACTGGAATGCTCAAATGCGAGCCTGTAGATACGCCCATGGATCCGAACATCAAATTAGGAAATGGAAAGAAGAATACACCAGTTGACAAAGGGAGCTATCAGAGACTTGTTGGGAAACTCATCTACCTTTCGCACACTAGACCTAACATTGGTTTTGCAGTAATTGTTGTGAGCCAATTCATGAACAATCCTATGGAAGAACATATGGCAGCCGTCTACCGTAACTCTCAGGTATCTCAATATGACTCATGGCAAAGGCTTGTACTTCAAGAAGGACACAAATAGGATGATAGAGGTCTTTACTAATACAGACTGGGCAGGCTCAATTATTGATCATATATCCACACCTGAGGTATTGCACCTTCATATGGGGAATTTGGTCACTTGGAGGAGTACGAAACAGACAGTGGTTTCAGGGAGCAGTGCAGAAGTTGAATTCAGAGCTATGGCACATGGAATTTGTGAGGGAATATGGCTTAAGAGACTCTTGAAGGAACTTGGAACTCAAGATGAGGAGCTGTTATACATGTTCTATGAAAATCAAGCTACAATAAGCATTGATAAGAATCCAGTTCATCACGACAAGACCGAACACGTGGAAATCAATCACCATTTCATCAAAGAGAAGTTACACGCCAACCAAATACCAGATAGCCGACATTCTGACCAAGGCTCTACCGAGGTCTAACTTCAAGGATTTAAACACCAAGTTGGGTATGATTAATATCTATTACCCAACTTGAGGGGAGTGTTGAAAATCTGGATTTTATTCTCGTAGTTGTATATTAGTTGTATTTTATTTTTCCTTTTTCAAATTTCTTCATTTAGTTGATTTAGGAAATCAGGTAGCATGTTACCCAAATTCACTGATTTGATTAACCTAGCAATTAGCTTTTAGTAACTGAAATTAAGTGCAAAGATTCTTAGCCCTCTTGTATATATTCAGCCCGTTGTATCATTCGATATAGTAATCAGAAAAATTCATTATAATTTTTCAGTCAAAACTCTATAATCAGTAATTTACTATATTGATCAATTACTGATCAACCATGGTCAATCACTCAATATTGATCATTTTTGTAAAAACAGCCATTTTCCTGATTTTATAAAACTTAGACCATTAATTAAAAAACTTTTTGAAAAATGGTCATTTACCCGTATATCCCTTAATAAATTGGGAAAGGCCTCAAAAAGGCTTTAATATGAAAGCATGTTATGTATTAGTCTTGTATGGTGGAACTTACAGGTGGAGTGAATCCAGGTAAAGTTCGGGTGTGGGAAAGCACAAAGTTTCCAGCATCAATGGGACAGGGAATCTCCTCACTAAGTTCATGGGTTTCTGTGTGAACGTGCAATCCAAAATAAGAAACATCGATAACTAGTTTTCCGCCGGAGATGCGTCGACCTGCATGAAAGAAACAAGGTAGTTTATTCACAAAATTCCGGAGGGTATGTCCAGAAATGCTAGCATCAGATATATCTCTCAGTTAATTTGGCTATTGTATCACTAATTGGACATGATTTTAGAGCCCTGAATCCTCTTGAAACCTGACTATTACTCATGTATTTGAAGCACACCACAGCCACAACCCAATTATATCAGGCTCACAACATGAATTCATGGTAGAAAACGCATTAAACGAATTTCAATGTTCTACTTCTTAGCATTGTTTCGTGAAAATGACCCCTAATTTGGAAATGCACACTTGTGCCTGGTGACAATGATGACAAGCAGCAGCCCTAGGCTTTAAAAAGAGAAATGCAAGGCTCTTATCTCATAATCACATTAAGACGATAAGCCATTCCAATATTCAAAAGACAAAACAAAACACCTCCAACTTTCCAGGAGTGGCTAAGATTTTATGCGAGTCCAAACGGTTACTGAAAGAACTAGCAAGTATAAGAGTGCAAATTAATTACCTTTCATAGATATATTGTGTCTTAAGAAAGTCAATATGAGCTTCAACTTTCATAAGAATGTTAACCTTTCTTTTAGTTCAAATAAATTTCCATTAAACTTTTGACAACAAGTCGAAGCCACAATTGTGGCAATAAATGAAGAGCCACATTTGCAGCAGGTGAAAAAGACCACTTTTGTGGTTTTTGGGGCTAGATAGCCCATCAGCTGATGGCTATAAACAGCAAAGGCCTCAGCATATCCTAAGCAGGGCCAATTGAAGCATATCCCACACGGCCAAGTTGAGAGAAGTCTCTTGACTAAATTTGGGGCTATACTCTTCTAGGTTCTGGTGCAAAGAGCAAGTTTCGGTGCAAGGGGATTTCAGGTAGAATAGCTCTTTGGTGTATGCTTTCGGTTAAGTGCGGGCCACTAGCTCTTATAGAATTAGCTTTTACAAAGTGGCATTTTTTTCGCTGCTCTTTGACCATCAAAGTAGGCTACTGGCCGAGCCATGTTAAAACCATGTGTCTTTTCTGTGTTCTCAATATCAGCGTTCAAGCCCGAAATTCGCTGATTGGAGAGTGCAAAACACAATTTTTTTCATTTTTTATTTTTTCTAATTCTTAGGAAAACCATTTTTAAAAAATCTGGACGGATTGTTAAATAGGTGCATGCAGAGCAAAATTCAAAATGGATTCCACACATCTAGCAACCCAGTTGCAATACAGTGGAAGAACAATCGCATCATCCACAAAATTGGACTCTTAAATGCTTTGAAAGTTTGGTTACAAATTACAATTCAAGATTATGGGCGCTCAACTTATGTGCTGACTAAATCTGGTATTTAAAGCCAACCAAAAAAAAAAAAAAAAAAAAAAAACTTTCAACATATTTAAAAGAGGGTTAGTCCCGTCTCACAACCAATGCTATGTAAATAGCAATAGGGGCCGTTTGGAACAACTATTGGAGACAGAATTTTTCCTAATCAATTCGAGAACTCTCAAATTACATCTCACTTTCTCTCTCTTAAATTTTCATGAAATCCAAATTTCAAAAGTCCATAACTTTCTTCCTTCTTGTCAAAATGAGGTGATTCTTATGTCTAAATACTCACACACGACGAGAGGAACGAAACAAGATCCAAATTACATTGTCTTTCCAAACACATTTCAGAATTTCACACTATTCCCCTACATCATAGTTCATTACTAATTCACATTTCAACCAAACACACATTTCAATTACAACCTACAAAAATCCAACTCCAACCATTGTTCCAAGTGGGCCCTTAATTTCTTTCACCAAGCAAGTATACCTCAATTAATTGTCTACCCGTATCAGAAGAGTCACAATAACGACCAAATAACCATATAAATCACGGAAATAAAAAGCGTTTCTTGGGAAGGGGGGGGTGGGTGTGGTGGTGATAAAAAGCTGAAAATTTTTCACCTGTTGAAGCTGATATGTTGAAGGTAGCTGGCTTGCCGCTCACAACCGGGTCAAGGGAAATCTTAACTGCGTTAACCTTCACAGCATAGCTGCCTTTCTTATCTGCAGTTTTAAATCACAACCCACTTGAGAGGGAATAACAAAAACCCAAATGATTTTTAGATTAAATTTAGCAATGGATCCGATAGTCTTCGTTCAACATAATTTTTCCTGGGGTTTTTTTTTCCTCGGCAACCAAACAATATGAGCGAAACCCATTTCAGAAAAGAGAAATCACTGCATGCATGTGCAGATTTGTGCATATAATAATCAAGAAAAAAAAAGGAGACGAAGGGAACACACACCGCAGTATTTGACGTTGGTGGAATGGGAGGAAGGAAGAAGGAGGAAAAGAGAAGAGAAGAAGAAGAGCGCAACAAAGGAGAGTTTCTCCATGATTTTCTTCTCTCTGGTAGTACTCTGGTTGCTCAGAATCCAAGCTAATAAGACGAAATAACGAAGTTGGATTTTGCTTTTTATTTTTCAGGGTACAGATACAGAACAGACTGGGAATGTGCTAGCAGGACAGACTCAGAGGGTGGAGTCAGGGAGAAGAAAGGGTTGCCTGTGGGCTGTGTTCAGAGCTCCTCGCAATTCACAAGCAAAGTTTTTCCATTAAAAATAATTAGGATATGTGCGAAAATGATTTTTTATTTTTTTTTTTAAGTATTATGTTTTAAAATTTTGTTACATAAAGCAATTGGTTTTTTTTTTTTTTTTTTTTTTTGTGTATTTTCAAATGGTTGTATTTTTAAAAGTTATTATCAATTATTTATAGATGATCATTAATTGATATTAATATTTATTTTTATGGATCAATAATTTATCTCAATTAAATCAATCCATATTTTAAAGGTTTATTTTAAAAGTAGCACATGTGAGAAAAATAATATTATTAAAACTAGCATCACTTTTGTTTTCTTTCATTGCTAGCACTGCCATGTCATTTTTTCTTCTGATTTGTGGGACCCAGAAGCTTTTAAGGGATGCCAAATTCAAATATTACCCCCACTTCCCACCCACCCAAATCTCCCTCTAATGCTCTAACTTTATTTCAAACCATTTCAGTGTTTTACAAAGAGAAACTCCCATTTAGAAAGAGAAAGAGAGTGAACGAGAAAGAGAGACCACCAACCACAGAAACTATTAGAAACCCGCTCCATAACCTCTCGGAAACCATCACCAACGCTCTTTATAAAGCTTTTCGAACTCTGTAATGTGTGAAGAATCTTCTAAAACCACCCAAACCCAGTTGAAAATTTTTGAGTCACCCATGTCCAAACAAACGAAGTTGGCGGAGAAAAACGTTACTCCTGAAAAGTGGTCTTTCCATGTAATGGCTTCGGTAGAGAAAAGGCCACTAGCGGAGAAAAATCCTAAAAAAATCGGCACCAAAGAAAAAGAGAAGTGCCCAAGGAAGGGTTGAAGAGAAAGCAGTGGGAAATGGAAGTTAAAGAATCCAAGAAGGCGAAAAGAGCCCTAGAAGAAAAGAAGAACTCGGATGCTAAAGAGGTAAAAATGTTGCATTTTCAATTAATTGTTTAAAAAGTTACATTTTTAATATACATGTGGTAAAAATGTGCATTTTTAATGAGAAAGTTTGCATTTTTGATTGATTATGTAAAAAAAAAAAATTTGCATTTTTATGTGTATTTTTGATGAAATTCTGCATTTCTAATTGATTTGTTGAAAAAAAAAATTGCATAAAAATGTACAATTTGTATTTTTATTTGATTTTGTGACAAAAACTACAAGTTTGTTGGTTTAGTATTTGGATATTGAGAGAAAAATTGAGTGTATTGGATTATCTAAATTTTTGGTTGCTGAAGATGTTTGTGTTTTTGTTAATGTTTGGTTAATTGTTGGTGATATCGAAAAATGTGGTTGTGTGGTTATTTATTTGAGATCAACTTGTAATTTTACCCATAGGTCATTTTTATGATGACTAGCTGGTCATCAATTTAATTACTCAGAGTTTTGTTATTTCCAGCTGGTCATTTTTATAATTACTTGTTAGTCATAAATATAATTACTCTCTACTAATACCATTACCACAGGTTTTGTATGTTCGACGCGTATCGGATACTGAAATTACCCGTGCAAAAATAAATATTTTCATTAACATTGCAGAGACTTGTAAAAACTTAAAAGAGTGGTTGTCACCTCGACAGTACCAAGGAGTGATCCGGCAGCCATGCATTAAGAAAATTCTGAAGTTGAAGATGCTTGGTTGGGCTGGACAGGTCTTGCACAACATTGTAATGTGTTTGACGGATCACTAAGGAATAGGTGATGCTCTGTGGTTTGAGGTTGGTGAAGACCTTGGCAGATTTTCCATCAACGAGTTCTGCCTGATAATCTGCATGAAATGTGTAAGGTCTACCCATCTAGCACCGACGGTTGATAATCGATTAATGAGAAGATATTTTTCTACATTACGAGCTGTGTCGGGAGAACATTTAGAGGTGTAGCTATCGAATTCAAAATCTGACAACGACGACGACGACTCTGTCAAGCTTAGCTTACTGTACATGATATTTTGCATTCCTCTTACAAAATGCAAATTCTGTGAAGATAGACTCGAAATATTTTGCCCTAACTAATAACTTGGGGGGAGTTCAATGCTTTTCCGTGGGGCATCCTCTTATGAGAGGCAACATGAGCTGCAATATGTAATGCATTTGAAAACAGGTTGTCTTCGAAGAGAAGACCATTAAAAAAGGTTGATAAAGTGCATTACAGTATCGTGGGCTTTCCTCATGCCTTACTCGTTTAAGCATATGAGAGCATCCCAACAATAGCAGGCAAATTCACAACCAAGCACGTTGAGGCCAATCCTCGTATGCTATCATGGACCTCCACAGATAATGTGAAGTTTGATGCTGTGATGTCGGCTTTAACAACTGTTTGTGAGAAACATGTCATTTCTATACTATATTATTATTACTGTTAGTGTCATTTACAAGTGTTGGTCATTTACATAATGACTGGGTGATTATTTTTGTAATGATCATCTTTTGTTAGTGTTAATACCAGTATTGGTCTTTACATAATGACTTGGTGATAATTTTAGTAATGACCATACCTTTGTTAGTATCAATACCAGTGTTAGTCATTTACATAATGACTGGGTTGTAATTTTTATAATGACCATACTTGTGTTAGTATCAATACCAGTGTTGGTCATTTACATAATGACTATACTTTTGTTAGTACTATCAATACTAGTGTTGGTCATTTACATAATGACTGGTTAGTAATTTTTGTAATGACCATAGTTTTGTTAGTGTTAATACCAGTGTTGGTCATTTATATAATATCCTGTGGTAATTTTTTATTCAATCAAATGTGTGCAATTGAAGTATTTTGTGATGATGCCAACTGACGAAGAGTTGAAAGAGCCATGTGTTGTGCATCAGGCACCACGTAAGACACTTGTCATGCAATCGAGTACCGAGCCAAACACCGAATGGCTAGAGTTTCAAAAAGAGATTCGAGGAAGGTCAATTCAATGAACAAAAAATTAGAGGAGCTGAAAAAGGGATAGAAGAAGTCTATGAAGCTCCTGCGTAGGGTTCTAAAATTGTTGTATAACCTCAATGACAATGTTGAGGGAAACCCAACCACTACGTACCATGTGAGCTACAGGCACAAGAGGAATGTTCAGAAAGATGAATCAGATGCCGCGAAGACTGATTCTGATGACCTTCGATTTGGCCCTCAATATGATGGCTTCCTAGACTCTGACATTGGTGTCGTTGTGGATAAAGGTGTGAAGGTAGCCATGGACTTCTTAAATGTTGATAAGGTGATTGTTTGTAGTTGCCAGTAATTTCTATGATGACCTCATGGTAATTGATATAATGATCACTGATGTGTTCCCATTTTGTAGGATGGAAAAGATGAAGAGAAAGAAAATGAAGAAGAGGATGAGGAAGAAAATGAAGATGACGAGCGAGAAAACGAAGAGGTAATCCTGAAATATTCTATGTCGAGTATACCTTATATGCAGATGATCATTTCTGTAATGACCCATGGTAATTTATTAATATAATAATGATCAGCTAGTCATTTCTGTATTGACTCATGGTAAACATATACTAATGACCAACTGGTCATTTCTGTAATGACCAATGGTAACGATCGCTGATGTGTTCCCCTTTTATAGGAAGAGGGAGATGAAGAGAAAGAAATTACAAAAGATGAAGATGATAAGGGACAAAACGATGAGGTAATCCTGAAAATGTGTGTTGAGTAACCTTATATGCAGATGGTCCTTTCTGTAATGACCAATTGATAATTTTTATAATGACCTAACTATGAAATTACACATGAAAAATGTAAAGAGTATGAAGAAGAAGAGGAGGGAGAAGCCAAGGAAAATGAGGAGGAAAAGTATGAAAACGGTAAGGGAAATGAGGAGGAGAAAAAGCATGAAGCAACTAAGGAAAAAGAGGATGAAGAAGCCAAGGGAGAAGAGGAGGAAATAAAGAATGAAGAAGCAGCCAAGAAATAAAAGGAGAACATAAATGATCAAGTTGTTACTAATTTCTGTAACAAGCAAACATAGTCATTTTGATTGTTACCTATGGGTCATATTTTTTTTATTTGTTTGATATTTGTCATTTATAGATCCTTAAGCAAAAGAGGTCCAGACTTTCAAAGCTTGGAGAAGAGAGGTCCGGATCTCTGGTTAAGAGTGGCTCAGCAGTCCATGCTTTGACGAAGGTCATATTTTTTTCCATCCCATGAGGTCTCTCAGATGAACCTCCTAAAGAGAACCTAGAGCAGTTCAGGGTGTGGATAAAGAAAGGATTATTAAAGAAGTCTCATCAAGGGTAATTTGGTTGTGATGAAAAAATGTCCTTTTGCTTTGAAAATGATATTTAATATTGTCCTTATTAAATTATATTTTTTCTTTTTAGGAAACAGCCTGTCCAATACATCACAAATTATGAGACGTTGGGCAAACTCCATGACCTCGGATTCATGGTAGTTGAAATAAAAATTTAGTCTTATGAGTTGGCAACCTCTCCTGTGTCGCTCTGAGATGAAGTAAGTATTCTTTTTTTTTTTTTTACCATGTAGTCAATTTTTGTTAACGTTATTTGAAGTAAGTAATTTTTGTGTTGAATCATATTGTTTTGCCCTTTGCTTCTGGTTTGCGTGTTTAGCACATTGACATTGCATTCTACTATCTGAGGAAGAAGATCATGTATTTCCCCGAACTGCTACAACGAAAGGTCACAACAATAAACATGTTTTTTAGTGCCAAGATTGGTGCATTGTGGCCCGTCTACAAGAAAGCATCATGTAAATTTGATTAGGGATCGTGTGATTCTTTAATAAAGATCATACTTGGCGTATCTATCCGATGCGATTTGTCATGGTTTGAGGTAAACACTTTACTAATCACGATGCACTTGCAAATTTGAAATATTGGGTATTAGCAAATCACGACCTTCTGAATTGAACCTTTGAAGTGTACGACTCTCATCATGAAATCACGATGGATTTTATATGATGTTTTACGATATGATTAGATATGATATGGTATGATGTGATATGATAAGATATGAATAAACAAAGAGATATTTGTAGTATAACAATATCTTTCTTGTGACTAGATAGGAATTAGAAGATGGCACGTCCACGTACACGAGCAAACCAAATTCCGCAAGAGCCTGATCTTGCGAATATAGTAGCTACTTTACAACGACAATTGCTGGAATAGCAACAGGAAACAAATCAGCTTTGTGAGCAAATAGCTCGTTTGAATCAGATACCCCGAGCTAACGAAGTTCCACCCCAAGATAACCCTGTACCCCCAGTAGCGCCCCAGGTACCGGAAGTTCATCAAGGAGTTGCGTTAGCACCCGCGGGGATACAAATGAACCCACTCTTAGTTAGGGAGGACCTGTTGTACGAACGATTTAGGCGAATGAAAGCGCATGAGTTTGAGGGACCCACAGACCCGATAGAAGCCGACAATTGGTTAATTGACATCCAAGTGATTTTGGATTTTATGGGACTTACAGAGCAGGAAAAGGTTCTTTGTGCTTCCTTTGCACTTAAGAAGGATGCACGACATTGGTAGATGACAGTCCAAATGCGCAGAGATGTTGCGAATATGAGTTGGCAGGATTTTGTAGCTGAGTTTTGAATGACATACTACAACAGGGTAATTCTTGCAGCTCAACAAGATGAGTTCAATAGTCTAAAACAAGGGTCGATGACGGTACTGGAAGCAATTAAGAAATTATACTGCAAAAAACCGTCATTGCGGATGAATAAGCAAGAATAAGGTACAATATTACTCTAGAAAAATCAAGCACATTATTTAGAGCAATAAGGACTAAGTAGTTTCAAGTCCTAAGAAAATCCTATACGGAGTCTAGTTAAGTGTAGATAAATTATGGACGGTAGTCTAGTACATATAAGTGTAAATAAATCCTATATGAAGGCCCTCACATATAAGAAATTTATATTTATTTGTGTTAATTTTCATATTAGGAAATATGATTTCTTGATTATAGAATATTTGATATCTTTGGGTAACTTACTCATTTTTGTACTTATAAACTTGTATTTATATGGGATTATATTTCATAATGTTACTTACTAGTGAATCTTTTCTCCATTCCTAATCCATGGATGAAACCACGTTAATCCTGTCTTCTTCTTCTTCTATCTTTTTTTTTTCCCTCTTATTTAATTATTTAATTTTTTTAATTTTCAAGATCTTGGACTTTTTTATTTTTTTTGTTTAAAAAAAAAAATAATTCGCATGTGAAAATATTTTCAAAGCACCGGTTGTCTTCTATTAAGAAAATAAATTTGAGAAAAAATAGATATCATGGTTAGCTTTGTCTTCGTCACTGCCTAAGGTGAACTCCCGACCTCCATTTTGAACACACACGAACTCATTAGAAAGCTCACGGAGAGTTGAGCTTGATAGCTTTGAGAATCGGTGACAAATATGATTGTACACGCGTAGAAAAGTTGTCGTATGTTGGAAAAATAGTGAAAGAATTGCACAGTGGAAATTTACAAACTCTTTAACTTTAACAAATACTTATCTCATGACGTTATATAAAATAATTATTACTTGTGATCTACGTTATGTATAAAGGTTCAACATTTTTGACGGATATAATGACTTCTATTAAAAAATCTTTTCTACTATTCTCCTCGCGACGAACCAATGTGCATGTGGGCACACATCGTAAGATCCTCTATAACAAAGGCCACCGAAAGTCCTATTAACAAAGAGGATCCTGTTCATATTAATAGAGGTAGATTGAGATATTTCAATTTGTTGTAATTCTTTGGAGATTTTTCTCTCTCCTTCCGCCATATAAAAGTTGTCCACCATAAGGAGGATATCATTGACTCTCTATTCAAGAGCTATGGATTCGTTTGAACAAAGCCATCATCCTTTATAGATCGTGTATATCCAATACACAGGTATGAGAATCCCAAAACTATTCGAGTATCACCGTTTGGTAAATCAAAAGACAAAGGAAGAAGATCTATATATAAATGATTGTTAAACTGAATTGGTTAAGTTAAACGAAATTAAGAATTAAATCGAAGAAAATTAGGCTTGACCACCCAATCTAATAAAGGGCCGAACTTCTTTTTATTTAGTAAAATGGTTGTTTGTCAATTTTTTTTTTTTTTTTCCGGATTTGGTCAATCAGTGATTGATCATGGTCAATCAATTGTAATTGACTTGAAAATTGATTATTTACATTATTGATTTAGTAAATTAACAATATTATATGGTCAATCATTGATCAATGATTGAGCATTTACGAATATTGATTGAATATCATTTTTTTTAAATAGCATTTTATCTAATTTTAAAAAAATCGATCATTTGTTAAAAAACTTCTTAAAAAGAAAAAAAGAAGACTCTTTTTCTCTAAATCCTTTAAATCAATTACACTTTGAGTTCAGGCTAATAGAAATTGACTACAAAGTTTACAATTAATTTTATTAATAGATAAATGTCTAAAATCCATGAACAAATTTTCATTTCATAGTTCAATCCGAAACTCCCGAATTTAAAAAAAAAAAAAAAAAAAATTCCTAGCTCTCATCTTATTGTGAACCTTGATAAATGTGCGTCTTAATTTCTATTTTACCTTCTCTTGCAATGTATCATTTTTAGAATTTTTTTTTTTTAAATAATAGCAATCCCTCAACCTAAGATTGAGTACTCTGGCTGGTGGACCACACACTCTTCCAAAATAAAAATGTAATTATGATTACAAATATAATTTAATGATAATTTTGCATATGATTATATCACAATATTCGAATCCTCACCTTTAATTAAAATAAATAAATAAATAAAATTTAGCTCAAATTTATACCACAACTTCTTACATAATTTTGCCTTTATGATCTGATCTTCGCCTTCGAAATTCAAAGGATCCTTAATTGTGTTGACTTTTTTTTTTTTTTGATAAACAATTGTATTGACTTTTGACTTTCTTTTTGCTTTCAGGAAAGAAGAAGAAGAAGAAAACACAAAGAATTGCTTGGTGGTACCCACCAATAGCCTCAGCTAGTAATCCGCCCATAAACAGTTACCACTCGCCAGTATCTCTTGGCTTTCAACAACTCTATCATTATACCAAAAAAAAAAAAAAAAAAAAAATTCAATGTTTTGCAAAATATTACAATATTAACTACTTGAACAACACGTAGGAATGCGTGTAAAATAGACAAATAAACAAAAAGTTGCATGATCGGTATTGGACCTGTCATGTGATGACTGAAAAGGGAGACGAAATGACATTATAGAAATGTCATTGTCTCTTTTAAAAGTATATATAAGTGTATACAGATACAGATATACATACGTAGATATATATAAATTTTATTTTCTCTTCATCTCCTACCCCTTATATTCTTTTACATTTTTTCCTTTTCCTTTCCCTTTCTATTCCTTTTTTATTTTCTCTTTATTAAAAACTCAACTTTCATCATTCTCTCTTTTAGAGATGGAAAAAATTAGTTAAATAGATAGGTTCTAAACATTTTTTAAAAATAAATAACCAAAATTTTAATTTAAAAAAATGACTATTAATCAGATCATAATCAATTAGTGATTGACTACAATTAATCATGACAAATACATATTAACATCAGTTAATTATTTATTCACCATGGTATTACTGATTAACCATTTTTTCAAAACAGTTATTTTGTTAATTTTATAGAACTTCGTTCATTTATTAAACAACTTCTTAGAAGAAAAAAAAGGTCATTTACCTACAAATCTCTTTAGAGCTTTCCATATCTCTAATCTTTATAAATTTTAATCTCCATACTTCTTAACAAGTTTGATTTCTAATTTGGTGAGTTTCTTTCATTTTTTTTTTCATGATCAAATTTATATTGTGTGTGTGAGTTTTTTTTTTTTTTTTTCCTTGACTGAGCTTACTATCAATGTATACTATTTTTTAATCAATAAATTATTTTTTTATTTTTTTATTTTTTTACAATTTACATTTTATTAATGGTTTAAAATTTTTAAATACAACTCAGTAAGTACATTACACATATAAATCTAATAAAAGCTTTTAAAAAGAATGTTAGCTATATCAAGTGATAACAAAAAGCTTACAGAAGAGTTTTTTAAAAAAATATGCCAGAATTTGTATGGAAAATGTTCAAAGAATAAGATCAATTTTAAATTTTGTTTAATAGTTTTTTTTTTTTTTAGAGTAAAATATTTGAACACTAAATCTTATAATTGGTGATACATACAGATTTACCTTTAAGTCAAAATTGCAATAGTTAATAATAAAAATTGAGATTGGACATACATCTAAAAGAATAATGAGAATTTCATGGTAGGGTATGGAAAACATCTTATCAATAGGGTTGGTGTCGAACTAGAGAAAGAAAATAGAAAGATGAGGAAAGAAAAAATATATAGAGAGAATAAAGAAATTAGAAAGAATAAGATAGAAGAGAATAAGAAAATAAACAAGAAACAGATAGAAGGAGGAAATTAGAGAAAACAAAGAGATGGCATAATTAAAAGAAAGAAATTAAAAAGAGAACAAAAACGTAGACAAGTTAATTCTTTTATTCATTATAGTTGTGGTCTGAATTATAATTAGCAAAACATAGGAAACTAACTTAATCGGAAAATATAATTTTAATTACTCAAAATAAATTATATCTTGATAACAAATTTAAGTTACCACTATTACTAATAATGATAATAATGATGATAATAATTCTTAAATTATAGTTTTCCTATTCCGCATCAAGGGTTGTGTTTTAATTATTAAATATATGTATTATGTCATCTTTTCTTTGAAAGTCATAGTAAATAGCATTTTTACTTAAAGAAATAAAGTAAATAGAAAATTTTTAAAATATTTAAAGTAATAAATAATCAAATTAGTAGAAACTTCAATCTACCTAAAAGTAAATAAATTTGTTATTTGCAAGAAGAAAATTAATTTTTTATCTAATGAATTTTTTGTTTACTATAAACATTTTTGAAACTTACTATTTATTTTAATTATTTACTGTAAAAATGTTATTTACTTCTCTAGTTATTTATTTATTTATTTATTTTATGATTTTAACCAAATCAAATATTAAGAAATGAATCATACCTGGAAAACTTGTTTTGAAAAGACCTCTAGAATCAGAACAAGTTTTCAAAACGAATCTGTGCTCGAATATTGATACACCAAGAAACTTTCTCGTTATCGAGTCTCGGTATACATTCTTCGCTCTTTGCTTCATCAGATTTTACTAATAAATCTGATGTCAGTTGAGGATTTTATCTCGTATACTACGGAGTCATTCTCATTAGTGTTTTGTAAGCTTTGTTCAATTAAATATAATTTATCCTTTAAAAAATAAAATAAAAAACTCCAATAAAAAATAAAATAAAAATTTTACTTAGTCTTCATTTTCTTCATCATTTTTTATCCAAAATTTTACTATAATATCTTTAATACAAGTTGGCTATGAAAAATGTTTTAGAGTATCAATGATGTTAAACATCACACCCATATAGAGATATGTTCTATAAATAAGCCTTATATTATGGGACCTACCATTTATTAGTGAGTGATATTTAACGTTATTGATGTTTTCTTATATTGTTCAATTGGTAACTTGTAAAAGCAAACATTCACCAAAAAAAACTTGTAAAAGCAAACTGCTGGGTCTTAGTCGATCTCACCCCGGGGGGGGGGGGGGCGCACAGATCTGGCGTTTGGGGGAAAATGGGAAAGTCTGTGGTAGAGTTCCTTTTATATACCCTATCGATAGAGCTCATTTTTAAACTGTTAAAATGTAATCGAATGACTAAAATATTGTTTATGTATAATAATTATAATACATCTTACCTCATATTAGTATAAATTAATAAATAAAATTTAAAAAAAAAAACTCGTTTACAGGGGCGGGGGGGGGGGGGGGGGGGCTCGTTGTCGGCATCGAGGTGGGCGGGGGGGAGGTGGCGACGAAAGGGAGAGGGAGATTTGGTCAGATGGGTTCGTCATCGGCATCGGCTTATGGGGGGGAAGAGGCGACAAATCTGGTCGAGGGGAGCAAGGTTTGATTATCACATTGAGGGGGGGAGGGGGCGAGGCGGGGCAGATCTAGCTTGCGGGGAGGGAGGTCCGTTGCCGGTGTTGGCAGGGAAGTTATGACCATCAGAGAAGGGGGTTGGTCTTTTTTAATTTTTTATTTATTAATATACACTAATATGAGATAAAGTATATTATAATTACTATACATAAATAATATTTTAATCATTCGATTACATCTTAATAATTTAAAAGTAAGTTTCATCACCGACAGAGTATATAAAAAGGGTTCTACACCGGAGTCATTCCGGTGAAAGAAAGGAAAGAAAAGGAAATGAAATGAAAAGAAGAAGAAGAAAGAAAGAAAAAAAAAAAAACGTGTAAAAGCAAACGTGGCAACGTGGTGTGGTCGTGTGGGCGCCAAGTAATTTTGGCAGCCACTTCTGAAACTCTCTTCATGACTTCAACTGCTTTTATTTTCTTTTTTTAACAAACCAAAATTCTCTCTGACCATTTTACCCTCCTGTACTTTCTCTCTCTCTCTCTTTATCTCACGGCCACCTATAGAAGTTAAAAGACCCCACCACCACAATGTAAAAAAAAATATAAGTATCCGCCAATTCATCATTTTTTTTCCCCAACCAACAGGAAAAATAAAAAAGGAGAGAAAAATTATGGAAATTTACTCTCTTTGTTCATCAACTACCTCTTTGATCACTGAATTTCTTCAACCAAAATGGACCTTCTGATCCGCAAGTTCCGCCTTCGTCTTCTCGCATGGCTTCACCGATCTCGTCGCGGTACTCCAACATATTCCTTCCTTCCTTTTTCTTTTTTTTTTTGTCTTTTGGTTTACTCAATCTGATTAAATTTTGGTTTTGATTCTTGATTTGAATGAATTCGATTGGTTTTCGATCCTAATCGTGGTGTTTTTGGCTCTGTTAATGGTAATAATCTTTGAATTGTCTCGTTGCTCTGTTTTGCTGTCCGTTTTTGTGCTTCAATTCTGGAGAATTTCACCAGATTTGAATATTATGTTTTGAGATTTTAGTTAATATAGACCTTTTCTTGTGTAATTTATATTAATTTTAGGGAAAGAATTGTCGGAATGGTGTTATGATTCGTCATCGTGAGGAAATTAGAATTAGACAGGAAAAATAGTATTTTATTGTTTCATATTTTGGAATAAGTATTGACATAAATTAGAGCTTTAGGACTATAAGATCACTGAGTTGTAACTTAAGGATGAAGTTTCAGGGATTCAAATATTTTCTATTGGAATTTGGAAACAAACGTGTACTGAACAATCAACAGAAAAATACATGTTTAATAACTGATTTTTTTTTTTTTTCCTGTGTTTACATTAACATTTTTTTAGAAAGTCATGTAATTATCCTCGGAAATTGATATGACAACATCTGCAGTTGGTTACATTAAATTGTTCGAGTAGAGACATCAACATAAGAAACTTGCTTCTTGGTCTCTCTGATAAGTTTCTATTTCAGGTCGAATATCGTTTATCAAGCACTTCTCCTACAAGGATATAAAGAGGGCAACAGATGGTTTTCACAGGATTGTATATAGCAATTCTCATGGAGCTGCTTACAAGGCGAAATTTCAAGATGGTGGGGTTGCATTGGTAAAAGAAATTAGAGATTTGAATCAAGAAAAGGAAGTGTTCTACAGGGAAGTGCAGCTATTGGGGCGTCTGCATCATCGCCACCACTCCTGGCTCTCCGGGGTTTTTCAAACGGGCGTAAGAGGTTTGATGCCTACCTTCTTCATGCTTGATATTGTAGCTCCTATAAAATACCAATTCGTATTGGAATAGCACATAACTTAAGCTTGAATTGGGCAAAATGATACCTCATGTCACATGGTATAGAGTTATTTTACCTCTTTGTACGGTATACCCCTTTTTTTAAGACATAAATATTCTCCGATTTTAAAGTTTTCCTTCTTTCTACTTTATTTTCTTTTACATATTCTTTACATTTTTGAATTGGATACTTTGTGTTTTTTTTTTTTTTTTTTTTTCCTAATTGGAAATGAAATGGGATGCTTCTTGTGCAGAGTAGCTGCACTATTGGGCCGAAAAAGTTGCACTATCTTTGTGCTTTCTGTAGTTAAGATTCCGTACTTTTTATCAAGGACATGAGCTGCATTATCTTTGTGCAGATAAGTTGCACTTGTGTCTTTTTTTCTCACTTGGGGTTTCTAGTTCATCTTTGTGTTTACCGAATGAAGTCATGAATTTCAAATATACATATTAAGCAAAGATGTGACCTTGTGTGGAATCTTTCTCCTTGAAGCTTCTCTTTCAATATTCCCTCAAGCTGAGATTCTTTTCTATGGTGGATAACATCGTAGATCTGTTCATGTCTGTTATAGTATCTATAATAAAATTCTGCGGTGCCGGACAAATCACTTTGATAATTTTCTGTTGTTCTGTGCAGATTGCTGGTTTTCGATAGTATAGAAAATGGGAGCTTGAAGGAGCATCTTAATGGTAAACTTCGAAGCAAAATTTGTATGCATGTGGTTCTATTTATGCATACAAATATATCTGATTCTTTTTGCTTGCATGGTTCTTGCAGACCCCCTCCGGACTCCATTGAACTGGAGGACCAGGCTACAAATTGCTGTGGGAGTTGTCGCTGCATTGGTATGTTGTGCAATCATTTTATCGTTCCAATCATAAATACTAGTATTTTTACTCTCTACGCTTAGAAAATCTGATAAAATCTGAAAGAGACCGATAATCACATTCTTTAGTTGATTACGAGGGACTTTTAAATTTTTTTTTTTTTTTTTTTTTGTTTATTTGAATTACTCTTGTTCAAATAAGGAAGTTTCTTCTTATGCATAGTTAGAGGGCTTGAATTTGTTTGTATACCGTTATTGGCGATTTTCGACGCAGGAATATTTGTTTCTCTTCAATGATCCCCCAATCTATCACGTCTCCATCAGCTCAAGTAACATCATGCTAGATGAAAACTTTAACGCAAAGGTAAAACGTAGTTGCAACATTTCAGAGGTTTGACTTCTGAAAATCAGTCTTACTTGGTGACTTTTGGCGTTGCTTTTGTTAAGTAAATTCTCAACTCCAAAGAATGCTAAACCTTCCCTTTTTCTTATCACAGCTCTCTGATATTGGCCTCATAACTTCCGTCAGAGATGATGTCACGATGCCTCATACCTCATGTTCAAAAGGTTGACTCTTTTAACTCGTGCCCTTTCGAATATCGAACACCTTCCTCTGTCGACCGTAGCTTTCATCTTTTCTTTCGTTTTCCTGTAGATTGTATGGGCCAGGAATGTGGTAACATTATATACCAACTTGGTATACTGATCTTGGAGCTCATCACTGGTCAGTCATCGGAGAAGGGAAGTGCCGATCTAATCCAGTGGATCCAGGAGTCTCAGTTCCGAAGTTCCATGCACAACATGATAGATCCCGATTTGGGTAACACATATGATTCTAGAGAGCTCAGAAGTCTCCTGGCTATAGCTAAGTTATGTATTGGATCCGGTGATAAGCCATCCTTTTCAGTTGTACAAATATTTCGGTATTTCCAGAAAAAGGTCAACCTTCCACAGTGATTTTTTTTTTTTTTTTTTCGAAACAGAAATTTGAAATTTTAGAGTGGTTTTCATAGTTCATTCAAATTTATTGGTTGATTTATGCAGTGTTGGTAGTTTTTGCTTGAATATTAATGGAATTTTTTTTGTTTCCATGTTTCCTCCATTTATGTTAAAACAGTTTCTTTGCTAGAAATGTATGGTAAAACGGTTAAAAGAGCATTGCAAATGTTTTGGTGGGGGTTACGAAGAAGGTACAGAGACTTTTAACTAGCATGACAGTGTGATGACGACTTCAGATTAGAATATTTGAATTTACATTGCATAATTTGTTGTAAGGATATCTTTTATCCTTGATATTTAATATGAAACGTAGATTTTCATTTATCTGTCAGGATTTAGATTAAAAAATTTTAGTTTAGATCTCTTTAAATAGATAAGCCATTATAATTGTTCCAGAAAAAAGGAAAATTGATTGATGAATGAATAATGCATTTGTTTAAATTACAATTGTAAACCCAAGTTTTTTATCTCAATTTTTATATTTTTCTGAAAAGTTACAAAATTATAATTAATTTTTAAAAAATCAACTTCAATTTAAAAATTCCATACCCATGTTCCAAATCGAAACCAAGTTTCCAATTTATTTTAAAATTCTGTTTCTACACCAAGTGGTTCTATTCACTTCTTGATTTTGTTTCTTCCATCTTGATTCTTCATCTTCTACCCTGTCCTACATCACAGAGTGTGTAGATAATGTACCGTGGTAATCTATTCATTAAACAAGTTATTTACTCTTTGAAGTATTGTAACCCTAATTGAAGGTGGTCAAGAAAAGAATGTGTGAAAAACGAAAAATCATTTCTATCTCTAAAATTTTTACAAATACAGTTCTTAGTAATTAAAAATATATGTCCCTAAAAAACAGTGGAAGTTCCCAAAGTGCACTTTTAATTTTCTGTTTCAACTACTCAATCAGCCCCCCCCCCCCCCCCCCCCCCCCCCCCCCTTCTCTGTTTACTACACAATCACTGTTGGGCACACTGCACTCTCTGGGCACCACCGTGCATGTCCTCATCTTCCTCGTAGGCCTCCGCCTGAGCCTGCTGCTTCCTCCGCATCTCCTCCTCAATGTTGACATTGTGCAGAGTCGTCTCCTCACACTCGTCGAGCTCCATATCCGACATTTGAGACAACGGCTTCGGCGGTAGAACAGCCTCCAGCGCCTTAACCTGTTCAGGACTCAAACTTTCTGGGAAGTCCACTGTGAAATGAATGTACAATTTTCCCTTCATGAATGGCCTCTGGTACATTGGCATTCCCTCATCGTTGATCGCCTTGAACGAATCTGCCATTTCAAACCACCATAAATCATCTTGTCAATAATGTGTAGTCTTCTTTCTCTTTATAGTAGCCTCTTAATGTTTTCGAGTTGAATTAATTACTTCAATCGTAAGTTCCCCCTTCTCATCCACTTGAATCGTATTTAGTTATACGTAGAACATCGGAAAGTTGACCAGTGAATTGATCAATATTTTAGACCATTTTTCAAGTCTCTCTGATCATTTGTTTCATAAACAAAAGAAAACATATTTTTCATGCATATGACTTACCGGGCTTGACAAGTTCACCAGGGTTCGATTTGATAAGCAGGTGTCTGCCATCCAAGTGAGTCAACACAAACTGGAAGCCGCATAGAGCTTCAGTGAGGGACAAGTTGTGCTCCACAAAAAGGTCATCACCCTTTCTCTTGAACTTCGGATGTTCCTTCTGCTGAATGACGAAAATTACATCTCCAGTGATTGTATCAGGCTGCAAAAGAAGACGACACACGAGGAAACCAAATCAATCCTGGCATATTAGCACAAAGGGAAATTCATGTTCACTGTAAAATTATTATCAAACGTACTGCTTCATCAGCTGCACCAGGGAACGTGATCTTCTGTCCATTCTGCATCCCCATCTCCACAACAACTTCCAGAACCTTCTTCTCTGGAACAACCTTCTCTCCCTTGCAGCCCGAGCAGCGATCCTTCTCGTTAATGGTCTCACCAGTGCCCTTACACTCATTGCAAGGGTGCTGCATCTGCTGCATCATGGAGGGCCCAAGTTGCCTTATTGTCACCTTCATGCCGCTTCCTTGACAGCCAGGACACGTCATCGAATCTCCGGATTTAGAACCCTTCCTAAATTTACACCAATAATAGTCAATTCAGTACGCCATTCCACATTTTGCTAAAAGAAGATACCAGCTTAAAAATAGCAATATAAAATGGTTTTTAAAACACCAACCCTTTGCACTTGGAGCAGATACCATTGCGCGTAAGCGAGAGCTTCTTCGTAGTCCCAAGGTAAAGATCTTCCAACGAAACTTTCAATGGGTGAACAACATCTTGACCCCTCCTCTGTCTACGCCCTCCTCTGCTACTACCTGTCCTCACAAAACAAAGCCATTGTTTTTTTTTAATTCACAAAAATTCTATGTCATTTCACTGTTACCAAATACCAAAAACAAAAACTCCAAGAGAAACACTGGCAATGTTAGGCCTTTTCTTTTTCAGAGACACTTGGATCTTCACCAAATTTCGTTAAATTGTCAAACTTGTTCTAATCTAAGTTATAATATGATTATAATCTTATTTGACACTTTAGAGCTGTGCCCTTTTCGTAGACTGCTCTTTTTTCCTCTTATTCAGTTAAATTGTTAAGCAAATTGTTTATGAATAACCTGAAAATAAAATAACAATCCCAAATATATTCACAATTCACAAATCAAGCCAAACTCAATCAAATCACATAGTTCTCAAACTTTTCAAAGTCAATCCTTAATTATCATCCATGAAATCAATTTCCAACGATTCTCAGCCTTAAATGACATTCAAAATTCATTGGAAATCAAGTGCCCACATACAGAAGAAATTCAGAGAGACATCACCCTGGTGAAACAAATTCCGTTAAGTTAAAAAACTTGTTTAAATCTACCATGATTATGATTTTTTTTTTTTTTTTTTTTGAACTTTTTGAACTGTGCCCTTTTATAGAATTCTATTTTTCTTAGTCAAAGTAAACTATACATAAACATACATAAAGACACACACACACACACATATAAATATATTAGGTTACGTATTCTCACCTCCGAATGGACTGCCACCGAAGAAGGATTGGAAGATGTCAAAGGGGTCGTGGCCACCAGCACCGCCGCCCATTCCTTCCTTGAGCGCATCCTCGCCATATTGATCATAGATTTCACGTTTCTCAGGGTCACTCAGTACCTCATACGCCTGAGCCAACTCTTTAAACTGTTTTGCACAACGACAATCGTTGTAAGCAACAAAAACGCACCAACCAGCAAAACAACAGTGGAAAAAAAAAAATTTTAAAAAAAACCAAGTCACAAAATCTTCAATCTGGCCAAGTGTGTGTATATAATATATATATATATATATATATATATATTGTATGTATGTATATGTATATATGTCTATGTCTGTATATATATAACAGGAAAAACAGATTCAAGACCAACAACCCATGTCTCAAAAATTTTAAATTAGGCCTAAAAAAACACATATATACAGGAAAAACAGCTTCAAGACCAAGAACCCATGTCTCAAAATTTTTCAATTAGACCCAAAAAATAAAAAAACACATATACATATATAAACAATGACTGTGTATGTATGCGTGTGTGTTTGTATAACAGAAAAAACAGGTTCAAGACCAAGAACCCATGTATCAAAATCTTCAACTAGGCCAAAAAAGCATAAATTCCTTTATATATACACATACATATGTATATATGTTTTGGGTGATTGATTAGATTACCTTCTCAGGATCGCCACCCTTATCGGGATGATTCTTAATGGCGGCTTTCTTGTAGGCCTTCTTCAAGTCATCCTGCGAAGCGTTCTTCGACACTCCGAGGATATCATAGTATCTCGTATCGTCGCTGCTCTTCTTCGGCGCTCTTCCGAACATCTTTTTTTCTTTTTCTTTCTTTTTCTGTTTGTGTTTTTCTTCTTCTTCCTTCTTCCTTCTTTCTTCTTCAAAGTTTTCTTGTAAGGGTTTTGGCCCGGGGGTGGGCTTATGTAAGGAGGAAGAGTGTTTGGACGGTTCAAATCAAGTCGTTTCAGAAGAGTCTAGAATCGCTCTGCGGTTTCTGGTGCCTTCCGTGATGGAGTTTGAGAGTTGATCTCAGCCGTTGGATCTGGATTTCTTTTTTGTTTCTGGGTAATTTCTTTCTTTCTAATTCTAGATGCTTCCTTCCCTGAAGCTTACTCCAACTTTCCCGCCACCTCCGAAAAAATAAAAATATTTCACGCGTCTATTGCGAGTCTAAAGGTGAATTTCAACGCAATTCGTTTTCCTGTTGAGTTCACTTAAAATAATTTGAGGGATTTGTGGATTACTGGTCTTTTTCAAAAAGCTTTTTGTTTTTTTTTTTTTTTAAATTTTAATCTATATAAGGTTTTGTTTGGCGTTTAAATTTAATTCCAATAAATTATATTTTCTATCTCATTTTTAATATTTTTCTGAAAAGTTAACAAAATTTTTAATTAGTTTTAAAAAAATCAACCTAATTCCAACTTAAAAATTTCATCTTCAACCGGCGAACCAAACACAAACTAAGTTTTGTAAAATTAAGAAATTGATATGATTAATCAGTAATTAATAATGATAATATATATTTGCCACTTATTAATTGTGATAATTATTGATGGTTAATCAATGATTAATTGTTTATTTTTAAAAAATAAAAAAGATTTTGACCATTTATTTAAGTAGGTATTTAAAAAATTTACCTAATTTTTTCATAATTCAATTGGTTGAAATTTTTTAAAAGAAATAATAGTAAATATTATTTTAATGAAAATAATTGAAGTAAATAACTAATTTAATTGGTTGAATTTTTTAAAAAATAAATCATAGTAAATAGTATTTTTATGAAAATAATTGAAGTAAATAACATATGATTCTAAAATATTTGAAGTATATAATAAATTTATTAGGTAAAAAAAAAAAATTTACAAGGTATTTAATAGGTAAATTACTTTTTTTTTTAAATAAATCATTTATCGAGTAAATTTATTATTTACTATTGTTTATTTTAAACATTTCTAAAATATATTATTTACTTCATTAGTTTTGGTAAAAATGTTGCGGACCGTATAATTATGTGCTGCGAACTTTCAGATAAAGTTAAAACCTATTAAAAGCGACAAATTAAGTTTTTGTTGATTTGGACTTTAATGTATCTGATAGGGTGTGAGCCTTTAATGTGTAGAGAATTAAAGGGTAATTTTTTTTTTTATGATGGGCTAAAATAGAAACACTAAAAGATAACAAGGAAGTTATCTATGTATAGTGGCTATGGTCCACAGATCGCACGTGTTATTATCATTACTTAATTCTGACATCCCATCATTAGAGAGAGAACACATAGAAGAATAAAGGATACTCTTGAAAAATGTGTTCATCTGGAATGCCAACCGTACAGCTCTAAAAAGTGATTAACTGTTATGAATTCAGATACGCTTCCGCTTATTCGTTAATAGATTCTTAGTGATCCAACATGAATATCCTTGGGATTTTAGGTGATGATTTTCGTCAAAGGAATTTATCTGACAGTGGTTTCAGAGTGAGATTCATGTTGAATCATTGAGAAATATTTCACAATTTTGTTGACTTTGTCATTTACAGTTTCTGGAAAAAAAAATTTCCTGGTTTTGGCTACATTCAGTAGATTTAGGGTTTTCCTTTTTCCATACACGGGCCCAATTTGGCCTATGACAAGAATGGGCTGCGGGCTAATCCCGCAACAATTGATATAAAAAAAATATTAAGGGGTGGGGCCTAGGGCTGGTGTAGGATCCGGGTTGGGCTGACCCGACTCGGTCTAGCCCCCAACCCGACCCGGTCCAGTCCCCCAACTCGGTCAACGGTCAATGATCAATTGTTGACTTTGGCCGTTCATTTTTTACGCCAAAAATTTTTTTTTTTTAAGGACCAATTTTGATGCAATTTTAAATTCGAATATTGATATGTTTATATATATATATATATATATTAGATTAATTAATTGAAACAACATGTCGTCAAAGTAATATCTATTGTGAAAATTAATTTGTTTTAAAATATAAACAGTTGTGTGCATATAACTTATATGAATATTAACTGACCCAAAGGAATGTGAATATTTTACAGAATTGCATGTGCACCTATGGTAATAAATACGTGATGATTATTCGGTTTTATATGTTAACAATAAATCGGCCTAAAGGAAGATTTATTGTTTGATGTTCTTATCATCAGTGTTTGATTACTACACCAAGATATCACTTACAAGTTAATATTTTTTCTAAAGACAAAATATTAATGGAGTGTCCAGTATCTTGAGATGGGGTTTACCTTTATTTGAATTTTTTTTTTAGACTTATATGAGCTTGTTTTGTTTGTTTGTTATTCTCTATTCAACTATGACTCCTACTAACATTACTGCCAACATCAACTTTATTCCTATGCTAAATGGCACTAACTTTAAGTCATGACAAGAAAACCTCTTGATAGTTTGCGGAGACATGGATCTCAACCTTGCGTTAAGGGTTGATTCTCCTGCACCTCTTACGGATAAAATTTCCTCTGATGAAAATAGTGATATGGAAAGGTGGGAGAAAACAAATCACATGTTTATGATGATCATGAAGAAGGCCATTCCGAAAGCATTCAGGGGCATAATGTCTGAAAAGATCACTACAACTAAGGAGTTCCTTGCGGATATTGAAAAGAGGTTTGTTAAAAACGAAAAAGGCTGAAATAGGTATACTCTTGACAAGTATAATTTCAATGAGGTATAAGGGCAAAGGCAATATCAGGGAGTACATCCTAGAGTTGTCTCATCTTGGTTCCAAGTTAAAAGCACTGAAGCTAGAACCATCTGAGGACTTGCTAGTGAATCTGGTTTTAATATCCCTTCCAGCACAATTTAACCATTTTAAGGTGAGCTACAATTGTCAGAAAGAGACTTGGTCTCTGAATGAGCTCATATCACACAGTGTTCAGGAAGAGGAAAGACTGAAGCAAGATAAGACAAAAAGTACCTACCTGGCCTCAACCTCTAAGGACAAGGACAAAGGAAAGGAAGAAGGATAAGGAAGATGTAGATACAGCACCTCACAAGAAACAACGAAAGAAACTGGTTGACCCAGAAGGTGCTGGTTGTTTCTTCTGTGGAGATGAAGGGCATAAAAAGAAGCAATGCACCAACTATCATATATGACGTGGTAAAAAAGGTATGCTTCTTAATTTGGTTTGTTCTGAGGTTAATTTAACTTCGGTACCTAGACACACGTAGTGGATAGATTCTGGTACAACAACTCAGATATGTGTGTCTATACAGGGTTGCCTGAGTTGTCGAATGCCCAGTGATGCTGAAAGATACATCTATGTGGATGACGACAAGACTGTTCAAGTTAAGGCAATAGGAAAATTTAGATTATTATTAAAGACTGGATTTTATTTGGATCTTGATGAGACATTTATTGTACCATCTTTTAGATGGAATTTGATTTATACTTCTGCTTTGGACAAATCTGGTTATTCTTGTTCATTTGGGAATAAAAAATTTAGTTTGTTTCATGATTCAAAATTGGTTGGTTCTGGTTCTTTGTCAGGTTACGATAATATTTATTTAATTGATACAATTGCTTCAGTTAATGAATCCCTACAATCAAGTATACGAGGTATACATAGAAAATTAACCAGTGAGAATTCGGTTGCGTTATGACACAAAGATTAGGTCATATCTCCAGACGGAGAATAAAGAGACTTGTGTCAGATGAAATTCTAGATCCCTTAGATTTCACAGATTTTGATGTCTATGTTAATTGTATAAAGGGAAAACAAACTAACAAAAGGAGATTTGAAGCCAATAGGACTTTGGACGTCTTAGAACTCATCCATTCGGATATTTATAGGTCATTCTCTATGGTTACTTGGAATGGTCAACAATACTTTATAACATTTATAGACGATTTTTCCAGATATGGCTATATATATCTTATTCATGAAAAGTCACAGTCGCTGGATGTGTTCAAAAATTATAAGGCTAAAGTCGAGAACCAACTCAGCAAAAAGATCAAAAATGTTAGATCTAACCATGGAGGTGAGTACTGTGGCAGATATGACGATTCAGGTGAACAACGTCCATGACCGTTTGCTAAATTCCCAGAGGAATGCGATATCGTCCCGTAGTACACTGTGTCGGGTTCGCCCACTATGAATGATATTGCTGAAAGATAAAACAAAACGCTTAAGGACATGGTGAAAAGTATGATTAATCATTTTACCTTACCAGAATCACTCTGGGAAGAAGCACTTAAGACTGCTGCGTATATCCTTAATAGGGTTCCAACTAAAGCGACTACCAAAACCCCTTGTGAACTTTGGACTGGCAAGAAGCCCAGTCTAAAGCACTTGAATTTTTAAGGATGTCCAACTGAGGCAAGGCCTTATAGGCCTAATGAAAAGAAACTGGATCTAAAGACAGTGAGTTGCTATTTCATTGGATACTCTGAAAGATCCAAGGGGTACAAATTTTATGATCCCACGACTAAGTCGATTTTCGAGTCGGAAAATGCCCGATTCTTTAAGAATGTCGAGTTTGCGGGGGGAGATACAATTAGGGACTTTGTCTTTGAAGAGGAATATGTTGATATTCCCACAGGTGTTATTGGCATTGATCAGGATTCTATTCTTGACCTTGTTCAAGACACAACAAATCAAGACAATGTCAGAGAACCTCCCATTCAAGAAATTGTTCCGAAAGAACAACCTCTAGCACCTTAAGAACCTAGGTCATTAAGGAGATCTACTAAAGAAAGGAGAAGTGCAATGCCAGATGACTATATTGTATTTCGCCAAGAACATAAGGTACATATTGGAGTAATGGAAGATGATCCGATCAACTTCCGTCAAGTCATGGAAAGTTCTAATTCTCAGAAGTGGATTGATGCCATGAATGAGGAGATTAAGTCCATGGAGGATGATGATGTGTGGGATCTTGTCCCATTGCCAGAAGGTGTGAATCCCATTGGTTGCAAATGGATATTTAAGACCAAGAGAAATTTGAAAGGTGATGTGGAGAGGTACAAGGCTCATCTTGTCGCAAAGGGCTTTACGAAAAAAAAAAAAAAAGGCATCGACTATAAAGAGACTTTCTCTCCAGTTTCTTGGAAGACTCTTTCAGGATTATAATGGCATTGGTGATGCATTTCAATCTTAAGTTACATCAGATGGATGTGAAGACGGCGTTTCTCAATGGCAACATTGATGAGACGATCTATATGGTGCAGCCAGAAAAATTTGTGTCAGGAGACCCAAAGAATATGGTTTGCAAACTTAAGAAATTCATCTATGGAGTCAAACAAGAATCTCGACAATGGTATTTCAAGTTTCATCAAGTGATAATCTCGTTCGGTTTTGAGATGAATTTAGTCGATGATTGTATATGTCATAAGTTATGTGGGAACAAACATATTTTTTTTGGTGTTATTTGTCGATGACATCTTGCTTGCCAGCAATAATATAGGCTTATAGCATGAAACCAAGAGATTCCTAGCTAAGAATTTTGAGATGAAAGATCTTGGTGACGCCTCTTTTTTATTAGGCATACAGATACACTAGGATCGCTCTCGGGGTATTCTTGGATTGTCACAAAAGGACTATATCGAAAAGGTTCTCAAGAGATATGGCATGCAGGATTGCAAACCAGGTGATACTCATGTGGCTAAGGGAGACAAGTTTAGTCTCAATCAGTGCCCTAAGAATGATTTTGAGGAAAGGAAATGCAGAAGATTCCCTATGCCTCAGCAGTAGGGAGTATAATGTATGCTTAGGTCTATACGGATATTGCGTACATTACTGGGATGTTGGACAGATATTTAAGTAATCCAGGAATAAACTATTGGAAAATAGCTAAACGAGTCTTGCAATACTTATAGAGAACAAAAGACTACATGCTCACGTATCGGAGGTCAGATCGGTTTGAGATCATTAGGTATACTGACTCCGATTTTGTTGGATGCCAAGATAGTATGAAATCTATGGCGGGCTATATATATCTGCTAGTTGGAGGTGTTGTCTCCTGGAAGAGTGTTGAACAGTCACTTATAGCCTTTTCTACCATTGTAGCAGAGTTTATAGCATATTATGAGACGTCCAATTACGGAATATGGCTGTGAAATTTTTTCACGGGCTGCGCATAGTGGATGGTATTGAGAGACCACTAAGTTATTTTGTGACAATAAATCAGCAGTGATGTATTCCAATAATAATAGGAGCTCGATAAAGTCAAAGCCTATAGACATCAAGTTCCTAGTTGTTAAAATTGTCTATAGAACACATCAGAACAAACTCCATGGTTGCGGATCCGCTTACTAAGGGATTGCCACCTAAAGTATTTCATGAGCATACTGCTCGTATAGGTGTCATGTCAATTGATGATATTCAGTTTTAATGGGAGTTTGTAATTTTAGATGTTTTTATAATATAGACATATTTTTAATTATTTCAGTTTATGGATATTTTGAGGTTATTTTCTGCAAAAATAAAGTTTCGGTTTATTTACATTCTGATTCTGGTATGGTTTGATCTCACTAAGGTTTAAGGGTGGATCAGTTGGAAATAGGCATGTTAAGATCGGATTACATAAAATTTTCATACTACACATCCACATCATAATTAGTTGTATCAGAATACATGACAATTGATGGGTTGAGTTATGACAGCTGTAACGAAGACCGCTTTGATTCTATGTTGGTATGACTGATGGACCGGATTGGTTATAGATATATTTCGGTAATGACAGCAAAGTTGAGCTCGTTCGATTATTTTTCCAAAGCATAATTATAAGGTTACACATATAACCCAAGTAAGAGATTGTTGGATCATTAACCCAACATTGAGCTTAGATGTGAATAATTATGTGTTGCGGACTGTCAACTAAGTTTAAGTCCAATTAAAAGTGATCTATTAAGTTTTGGTTGATTTGGGCTTTAATGTATCCGATAGGGTATGGGTCTTTAATGTATAGAGACTTAAAGAGTAATTTCTATTTTTTTGATAGGCTAAAATAGAAATACCAAAAGATAACGGGGAAGTTATCTATATACAGTAGTTATGGTCTCCATATTGCACATATTATTATCATTACTCAATTCTGACATCCCATCATCAGAGAGAGAATACATAGAAAAAATAAATGATTCTCTTGGAAAACATGTTGATCTGAAAGGCCAATCGCATGGTTCTAGAAAGTGATTAATCATTATGGATTCAGGTACGCTTTCGCTTATTCGTTAATAGATTCTTGGTGATCTAACATGAATATTCTTAGGATTTTAGGTAATGGTTTTCGCCAAAGGAATTTATCTAATAGTTATATGTAAGATTTAAGATGTTGGTGTGTATTGATGAACTAATCTGATGAATTATACAGGGCATACCTCTTTTCAGTTTTAAGACAACAACTTCAATCAACAGATGCTCTTTCTTCCCACAGGATCTTTTTGATCCTCTTCCGGACCTTGAAAGAACTGTCCACTAAGCGTTTCGCAACTAGCCAACGGACCTTTGCAGAGGTATAGTTGACTAATATAACATTATATTACCCATGCGCTTGATGTTTGTGCATTTTGAATATAGTGAATGTATCGTGAAGCTATTTGACTGTAGATTTGCATGATCTTGATAACTACAGTTTTGGTCTTATAGTCTTTATTAGAGGTTTGATTCTGGACTTGTAATCCTTCCCTGCTTAAACAAACCATTCTCAAGAAAGTACATATATTCTCAACAACAGTTTCTGTTGTTGTTTATTTTTTTCCCCTCTTTTTTGTCCTCTTTTTTTTCTCTTCAATTTTTGTTTTCAAACTTTAGATTCTAACTTTTACTTTGTTGTTTTTTTTCTTGATTGTTGTTTCTGTTTCTGTTTCTTTTCTTTTTTTTCTTTTTTCCCCTTCTTCTTTGGGTTTCTAGTTGTCTCTTCCTTTTTTCGATTTCCTTTTTTTTTAAATTATTATTATCATGTTTTTTCCTACATGTATATGATTGAACAAAAGTTTGTTTGCTTTCGTATTATGATTATTTTTTTCGCTTTGCATGTACATGATCGTAGGAAATCATAAAAATAAATGAGCAAGAAAAATGGAAGAAAGAATGGGGTTAGTTTTTTGGTTTTATTGTATTTGTTTCATCGGTTGTTCCTTTTTCCCCCCTCTTTTTTGAGTTTTTGGGCAATTTTTTCTTTTTCTTTTTTAATGATTGTCATTTTTTTTTTTCTCTGCATGTACATAATCAAAGAAAAGTATTTTTTTTTTTCCTTTTATTATCATTATTATTTTTTTCGCCTGCTTTTATATCATTGGAGGAAATTATGGAAAGAAATGAAAAGCAAAAAATTAAAAGAATAATGGGGTATGTTTTTGGATTTGTTGCATTTATTTCAGTAGTTTTTTTTTTTCAGATTTATATATATTGTTTTTAATTTTTTTATTTCTGTTAATTTTTTTTTTCTAAATTGCGATAATAATGGTTTGAAAATGGTGGATTGGGAGCATGAAGCGAAGATTCAAGACTTTTTGTGTGTGATGTTTTGATTTTTACATTTTTTTCTTCTTTTTTTCCCGCTGGTAATATTTTGCTGAATTTATTTTCAAATTTTATTTATTCATTTTTGTGTTTATGATTTTTTGTCGTTTTTAAGGTTTGCAGCTTGCTTTTTATATCAAAAGGTTTTTTTTTTTATTGTTTCATTTTGGTATAAATGTGGTATTTTTTTTATGGTGATTGACTGTGATTAGATTAGTTTTTGTGTGATATTTTGATATCATTATTTTGGATTTTGCTATGTTGAATTTGTGAGGATTTTGTACTTTTATTTATTAACTTTGTAGGTTATGTCTTTTTTTTTTTTTTCTATTATTTAATTACATTTGATCGAATTGTTCGATTTTGCTATTGTTTAAGTTTGTGGATTTTTCATCTTATTTGTTGTGTCCAGTTTCTTTATTGAGATGTATTGTTGTATTTTTGTTGATTTGTGCAATGCATTTAATGTTTCTAAATTATGTTTTCTGATCTGTAACTTTCTTATATACTCTAATTCTATTATTTACTGTAAATTATTATGTTTTTATTCTATTTTTTATACAGATGTAACTCTGTTTCATGTGTATATTGTAGTCTTTTGTTCTATTTGAACGAACTGTTAGACCTTTCTATTGTTTAGGTTTGTTCATTTTTAATGTTATTTGTTGTCTGCTACGTTTGTACTGAGATATGTTGTGTTTTTGTTTATCTGTGCAAGGTATTTATGCTTCTAATTGTTTAGGTTTCTAGATTTTTCATGTTATTTCTTATCTACAGCTTCTCTACTGAGATATGTTGTTGTGTTTTTGCTGATCTGTCCCAAACATTTAATGCTTTTAAATTATTTTTTTCAATCTGTAATTGTGTTATTTGTTTAGCTCTATGATTTATTGTGGACTATCATCGGTTTAACTGAGTTTTTTACACATGTAACTCTATTATTAATACTTCTAAATTATGTTTTTTGATCTGCAGTATTCTAATTTACTCAAACTCTGTTATTTGTTGTGAGTTATTACGTTTTTCTCTGATATTTTACATATGTACACTCTGTTATATGTGTAAAAAAAAAAAATCTTTGTTGTTTTCCCTCACCGACTTTTAAAAAAAAATTTCTTAATATTTCATTTAATAGAATCTTCTGTTATAAATAGAGTGTTTCTTCATTTACTGCTTTATTCCTATATCTAGCATTACTATATCTGCAATATCCTCTTATATACTATGTTTTCAACCTTCTTTAATTGTTAATTGATGTCTTTTATTCCCTTCTTTCTTACCTTTTGGAGACCGAGAACTTTTATCTATCATTTTCTGTAGAGATGTGTATTTTTTATTAAAGTATATTTCTTATTTATGTCTCTTAAATGCTATTGATTATTACTTTATTATATTATGATCATCTGTTATTTTTATTCTTAATGTTTATAAGGATGTTAGTGTTTGTCTGTTAACGTTGTTTATTGTCAATATTTTCTCTTATGGTCTCTTTTTTTTTTTTTTTTGGACGACGTAGGCAATAGTTTTTTTTTTTAGATGATTATGAAAGATGATTTCACAGTTTTTTTTTTACTACTGTGAATGTTTGGAATTTCAACTCTGTTTTCCTTAATTATATTTTCCCTCCATGATTATGCTAAACATTTTTCTGTTTTCATATGATTTGTAAAGCTTTAGTATTTATCTATATAAGATTGCTTTATCATTGTTAGGGCTGGGTTTTTTTTTTTTTTTAATTGTTATTTTGTTTTTCTCTAGCTATAAATATTTTTCAAGAGAGTTTTTGTATAAAAATTTAAGTTTGCTATGATGATCTCTATTTAGGTATATAATAATACATATACTAGATTCATTATTTAATTTGGTATATGTTGCTGAATATGATATTATTTTTACCATGAGTTAGACAACTGTTAAATATGATTTGGCCGTCTTTATTGTTTCTGTAGATGTTCAGGATTTGTGTTTTTTTTTTCTTTTACAACATAACAACATCGGTTATGTTACTGCTTTTATGTTTTTTATTTTTTTATTTTTCATCCTAAATTCAAACTGTATCTCCAAGCTACTTCTCAAAAAACAAAAAACAAAAAAAAAAACAAAAAAAAAAAGGAAACTAGGTAATATTATCTTTTACATATAATTATATATCAAATAACTATATTTATTTTAATTTTAGTTACAAAAATCAACTTACTAATATAATGATATTAATATATATATTTTTCACTATGACATATCAGAAGAAAAAATAAAGAAAATTAAACATGAGTAACAACAGTACGATTGACTGGAAAAAAATTTCATGTTCGAAAACTTTATGTATATATATATATATATATATTTATATGTATAATTCTAACATGTTAATATGAATTTGAATGTATATATTCTAATATTTTAATAGTATAAAAAACTAAATCCTCAAACTTATTGTAATTATATTATCTATTTTAATCGATTGCTTTTAATGTATATTATATGTTTTTATTATTTATCCTTAAAATTTTTTTCTTCCACCGGGCAACACATCGGCATTAGACTAGTATATTACTAAGCCCGATGAGGTTTTACTGTTCATCCATGGTTAACTTTTTGTTGACAATTAGGGGTGGCATTACGGGTTGCGACACGACGAAACGACACGAATTTCACGGGTTCGGGTTAGGAAAAATAGGTGGCGGGTCGTGTTCGGGTTGGGAAAATTTGACACGAAAATTTCGCGGGTGGTGTTCGGGTTGGAATAGTTTTTTTCGTGTCAATTTTCGTGTCAGTTTTCGTGTCAGTTTCGGGTCAATTTCGGGTCAAGTTCGGGTCAAATTCGGGTCAAGTTCGTGTCAATATTTCGTGTCAATTTCGGATCAATTTTGGGTCACTATTTCGTGTCAATTTCGGGTCAATTTTGGGTCAATTTTCGTGTCGCGTGTCAATTTCGGGTCAATTTCATGTCAACTTCGTGTCAATTTCGGGTCAATCTCGTATCGCATGTCCATTTCGGGTCAATTTCGTGTCGCGGGTCCAATTCGTGTCGCGGGTCAATTTCGTGTCGCAGGTCAAGTTCGTGTTGCGGGTCCAGTTCGTGTCGTGTCGTGTCAAGCCATTACGGTTTCATGTCGTGTTCGTGTCGCGGTTTCGTGTCGTTTTCGTGTCGCGGGTAGTGTTCGGATTGGGGAAGAAAAAATTCGACACGGCTCAAACACGACACGAATCCGACACGTGACACGAATTGCCACCCCTATTGACAATAATGTCCATTCGCTTTGGGCCTAATTCTCCCATGCTTGATTATTGTTTTACTTTCAACTTCAACTAGGGGTTAATGTTGGAAATGAAAAAGAGCATAAATAAAAGTCTAACAAACATGAAAAAATATGAACACGTGTCTGTCTTTACGGGTAAAAAAGTAACAAAGGACGACGTGTCACCGAAAGGAAAGAAAGCTTCCTTTAAAAAAAAAAAAGTAAAGGAAAATAAGCTTTTTTTTTTTTTTTAATATTCTTGGACAGATAAATAGTAACAAAAAGTTTCCCTCTTTTAAAATATTTTTCGTTGAGGCAAATTTTAAATGAAATTACTGTTTCTTAGGAAGCAATTCATTTTTCTATTCCTGATCTTATATTTAGTTAATATTTCACGTTAATGCATGAGCCTTCCACATGCATTAACGTGACTTGGGACCTACTAATAAAAGCTTGGAGATACGGTTTTCTATTCCTTTGCTAGTTATAATGAAAGAATTATCCAATATAAATTTTTTTATTTTCAACAGACGCTTTCAAAACTACTAATAAGATGTTTTTATTCTTTTCGTTCATACTAGTTGGACCATAACTCGTAGATTGGGATAAACAAACAAAACAAAATAAAAGTTAAAAATAGATATAAGAAAAAGTTATTATTTTTATTTTTATTTAAAAGATTGTTATGTAACAGACTTGGGACCTACTACGTTGAGATGAGGACGAAAGACACTGTCCTTTTTATAGTAGTAGTAGTAGATGGAGAAGTGATAAGATTTCTGCTCTCTACCCCCGTTTGCATTCAAATTCTCCTGTAAATCTCCATGTAAAACAAAGACCAAAACAACATATTATATAAATATACTAAAGGAATTGATGCCTTTTACTGTTTTTACTATAGTGTTCTACAGTGATTTTTGCTTTTTTTATTTTTTATTTTTACCGGTTTAGCTACAGTACTTTACAGTCCCGTACAGTAACTTTTCTATAGTGATCTACTGTACAGTAATCTACAGTAATGCAACAGTACTTTTTGCTACATTAAAATTCTGATTTTGCCCCTATCCCATGTGCTGAATTTGGCTGATCTACAGTGGAAGGACGTTTTGTCCTCACATATTTTATAGTTTTATCTACAGTACAGAGTTTTTTTACCCCTCTGATTTAGTTGTTTTTCCTTCATTTACAGTGAGTTGACCTTTTTACTCATATTATGCAGAAATTGCCGGATGTCCACACAATACAATTACCGTTTTACAGCTCTTTTTTAGTTGCTTTTCTTTTTCTTACAATGTGTTGTCGGTTTTACCTCTATTTGGAGTTTGTTTTTTTTTTTAATATTGTTTTTGCCATTTTTTTGAGACGTTAAATTTTAGACATTAGATTCCGATCTATTGTTGTATTATGTTTTTGCTCACTTTGCCTTTTTTTTTTTTTAAACGATTTTTTACTTTAAATTTTTTATCTTTATTTTGGATTTTTTTTCTGGGGTTTTTTTTAAATCTTTTTTGTTTCTTTTGTTCTATTTTTTAAAGACCTTTTTTTTAAGGGATTCAACATGCAATTTTTTGTGTGTGTCTTTTTTGTTTATTTTGTTTTATATTTTAAAAATCCTTTTTTATAACGTTTTTGCATGTATATAACTTGAAAATTTTTTTTTGGGTTTTTTTTAAAACAATAAAAAAGGGGAAAATATGATATATATTTTATTTTGTTATAATTTTTTTGTTAGGGTTAGTTTTTTTTGGTTCTTTTGAGTCTAAAGATTTTTGTTCTTTTTTTTTGTTTTAATTTTTTCCTTTAAATGAGTATGACTACAGAAGAATTTTTTTATTTTTTTGCTTTTGTTTTCATTTTTATTATTATTAATACTATTATCATTTTGATTTTGCATCTTTATTATTGGGAGAGATTTTGGAAAGAATTATACTTATTATAATTATAATATTTATATTAACCAACTATTTTTATTATATAATACTCATGGTCTGTTTGGTGAATGAGTTTGAGTTGAAAATTTTAAGTTTTAATAGTAATTTTTATTGACTTTTCAGAAAAGATAAAAAAAAATTTCAGAAAAAAAATAAAAACTGAGATGAAAATTTTGATTTGAAATGATTTTCCAAACAACCCTCTGTTTTTTTTATTTATTTTTTTCTTATTTACCTGTGAGACGCATGGATGTTAAACTCGTATAGAACTAAAACAAAAAAAAAAAAAAAAAAAAAAAAAAAAAAAAAAACCAAATATATAAAAATGTTCCGATTCTTTTAATCAAATCAACACAATATGAACTCCATCTCCAGGAGTTCAACTCCATCTCCGGCGGCGAGCAGCCGGCGGCTTATGTGCGAGCCATCGATACTGGTGCCCGAGACAGCGGCGGAGTAGCTGGAGGAGAGGCAGAGCGATTGGGCCTACTCGACGTCATCTGGAACTTTGCCTTCGTCGTGGCGGCGGCGGCGGTGCTGGTCCTCAGCATCCACGAGTCGCCGGAGATGCCGCTGAGGCTGTGGATTGTCGGCTTCGCTCTGCAGTGCGTCCTCGCGTCCGAGTGGAAGAACCGCAAAAAAAAAGGGGTATAACTGAAAAAAAAAAAAAAAAAAAAAAATTACAACACAGGTGTATGTTTGGGTGTTTTGGACACTTTTATAATAATAGAGAAAAATAAATAAAAATTCCTTGATTCCCAGGGCGAGTGCCAAAAAAGCACTCTAATTGATAATACAACAAAACAGATTCACCCAAAAAGCACAAAACAAATCATATAAGTAAAATTATATCTTTGAAAACAAATAGGACAAACACTCTAATTGATAATTCTAATACTACGATAATCTAAAACTATTAATGCCTTTCTCTTCAAATAGTAAGATACATAAATGTAATGTAATAATCTGATAATTCTAATACTACAATAATCAAAAACTCTCTTCAAATAATAAGACTCGTTTGGTCCTAATTTTTTAACAAAATTATGTTTTAGTCTCTTACTTTCTTTTTTTTTTTTTTTTTTATGGCTAAAGTTTCCTAAACTCTTTAAAATATGTAAAATAATCAATTTTCTAACTAAAGGTCAAATTGCATGAATCAAAAATTGCACTTGTGTTGAATGCACCAGTTGCATTCAAATGCAATTGTATTTTTACAGTTTCAACTATTTACAATTTATTATTAAAATTTTGTAACTCAAATTTTAAAAGTTCATAACTTTAAATATATAAGTTCAAATGAGATGTTTTTTTTTTAATTATATAGAATTTTGAGATAAATGAAACAATCTTCATATTTATATTTTTTTCGAAACATATTCTAAATTTTTACACTTTTTAAATCCAACCATTCAAATCAGTATATCAAAGCATAACAATTCAACTTAAATCTAACCAAAAAAATCAACATGTGCACCAGACACATGTTAGCATCTAAATATTATGTTTTGCACCAATTCATTGAGGTCTTTTGTTCTTTGAGGAATTTCGAGCCTGTATTTTCTTGAGGAAGAAAATTTTTTGTCACCCGTGGAACCATGGGGTTTGTCTTCAACTTATTTCAACACAAACTTCTACAAATTAGAGATGTTATTGTAAGAACCTAACTTACTGCAAACCATCTTCTTCAATCCATGGTTCCCCTAGTTTCGAGTGCGATTGAATCGCCTATTTTAAACTAAATATGAGTTTTTTTTTTTTTTTTTCTTTTCATATTCTTATCATTATTAGACAGGAAATTCATGCTTGAACAGAATCTAATGACCCACGAACCAAATAATGCAGGATTATTGGGTCCTGGTCAGCCTGTCATATTCTTTAAATATGTTTAAATTTTTTTTTTTTTTTTTTTTGCTTACTCAAATAAAAAAAATTAATTTTTTTTTGTCTTTAATGCAAAATTAAATGAAGCCTATTGATCAGAAAAGCATACGATGTATAAATTCCACTAACTCTTTAGTTGAATATTGACATAATTAAACTTTAATTGACCATCATATTGGACATCCAAGTCATCAAACGGCTCTGTTTAGTAATTCCAAATTTTGACAACTATTAAGTCTGACCAGAAAAAATTCTATCCTTTAAAATAACTATTGAATAATTGTTCTAACAAAAGATGCTCAACTGACTATAAACAATGATTGAACAATTAATTAGTAGTTGCATTGTGAGTCCTGAGACATTTTTTCCTCAACTTCGAATGATATTCTTTATTAAAAAGAATCAAGTAGTTGTTTTAGGAGGGGTAAAGTAAATAACACAGTATAAAAATTAATATTAAATTTTTTCTCGGCAAATTAGTATTTTTTTTTTCTGGGGAAAGGAAGCAAATTAAAAAAAATAGTAAGGATAAATTACTCATTTAATTCCTAAACTTTTAATCTTGTGTAATTTTGATCCATAAATTTATTTTTCGTAGCTGGAATGTCGCTAAACTTTTAAAATATTACTACAAGTTCTTTTCGTTAATTTTTGAATGGAATCTCTTAGTAACTTAGTCAAAAAGTGGTTCCAACTATGGGTTTCGTCAAGAAATTAACGGAAAGGACTTCTGTATCAAAGTTTTTTAAAAGTTTATGATCATTCAAGCTACGAAAAAGAACAGTGAATGCCCCTAAACTAGTAAAATGTTGTTATAATAGTATTTTCGTTAATTTTTAAACACATTCCGTTCATAATTTGGTCAAAAAGTGATGTTAATTAATGGATTCCTTCAAAAATTAACGTAAAAGACTATTGTAACAACATTTTAATAGTTTTTGATCATTCAAGTTACGAAAAAGAACATAAAATACCCCTAAACTAGTAAAATGTTGCTATAATGGTCATTTTCGTTAATTTTTAAACAGAATACGTTCGTAATTTGGTCAAAATATTATGCTAATTAATGGATTTCGTCCAAAAATTAACGTAACGGACTATTGTAATAATATTTTAATAGTTTAGGGGCATTCCAACTATGAAAAAAAGTTCATGGACTAAAGTTACACAAAGTTAAAAATTCAAGGACCAATCTAGCAATTTACCATAATAATAATAATAATAAATTTCAACCTCTAAAACGACATTACGCATCCTTGAATTTTTTATACCAACTATTATAAGGAATTTAAAGGTAATTAGTATTTTAAGAAATATTTTAACGAATCATCGAAGTTTTTAAAAATTAGTTAAAATACTAACTTTTTTTTTTTTAAATAGTCAATCAATTTTCTTAAATGATCAATAGCACGTAATATTGTTAATTTTGTAAATTAGTAATTGACTGTAGTCAATAAATCATCAATTTTCAAGTCAATCAATTATTGATCAAATCTGGAAAAAATGGCAAACGACCATTATGCTAAATAAAGAAAAAATTCAACTATCTATTAGATTAGGTGATTAAAAAAGATCACCTAACCTAATTTTTCATTTTCAAGGAAAAAACTAATATGGTACTCGAATTGTCATTTAGATACAAATGGAAACACAACTTTAAATTTTCTGATATTACAAGAATAGATACTACAATACTCACATTTTTTTAATTGAGGAAAAAAAAAATACGCTCACATTTTTATTGAGGAAAAAAATTAACAATCATGCGTTTGTATTGAGAATAATAGAGAATTTTAGTTGTTATACAAATATTAGTTAGGTAGAGGTAAAAAGTGGGAGGAAAGAAAAGATTACCGAATTTTTAAAGAGAAAAATAGATTTTTAAGTTGCATGATAAATAAAAAGGACTAATGAATTTCATCATTTTTTTAATCACTCTAAAAGTGAGAAATTTTGAGTTTAATTACGTTTTTTTTGTCTTTGTTGAGGTCAAATTTGTACCTCATCTTTTACCATCCACGTGTCAACTTGGATTGCCCGAAGATTAAGGATTAGCTTGAAAACGACCCGAAAGACTTCATTAGCTGATAGGGAAGCTCGACTTCCGAGTTGACGGACATCGACCACCAGTCGATCGACATCACTTCTAGGTCAATCAGAGGGCATGAATCAGTTGGAAGGCAACTCAAATTGACTCGAGAGCCTGTCAAGCCAAGCCGAAGACCAGCGATCCGAGAAATTGACTCCACAAGTCGACTCGGGCACCTATCCTTGGTCAACACATAAGAAGATCAGGAAACTTCCCAAATTCGTTTCTGCACGAGAATCATACAACGATCACGCTTAATCAAGGAAAGAATAAGCCTAAAAGGAGTACTTTCCGGATTCAATAAAACAAGCTATGTAAGGAAAGTCAACCTATATCAAAGAAGGCAATTCCTCATCAACAAATATGGCAAGATCTACACCAAATCAGGCAAATAAAGTTAGTAATCATTATCTATAAATAGAAGGTATCATCACACGCCCAAGGCATCCAATCTCATTTTCAAGATCATTCCATCTTCACGAGAATGCCTAAAGAAGAGATTTTCGCCTGAGACATAAGAGAAATCATTGAAGATCCTCCCAATTCATCGGCCATCATCTCCGACAACATTGAGATCATCCCACAGGAGGCCAAATTATCTCAGAATTGTCCTGGAATTCCCGTAATTTCTGGAATTCTCGCTTCTTCACCTGATTCTATCTACTCCCTGATATCTATCTCTATTTCATGCATTCTTCATCTCTATTCTTCCCATTCTCACTGCTATGGCATTCACTATATTATTTCGTCAATTATAGTGAAATCCCTGGAGTCACCACTGAGGACTAGCTCTCACATTAAGAGTGAACCTCTATTAATCTCTTGTGTTCTTTGTCTTATTTACTTTACTTTATTGTTATTTTGCAGTTAACTTGCTCGGTTAACTCAAAACGTACTTAGTCGGCTCAATAATACAGTCACAGGTCCTAATCCAACTTGATCCGATTCGACTATAGATTTTAGCCTCTACAGTCTTCATTTTTAAACTAAAGTAATATTAAATAATGAATTTTTAAAATTTTGATATTAAATAAATTTTGTAATTTAATACTTAATAATAATCATTTAGATTTCTTCTTATCAAACGAAAAATCAACTTTCTTTTTCTAATTCATATTTTCCCTGCTTTTATATGTGTTTTTTTTTTTTTTTTCACCCGTTTCCTGTTACCAAATGGAGTGTAATTGTCAAGATAAATAAAAAATCATCAGTTAGGTAAGAAACGAAGCTCTACAAATAAAATTGCCAGCCCTAACTTAATGACTACACTAATCACTAACAAAGTTAGTGGAACTTGAGGTTATTAATAAAAAGTATTTACACAAAATATTCATTTTTGAATACGATTTTTAAAAAATGAACATTTTTAAACTTATTTACAAATTTATATATCATGCTTTTGTTGTTTCATATTTACCCTTTCTCGTTTTGAGCATAGTTTGACTTATAAACTTATTCCCACCAATTTTTGGCAAAAAAAATTTTTTCTTTCCAAACGTCAATTTTTAAATGGAAATTTATCTTTTAACCATTTTTGTGGAATGATTGTTGGGCTTTTTTCTTTTTCCTTTTTATTTTTTTATTGTAATTACATCTAAGGATCTTATGTGTACTTTTTTTTAAATTCAAATTCTTTTTTGAAATCTTATTTTCTAGAAACGTAATCCTACATTTATGATTAGTTGGATTTTTTTATTTCATATTTCCTATTTATTTCAAAAAAGAAAGTAATCATATATTTAGAATTAGTTATTCTTGATTTTGTTTGATATTTGGTCTTATGATAATGACTTTGTCATTTAAGCGATTATATTTTATTATTTGTTGTTTGTATTATAAGAACCTTATCATTATATTGCATGTTCTTAATTAATAACAATCTGATCACGTGATTTATATGACAATGACTATATTCATTTATGCAAGAACTTCATATATCATAATTCCTAATTTTATTATTTTTGAATCATTATCATATTGACTATGTCATTGAAGGGAAAAAAACATACTTTACCGAATATAGTTTTAATATTTCATAAAACATAGACCTCATCAATATGCTATTGACATCAAATATAAAAAATCAACAACATACAATAAAATTTATTCATAAATTATTCAAATACATAAATATGGATAGATAATGTTTTTAAGGATTTTTGAATTTCTATTTTCAGATATAAAATTGGCAACTGAAATTAATATGACTGATTTTTAAGACAAAATCTATCTTTTTTTTTTATTTCTGAAGTTAAATTTAAAGGTATTTTTGTCAGTAGAACATAATCAATTTTATATTTTGTTCAATTTTACAAATAAGTTTGTTTTTAGATATTTTTCAAAAGAATGTCTCTAATTTGACCATTTATGTAAATTATCCTATTAATAATTCACGTATTCAAAAATCTAATTCGTGCTTGCATGAATAATTTAGAGGTAATTTAATACATGATTTAATTATAAGTAGTTGAGTTTAAATTCTTATACTAAAAAGTTTAAACTGAGTTATCAGAATATGTCGCAAGTTTATTAGCTTCAAACAAGACAAATTCGACCAGTGTAGTGTTAGAATGTTACTTGTAATTAAAAAACTAAAAATAATAGCAAAAAGAAGTATTTATTATACTAAAGAAGGAAGATGCTAGCTAACATGCGCAGGAGGCATAGAGAAACGAGTGTAGAAAACGCGGTGACGTGGGTTCAGCAATCATGAAAGGGTACGGTTAATCGGTGGGAGGGGGAAAAAGGCTGTCCCCGTGATTGACTCTCTTTTTGCCCCCCACGCCTGACAGCGACGCCACGCACACTTTTACGACGTCGTTTTGCGAAACAATAGAAATAAAAATAGATTTTCTTCATTTTTTTAAAACTTGTCATGGGATATTCAAATTATGTGTATTTATTAAAATTTAAATGTAAAATTATTATTATATTATCTCCACAATAATATTTTATTGATCTTTTAGTTTTTTGTTTTAACCTATTAAAACATCGAACTGAATGAATGATTAACCTATTTTTAATTGTAATTATATAGTACCTCCAAAACGTATAAAATTTTTACTAAATAAAAAAAAAATTTGACTATCTATTATATTAGGCGATCAATAAAATGGGTGGCTCTAAAAAAGAAACTTTCCTCTTCTCTCTCTCTTTTCTTCTTTCTCTAATGTGTGAGAGTTAGGTTTTTCAATTGTTTTCTTCTTTTGGAGGTACTCTCTAATAGAATCTTTTAGACTGTATTTGGTTTCCCAGCCTTAGGGATAGATATGAGAATCATATGGTGAAAGTTTTGAAAGAGATGAGCCCATTAGAGGAGGATTGAAGTTGCAAGAAAGAGTAAGATGGAAAAGTCCTACAACGGCTCGGCTTTGGCAGTCTGGTTTCTCTTGACGACGTGATTCCTGTTTTCAACAAGGACTCTTTCTATGTGATTATTATTATTATTATTATTTTTTGGTTTGTAGTTTTGTGTGTGATAATAACGATGTCTTCACTGTCTTTAATCTACGTATCGTGTTTCAGTTTGTTAATTCTAATAATGAAGGTGGTTTTCCCATTTTTTGTGTTAATTGTTTGTCCGCTAGATCTGAGTCTTAACATTATTTGGGTCCCGCTAGAATTGCTTCTATGTGGATTTAGTATTGGCCCCAGTGCCACTGAATCTTAGCGTTCGATCGATCCGAATATTCTATCGATTGTCGAGGTTTTGTCAAAATGAGCCTTATTTGTGATCAATTTCACTGTACCGAGGTATGTACCCGTTATCGGGCCTAAAACATACGTCTTTCTCTTTTAATGTCATCAGAATTTACTGATAGATTCGTTTTTATTGAAGGGTTTTGTCTCTAGAATTGCTTCTATGCGGATTTAGTGTTGGCCCTAGTGCCACTGAATCTTAGCATTCGATCGATTGTCGATGTTTTGTCAAAAAGAGCCTTATTTGTGATCAATTTCAGTGTACCAAGATATGTACCTATTATCGGGCCTAAAGCATACGTCTTTCTCTTTTAATGTTATCAGAATTTACTGATAGATTCGTTTTTATTAAAGGGTTTTGTCTCTTGTAATACATGGTCATTTGTTATGTTTTACGTCTTTGTATCTTTTTTTAAAATTTAATGAAATTCTTGTTTCAAAAAAGAAATGTGACTAAAAACAGACCACCCTTATTACAAAAAATAAACAATAAATATGCTAATTTTTATTTATATCATTTTCTTATCTATGAAAATAAAAACTCCTCGTAGCTTCAAATTTTAAAAAGATAAAAAAAAAAAAAAATGAGATATAGAAAGATAAAGAAAGGTGAATATCAAATAAATAAAATAAAATAAAAATATAATGTGAAAATATACATGAAATGGTGGAACAACATTTATTTCGTAAAAAAGATAATTTTGAAATTTATTGGGGTGTGTAATAAATAAATGGGATTTATAAATGACATTTTTTTAAAAAGTTTTTTAATAAATGATCAAAATTTTTAAAAATTAATAAAAAGATATTTGTTTTTTCTTTTGAAAATGATCAATTAATTTTCTAAAATGATCAATTAATAATTGACTGTATAACGTAATTAATTTAGTCAATCAGTGATTGGCTACGCCCAATCATTGATTAATCATAATATAAATTACCAAATTTATTTATCAATCACTGATTAATCAAATATGAAAAAATTATAAACGATTATTTTGCTAAATAAAAAAAATCAACCATCTATTAGGTAAATAAAAAAGACCACCCAACTCAATTTTTTTTTAAAAAAAATTTAGACATTTTACAATTAAAAAATATATGTATTTAAAAGAAGTTGTTGAGAGTTAAGCGACGGATGCTAGAGAACCATCCTTATTATACTTAGCATATATTTGGTTCACAAGCTCAAACTCAAGTTTTCAAGCTCAAGTTTTGTCTTTTTCCTTAAAAGTATTTGTCTTTTTCCCAAATTTTTTTTTATCTTTTCTAAAAAGTCAACAAAATTTACTATTTAAACTTCAAAAACTCAACTCAAACTCACAAACCAAACTAACCCTTAATAATAAATTAATTATTAAATTTAATATTAAAGGTTTTATGGCCAATTCTACGATGAGAGTCTTTTTTTTTTTTACCTCATCAATGAGGTAAAATTTTTTGACCGTTTGATCTAATTTCAACAGTCTAGATGTTATGTGCACAAAAAATCTATTATACGTCCAGCTACATCTGATCACAACACAATTAAAAAAAAAAACCCAGCCCAACTTTACCTTTCTTCCAGTGCACTGTGTTCGTCAGTGGCCAGCGCCGTGAGTGCAGGACGCCGTTTGTGGTCGTCGGAGGTGGCTGAGTAGGTCGTTGGAGGTGGCCAGGAGGAGATTTGGCCCTCTCCGTCTTGCCGGTGGCCTGAGGGTTGCGAGCATCTCTCACTGTCTGAGGGGACTATCTGGGTGGTGGGTGACTCGCGAGGCCCGCGAGCTCGCGCTTCTAGTGTATTGCCGGTGACGCTCAGACCGGCAACCACGATGAGGCGAAACCCAGAACTCTGCCTCCACCTTCGCGCGGACCCAGTTGCGATTCCTTGTGCTGGCATCCACAAGATTGCGATCTCACTAGAGCGAGACGTTCGGCGTTCCCAAGCTCACCTGAGAGGATGATTTAGGAAGGGATCTGTATTTTTTTTGCTTTTTTGTCGGATCTGGCCACCGTCGCCGGTGATGGTGCAAGGCCTGCGAGCTTGCGCTTCTAGTGTACTGCCGGTGACGTTCAGACCCGTAACCGGTGACGTTCGGATCTGGCCACCATCGCTGGTGATGGTCGGTGCCGTCAGCGTCGGACTGTGGCGTGGTAGTCGCGGTAGTTTCTTTTTCTTTTTTTTTATTCCTTCAAATTTTTTGAAATATTTTGTAAATTAATAATCAAGTGTGATAGATTCTATATTTTTTAAGTGTATCTTTTTTATCTCAACCGTTCAAAATCAATAGGTCTCATTGACTCTCCATAAATAAAAAAAAAACAGTTTTTATATGATAGACTTTCACATTGACACAATAATTAGATACTTCATTTTCACTGAAGATGCTCTTAAAAGGTGCTAAATTATGAAAAAAAATTGAAAAAAATGAAAAAAGAAAACAAAATAGTGCCAAGCAATCCACGGCGTACGTTAGCCGACACCCGTCCTCACTGTTGTCTTCTGTCTCTACTCTCCCTCCCTGCCTCCCTCCTTCCCCTTCTAAGCTTTCTATCCTACCTTATCATCAAATCACATCAAATCAACACACCCTGAGAGAGAAGAAAGGCTTGAATTGAATCAAATTCAGCTCCTGAAAGTCGAATTTGGTCCAGAAAAATTCAAAAAAAAAAAAGTTGAGAGTTTGATGTTGACTAGCTTGGCTTATGGATAGATCAAGGCCTCAGAAAAAGGTTTGCTCTTTTACTCTCATTTCTTTTCCTCTTTGCTGTTGATTCAACTGATACTCTCTAGAGCTCAGTTCCTGGAGAATTTGAGCCTTTTTCTTTAGCTCGTGATCCGTGGATCTGCATTATTTCAATGCCCAATGTCTTTCTTTGAGCTTCACTTATCCTGTCGTTTAATTTACCCTTTCCAAAGTGCCTGCATTTTATGTTCTCTTTTTGTTTTCCCGAGATTTGGGAAGGCGTAATTTAGTCGCCAATTTCTAGGTTATTGTAAAGTTCTTGTCTTATTTTTTATTATTTTTATTTTTTTTAATCCATGGCGTGAATTTGGGTTGCGTGGGGTTACTTCACTTTCGGCTTTGATTGATCTGATTTTGTTTTCTGAGTTGGTTTTGCACTTGTGGTTTCGATGATTTCAACTGGGTTTTCTTCAGATTGAAGAAAGAAAATGGTGTTTGGGTTTTAGTTGACTTCCTTGAGTTTTACTGTTATATGTAGAGTAAGAGATCTACAGTGGTGTAATTCTGTTTTTTTAGGATAATTCTGGTAAATGGGTCTTTTGTTATGCAATAATTTGACCCAAATTGTATTTTATCTGAATTTTGTACAAAAAGCTCTTGTAGTCGTGTTGGTCTTTTCCAATTGTAGAAGGGGCTTTTTTCTTTTATCATAACTGCACATTATGGCTGCAATAATGCTTTTGATTTTGACTGTTTTCTGGTTTGCAATGAATTTCAGGACTGAGTTTTTTCGTTTGATATAAGCAGGTTGCGAGAAATTCAGGACTGAGTTTGGATATCAGTACGTAAAGGTTAGTGAGCAAGGAATGGAAAACTCTCCTTTTGAACTTTTGCATATAAAGTAAAGACATACTGCGTTTCTTCTTACAGTGTGGTTCGGTAATCATGATGTTCTCTGTAATTATTTTGACCTGTTCGTTCATAATTGTTACCAGAATTGTATGTTTTCAGCCAATGATTGGAATAAGAAGTGCTATTGCTTCCAAAATAAGGCTTGTCTGGCTAAAGTTTGAGGATTTTTTTTAAGATATACTAATATGAATCCAAATATGCTTTAAAAGTTAAACCAAGACGAGATTATGGTAGAAAGTTTGATTTTTAGATTGACAGAAAGGTGGTGGTTGAGCGATTAATCTGTGTAACACGTGGAACGTATCCATCTCAGAAACAAAGATAGTTGGCCGGAAAAAGTGGAACATATTGTTCATAATCCGATTCAACTAACATTAATTTGGTGTAATCAATTGTCCTAGTTTGCAACTTTACCTGTGTACTGTGGCATTGAATTTTTGCTTAATCAACGTCAAGCTTTTATTAAATGTCTAATATAGTCTATTTAGTGCATGTTAAACAACCCTTTTGGATGATTTGTTAACGTCAAGTTCGGCAAACTTCAAAAACAACTTTCTGGAACTTGTTACATATAGTTTTTACCAAATGCAATCCTCAGTACTATTCTGTTTACAATCATTACAGGCATAACCCTGTAGTTTACTTCATTTATCTTAGAGTTACAGGCAGTCTTTATTATGATTCTTTATTTGGTTATTGGGTGAGATGGAAACAGCTTGTATGCTTAACTTCTGAATGTTTTTCAATGGCAGCTCTGTGTTTGATTGAGCTAAAGTGACTGCCACCATGGGTGTCTCAGGGAAATGGATTAAAGCTTTGGTTGGTTTAAAGAAATCCGAAAAGTCGCAGTCTTCAGAAAAGGATGAAAATGTGTGTATAAGTTTGTCTTTTCAACATTTAATTTTCTAGTCTTACTTAAGTGTTTTCTTATTGTTAGATGAAAACGGTAAACATGTTCCATTTCTAGCTAGATATTCTTCACTTTTACTGAATTATCTTGTTAAAAAAGTTTCGTCGAGTTAATGATTGTTATCATGCTTCTATTTTGAATTTGCTCCTCATATTGTCCACAAGTTTAGACGAGTTCATAATCTTTTCCTTTTTTTTTTTTTTTTTTTCCATAGCTTCAATGTTTAATTTGCATGGGTGAAATAAAATAGTTGCTCTGTGTGTCTGTGTTTTTGTTTTCTTCTCTTTTATGGTATTTGTTCTGTAGGTTTTATTTCTTTTTCTTATCAAATTTTGGTGGTTCTTTTTTTTTTTTTTTTAACCTTAAGAAAAATATAATGTTTTTGCCGCTGATATTGTAAATGGCAGATAACTTTTTCTTTTATTCTAAAAACTAATAACCTGTAAAAGGAAAATCTTAGGGTTGGCTTCATAAGCTGAAGTGCATTCCTAAACGAGACATATACAAATTTCATGACATCTCTCGAGGATTTTCTTTATTTTTCTTGTAAAGATATTATGCACATAACAGTTTTTGGTGTAATTCATGTCGAGTTGAATAGTTGTTTTCCTGTTATAAGTTCTTGCTCTTCAATCATTGCAGAGGGGTACTAGCAAGTCTCGTCACCAGAGAAAACATTCTGTAGAATTCGAATGTGAGAAACTTCAATATGATTTCGATCCTAATACTGCTCCAACTTTTAGAGACACCACTACACCTCAAATAAACCGAGATTCAGCTGATTCCCCTTCGAGTTCACTTCAAGTTCAAGATGCTGCACAGAGTCAGCAAAATGCTACAGAAGAATGGGCTGCTATACTTATTCAAACAGCCTTTCGCGGCTTCCTGGTATGCAATTTTTCTGATCATGTACAACTTTTTTTAATAGAGGATTTTTTTTAAATTATTTTATTTATTTATTTATTTTGTGTGTGTGTCGTTTGGATTTATATCTTCTTGTTGGTAGCAGGGAAAAAGAAAAAAGTGGATTAAACTCCATGTTCTATTTGTGAGGGTTCAGTCACTAATGCACAGCCACTTTAAAAACCTTAGGATTTCCGGGTCTTTTATTTCCTTTCGTTTCAGTAAAATTCCTTAAGGGGTAAAGGGTAGGGACAACATCCAATGTAAAAAGTAACAGGTGAAAATACTGAAGCAGAGGATTAAGAAGAATATTTAGTCAACCCATTTAAATTTTCTAGAGAAAAAGAGCATAGATAAAAGTGCACCTTGTTAACAAAGATTGGGCAATTAGGTGCTGTGAAAACCGAAAATATAGGCGTATCGCGTAATGATGAAAGATATTTAATTAAATTTTAAGGACTCCTTAAAATTTCAAGGACTCCTTCTCCAGGGATGCGTACGACATACTGGGAAGACATAGAAAGAGATTTAGTGTTGGATTGTGTTAAAAGTTTCACAAGACAATTTCCTTACACGACTTGGAGATCATAATGAAAATATAGATCAGAAAATTATAAAAGCCACTGTTTCTGAAATTTGCTTGGATCTCATTTTCCTCGTAATTATATCATGGTGGTTTTGTGCCCTGGAGAGGCTGGTACTTCCATTTTACTTCTTCATTTATTCCTTTTTGCATCTTCTTAAGTGCTTTTAATATGCTAGCTGCCTAACAATTATTGGCTTATGATGGCTTGGTGAAATGTATCAGGCAAGAAGAGCACTTCGAGCTTTGAAAGGGTTAGTAAGACTTCAAGCCCTTGTTAGAGGTCATGCGGTAAGAAAACAAGCTGCAATAACTCTTCGCTGTATGCAAGCTTTAGTAAGAGTTCAAGCTCGTGTACGAGCAAGGCGTGTTCGTATGGCATTGGAAAGTCAGACCGTGGAACATAAGCTTCAGCAACACCTTGCAAATGAGGCACGTGTCCGCGAAATAGAAGTAAGTAAATTTTAGCACTTTGTGGTTGTATTTACTGGTTATTGTATAATATTGTGTTGAGAGGAAACGAAAACGTCGTTCTGTTCTTGGCTTTTTATTACCAAAGTTCTTATTGTCGTTGGGATCTGCTTAAGTTCCTGCCTCGTTTCCCAACTCCTTTACTGACTACATATGTTTCTTAAAGAGATGTGATAGTTTTTACATGGTAAACTAAAAACTAATCTTTCCGAATTTGTATTTTAATTATGAAGATGAACCTAAAAGTAAAAATTAAAAGAACTGTATTCGACGAGGATGCGTTATGGCATAAACACTCTAAAAGTGGTCGCATCTCAGAGCTCACTTCTACGAGTGCCTATAGCCGTGTGAATATCTGATTAAATAGTCTCCGAGTGAATGTATTTCTATATGTATTTCTAAGCTCTATAGAAATACATTGTTATTGTAAGTTCTATTCTTGTTCCACAACGATTGCTTAGTTGTTTTAGGTTTGTTGATTGTGTTGTGCCACCTCGTACTACTATGCAGGAAGGTTGGTGTGACAGCGTAGGATCCGTTGAAGAAATTCAAGCCAAGTTGTTAAAGAGACAGGAAGCCGCAGCTAAGCGTGAAAGAGCTATGGCCTATGCTTTAGCTCATCAGGTGAGCATTACACAATTCTCACTCGGTTGGGAAATAAAACTTTTTGAGCCCTTGGACTAATTTTCCGACCACATTTAACGAACATGGATTGGTTCTTTGACTTCTAATTAAGATGCTTAAACAGTTAAACTCACTTTTTTGACTATATGAGATTCTTGGTTAGTGAACTGCAACCTTGCTAAATTAGCTCATATATGCCCTAGAGCCCAACATCATCCAATCTCCAGAAGTAATTCGTGATATTAAATATTTCTCAGTACACTTTTTTGTGCACTTTTTGAACTGTTTTAGTATTGGAAAGCTGTTGTGTCTAGATATTCTGAACTTGTTAAATAAATCTCGAGGAAGTATTCAAGTCTGTTGTGGACATTTATTATGCTGTACCTCTGTTTTACCAACCCAACTCTAGAGCTAATAGTCATCTTTCTTTGCAAGAATGTATGTTCCAGGCATAAAAGAATACGTATGACTATCATACTTCAGAAAATTGGTATTATGTCAATGCAACAAGAAAAGGGTAATTCAATTTTAGCGGAAAAAAAGGGGGGAAAAAGGGTGAACGGAGGAAGGATGCATATATTGCTCATGCTAATTCATCTTCTGTTTCCATTAAAATCGATCAAGCATGTCATGGACAAAAGAGAAATATTAACAAAGTTTTTTCTGTTTTGCTGTGCCCAATTCCTTCTTCCTTAAATATATAAAGCGGATACAGTCGTTTCAAAAAAATTATCTGTATAGTCCAGCTGACAAGTAATAATTGGTTTGAACAAACAGTATCGGAACTAGCTCACGTGTATGATAAAAATTCTCTGTGCAGTGGCAAGCAGGATCCAGGCAACAGGCTGCTCCTCCTGGATTTGAACCAGACAAGAGCAGCTGGGGTTGGAACTGGTTGGAAAGATGGATGGCTGTCCGCCCTTGGGAGAACCGCTTTTTAGACATTAATCTTAAGGACGGAGTTATGCTACGGGAGAATGGGTCAGCTGAGGGTAAAAATGTCACAAAAACCCAGTTAAAGTTTGTTGGCAAGAAACCGGCTACATCAAATATTCACTCAAATCTTTCGAGTCAGAAAACCGGTCCTTCTCATTCTGATGGCTGTAGTTCTTCGCCGGGCAATTCAGCAGCTGTGGTAGAGGCATCCAACGCACAACTTTCCAAGTCAAAGTCAAAGCCACATGTGGAAGATCAAACTCAAGAAGGCAACTCAAAACCTTCTGTTGCTTCAAGATCTCATAGCAATCCAAAAGAGAGATCCACACAAACTGATAAACCCGCAAAGAAGCGGTTGTCTCTACCCAATAGCGGTGAGTTTGTTCTCTCTCTCTCTTATATATGCATTAGTGTATTACACATTCTCTCTCTTTATGTTCCGCATGTGGAAGGTGAGGGCCATTTTTATCTCGGTCCATTGAGATAAACATATAGCATAGCTATATCCTTGAAGGAGAATGTTGGCAGGAAGTGAGGATTTTGAGTGGCTTATAAGTGCCACGAGTTCTCTTCCAATCAATAATTGTTTGGAAGCTGTAATTTAGTGGTGGGTCCACTTATTGATCACTAAATTCTTTCTCTTGAAGGCTCTTGTGGTCGATCTACCACGTGGGAAATGTGTGCTCTTACTTGTGTGAATACCACAAAAAAAAAAAAAAAAAAGAAGAATAATTAATTTCTCATTGATACTTTGAGTTACAACAATATGTTTATCGGACCCTAAACGACTAGAATAAATGAAAGATACAAGAGATAAGACAAAAAAAATACAATCCGGTAACAATAGGAAATCAAGTGTTCATGAAAACGAGCTGCCATGTTCATGTTTCCAAGTTGCCTGCTCATGAACGTTTGCTGTACAACAATTATACCCATCTCATTCACGACTCATTACATTTCAAAAAGTCCGTTTCTGCTTTTTGTTCCTGCTCTTCCCTTTATTTTAATTTGTGGAATTTGGTTGGATCAGGGGGAGGTTCCGGTGTTCAAGCCGCCAGACAACTCTGTAGAAGTGCTGGTAAAGTCACACCCAATTCCCAGAAGCCCGTGAGGGATTGATCTAAGCCTAATGGACGGGAGGATTCAAATCCTGTGAAATCTGTCTCAGTTGCAATTGATCCATAGTTCTTCAAAAGTCGCTGGTAATGTGATTTTCTTAGGCCATTCTTCATTCAGATGCTCTGCTGTGCTGTCTGAGGCTGTACATATTGAGCCAATCTCTGAAGGGTATTCATCCACATTGCATTTGTTATCTGAAAAAAACATATGAAGTAGTGAAGCCTGAGCGGTGTTGGGGCGATTAGGCTTGTCAAGGGGGGACGAGAATAGCCAGGATTAATGCGTGATAATCGGTTCTGTTTGTTGTTGTTAATCATGTGATTATGCAGTTTCTTTTTTCATAAATGTACAAATTTCAGAGCAGTTGGCCGTAATATTGTCTTCCTTTTTTTCTTGTAATTTTGCGAACTGTGATCTTGATCCATTACGCATAGATGACCCGTGATATGAGATCTACGGTTGTGATTGTACGTATTGAGTGACTGAGAATTATGTAAAAGTTTTCACGCATTTGCTTGGACGTCAAAAAAATTATCATCAATAGTATTTGCTTACAAATTTATAGTGTAAGATGACTTTTATTGTGATTGTAGGTATAACTTACTGTATCGATAATTTCATATTTGATTTTATCAATCTTCAAAGAAAATAAGGCCAAATATTTTTACAGAAAAATAAGGTAAGTTAACAGTTTTTGGATAGTTATATAAAATGTTGATTGATTTATCTAATCAATGGGTGAGTGATCAATAACAATACATGTTATTTTGATTAATCAGTTATTGATTATTGATTATGATCAACAATAATATGATGGATCATTTTGAAAAATTGATGGATAATTTTATCAAAAATGACAATTTTTTGAAATTTAAAAAAAATACTGGCATTAAACAAAAAAGAGAAAGCTTTAAACAACCCTTTACCTATATATCTCTCTATTATATGTTACTAGTCTCTTTACAAGTTTTTGTCAATCTTTTTTTTTTAATCGTTTATGCCCCTTTCTTCTTCTTTTTTTTTTTTTTTTTTTTTTCAGCAATTGGCTTGCTTGGCCTTTTGCCGTGTTTTGGAGTTTCTTGAAACTAAAGTGATGTTGTCTCTTTCTTTTCTCTTTGACTGCGATGACTAATGAGAATCCCATGAAGTGCTCTTTCCCATCACGTACTAAGAATATGAACACGTGTCTTCCGGTCCTTGAAACTGAAATCTCTCCTCTCACTCACGCACATTTCTCTCCCCCGCTCTCCCTTCTCTCTCACTCACTTGCCAATATTATCAACAATAATAATATTTCTACCTCAAATAATAATAATAACAATAATTCATTCAAAATAATAATAATAATAACAATAACAATAACAATAACAATAATATTTTTTTTATTACAAACATTAATAAAGGCATTTCCCCACTGTGCAAGAACTTTAAGAAAACAGTAGCAAATTTGACATTAAAAAACAGTAAATATAAAATTTGATTATTAGTTATAAGTGCATTTATTATTATTTTTATATCTATTCATCATTATATTATCATTTCTAAATTATTTTATTTCTCCATTATCATTTAAAATTATTTAAAATTTAAAAGTCTTGTTTTTTTTTTTTTTGGATTTTAAATCTTTAATGATGATTGAAAAAAAAAAGCAAATATAACATTATAAACAATGTTATGCATCTGACCAACACAACTCAAATTTGCTATTAAAATTTAAAGTGAAATTTGCAAATACTCAAACAATCAACGTGTTAGATTAAATAAGAATTTATCTAACCTGTTAATTTACATAGAGAAATATTGATTTCACACTTTTGGTGAAAGGAACAATTATATTATATCATGTATGAAATTAATAGCTTTCACAAAATAAATAATAATTGTCTGAAATCTGAAAAAGGTCCAAATCCAATTCAAAGGATTAAAAATCACATAAGAAAACGAAAATGAATTTTCCTTTTAACATATGTAGGTTGTATGATACTTAAGTTAAAAAAGTGCATTTTGTAAATATTTTACGAGGGAAAATTTATTTGATATTATCTTCAAGATAATTAATGTAATTAAAGAAATTTTGATCTCTAAAGAAGTAGTCTGTTAATTTTTATTGGGTTGTCATTATAATAAAGGTAAAACTAAAAGGGTGTCATTGTCGTTTAATAATGTCCAGTGATACATGTTAGGATGTCAATGTTAGTCTTTTCTTTTTTCTTTTTCTTTTTTTTTAATATTAAAATTTACAATTAATAGTTCTATCAGTCAAATATTATTGAGTATAAAAGGATAAATATCAAGACATATCTTGTACTAAATAAGTTTCAGATAAAAAATATTTATTTTACTAACAATTAACATTAGTGCACGTGCATTTCTTTCCTAGTATATAGGGGTGTGTGTAAGTGTGTGTACCTATATCCCTATTAATGGCCGATAATATTGTGTTTGGATTTTTTAAAGGAAATTTTTTTTGAGGGATGGGTTAACTAAATATTAATTAAATTAAAGTTCAAAAAAACTAATTAATTTTTGTTCCAAATAAAAACTAAAAGATTGACTTTGTTTTAGACTATCTAATCTGTCATGGAGCTTACTTTTGAGATGACATTGATGTTCTTTCAACAAATAAAGAACATTGAAGACATTTAGAAATCATCTTCTCATGATTCATTAAAAATGGTTGAAATCTTTATTGGTTGAGAAAAGTCTTGTTTCAATTTATCTATTTATGAGAATTTAACATAAATTTCCTTCCCAAAAAAAAAAAAAAAAAAAAAAATCGAGACCACTAACTCCATGACCACCATGGCATCATCCAGGTCAAGAAATTTTATTCTTGTTTCGGTTTGTTCAAGATTTTCTTCTTTTGATATACGTATATTTTGCCACTAGTCACATTCATCTCCTGTAATATGTTTGATCTTTCAGAATTATATATTTTGCCACTTAAAAACGCATAATTAAGTGATAATTTCACATTTAAAGTTGCATAACGAATTATATAGGGCATGATTTCATAGGTGAACTTTTGAAATACTTGCAACTATATGGTGTTTGGGCTGGGCAATGATTAAACATTTATATGTTTAATTTCGAATTTACTGTTTGACATACTTTTATGGAGATTATTATGTTTTGAAATAGAGTGGATTTATCAGTTGTGATGTTTATTATTATTGATATATTTAGTATAATTTGTTAAATAAACCTAAAACACAAGATAAAAAAGATAAATCTGACATATATAATTTTTTTTCTTTGTTTTCAAAACATAATGCCTAATTTAAAAAAAAAAAAAAAAAAGAGAGAGAGAGAGAGAAAAAAAAAAAAGAAGCGTTGGTCCTAAAGTGAAAAAAGAGAGAAGGCAAAAAATAAACAGGGTTGAAGGTGTAACAATCTGACTTTTTGGATCGTTAACTAACTTACTTATTTTTAGTTAATGTAATCTTAATATTTGTTTATGTTTGATTTCAAAAATGCATATATTTTTTTTAAAATTTTTAAACAAATCATACTTGTACTTGAAGAGTTTGATAAACTAAAATTTTAACTGAGAAAATTGAAATTTCTAAATAATAAATATCACATTCAAATTCGTATTTAGATAGTATTTAAAAATTTATAACGTCATGCGAGTTAAAACGAAAGACCTTAAAGTATATAAGTACTCCTACTAGTTTAGTATTACAGAAATATTAAAAACATAGTTTTAAAGATAATCGATATAAAATAATTTAAGAAGTTTAAATGTAGAAATTAAATTTGTGGTGGTATCACACTCCATTCCTTCATTGCTTCTGTATTGCTTTGCCAGTCCAGAAAACATCTAGGTAGCGGGCTGCTTACCCGCATTACCTACAGCATGAACACACATATATGAACTTTCGCTCAGCAAGTAAAAACTATATATCACAAAACATTTTCATAAAATCATAACATTACACGTCACAACATGAATGCTCAAAAATACATGTAATATATGTGTGTTCAGTTATACTTCATTATATACATGTCTTGTTACTTAAGGGCCCTTATGTCGTACCTATATGCGTGCAATCAATGGGGAGTTGGGGGAGCGACCCTTCAACAACCTCCAAGTTCATAACTTATAACTTTCGTTCTTATTATATCCTTTCACTAATTGGAGGTTGGTACGACACTTAATCCTATCTTTCGTTAGTTTCATTCTTATTAATTGTGACAAAGTATAGATTTACATGTTACTATGTATCTGTAATTATGACATAAATATCTGTGAGACATGTCGATCATATTAGTGCAAAAGAAATTATACACGTAAAATGCTTAATTCAAGCAATACATATAACTCACATACTCATCACATCATCAAGACAAATCATGGCAAATATAGAACGTCAACAAACAAAAACATATTGTTCCAAGCTATAAGTGAAGTTTGTACTCATTTGTCTTACGTGCTTAAACTTCGGGAATTGTAACTCCTAATACGTAAGTTTGGAGAATTGTTCTGATTTAACAATAATTTGTTATTAGAGTGAATCATGGTTATATATATATATATATATATATATATATAAATTAAGGTGAACTTAATTTACTTGTATCATAACTAATCTTAATAATTAATTCATATTAATTATTAAGTATAAAAGAAAATTCTACTAATTGTCATTAATTTAATTTAATTTATTTAATTGATTAATTAATCAATTAATTAAATAACTAATTAATTAGGTAATCCTTAATTATAATTTGATTAGGAAATGATAAATCAATTACATAATTAATTAGTAATTATATCCTCAATAATTAATTATGTTCTTTAAATATTCTTTCTCATTTATTAATTAATAATTAATAATTATATTAGTTATTAATGATTAATTAATCTCTAATTAATAATCTATTATTATATTATTAATCATATTAATAATTAATGATTAATTAATCTTTAATTAATCATGCATTTTAATAATGTAATTACTCAAGATATTAATCTTGCTTACACAATTAATAATAACTTATTATCTCTTATACTTAATTTTAATAATTAATTAATTATTTTATTAATTACTAATTAACTATCTTAGCAAAATTACATTTTGTTCTATATTTATTAGTTTATTTATTTATTTCTTAATTAATTAATCAATCTATATCACCTTGGTGACAAGGAGTCACCTAAGTATATGCCCTTAAGTGAGTTGCATTCTATCTAGTATTGGGCTTGTAAGGTCCAATCCCATTGATAATGATCATTTAGTTGAGCTAATGTGATCTCTTGGTGTATGTCTAGTAAACCTCTAATTTACTTTGCTTTAGTTCATCTTAAAACTTGTGATTCAACTTTATAAAGTTTCACATTATTTGATCACACAGTTAATATCAACTCATTTCATCAATATTTATGTCCATATGTTATGACTTACCATTATATCACATTTTAAATATTTAATCGTTTTATCAGTGTGAGATTTTAACTTGTACGATTTATTTAAATTTATGTGTAATTCTATTTTGGATACTTGATGATTCATTGGAAAGCTTGAAGTATCTAGTTTCTGTCCTTATAATTTATTTTCCAAATTTTATGAGTTTTAAACATTACTATGGACATTTTCCTCAGTGTTTCGTAGTAAAATCTCAAAATACTAAATTTCAATATAATGTTGTGTGATTTATTAAAAATTATGTACCTATCCGTTTTAAACGTATGATAACTTATTTCAAAGTGGTTATTTTCTTAAATTTTGGAGTTTTATATGCCGTATAACGAGGTTTTGAAACTGTTGGTCTCACGTATGTACCATATGCTCAGATTTGTGGTTAAACTTACAAAAATAATAACAATTCACTTATAAGTCTAAATAAGGAAAAAAAAATATGTCATTGAAAAGCTTATAATGTCTAGTTTATGCATCAAAAATAGTTTTACAAAAAATTATAGTTTATTAACCCAAAACATACAAATCCGTGGCTGGTACATAGTTCTAGCAAAACCTCTCAGTTCATAGTCTTAACTTGTAAAATTTACCAAAAATTGTATATATCCATTTGAGGCATAAGATACCTTGTTGGAAAGCTGCACGAATCTAGGTTTTAGATCTATAACTTATAATCCAACATTTTGAGAGCAAGGGGTTCGGATTTCATAAAGCCCATGGCTAGACTGTACACCATGGGCTCCTTTTACTTCTAGTTTTGTGTCACAATTTCAAATGCACATAACTTTAGACATACATAAGCAAACCAAGTGATTCTAAGCCTAAAATGAAACTTATCCTCTGTAAAATCTTATCATATAATTTATTTTTCATACCAAAGTTTCTAACGCATGCCATATTAGTACAACAACCACATACTCTAACAAAATTCGTAGATCTTATTAAAATGTTCTGTGGATCCTCTAAGACCTTAGACATTTAAAGTTATTCTCAAAACCTTTTCCTAGGTAAGAAGGAGTCTAACATTAAGATTATAACTACATAACATGTTTAGTTATCTAAAAATGACCAAAACACAAAGAGAACTACTAGGTTACCTCTAGTAATACGTCTTCTAACTCCACTTCGCACTACTTCAAACTAGGTAATGGGGTTGCTTGGAGCTTGAAAATGGAGGGAGGAGGGTGCTAGAGGGATGTTGAGATGGAGAATAGTGTTGGTGGGTTTTGAGCTTGGTGGTGGCTAGAGAAGCGCTAGGTTTTTGAGCTTAATTTCTGTGAGAATGAAATAGGATGTTAGGGTTTATTTTCAGCCAATATTTATCTTAAATGGGGTTGTCTTTTGAGGGGATAAAAGTGGAATATGATGGTTGATTTCCTTGGATTGTCGCCACTTTGAGGGGAGGGTTGGTGTGAAAATTTTGCTCTACAAAGTGAAAGATAAATGGTCCCTTTCATCTTGTACCACCATGTCATATACAAGTACTTGCTTCTTGTCATTTTTGTCTAAATTAACCATACAAATTCTTACTTGTGTTTTCATGTATGCACAACACACCACTTTCACCTTAATTCAAACATCCTCTTGCTTGTTTGACTAGAAATCTGGATCTCCCTGTAACTCTCTCATTTTTATTTTTGTTTTTCTTTCTTCCAATTTTCCATCCATTGATCAAGGGTTATCATCTTTGGTCTCACTCATTTGATCATCCACCACACCAATCCTTGACCTAACCTCTTATTGGTTACTTAATATCCAAAACTTAGCCATTGATTTGCCTAGGATCCTTTCACATGAAATCTATACCATTGATTTCTAATCTAATCCCAATTCTTGATCAATCCTCCACTTATGGATTTACTCCTAATCACTCTTAACCATTCATCTCCTATTTCTGTGACATATTAATTTTCTCAATCATACTCTCAATACTTAAATATTATATGATTAAAATAAATACTAAGGTCATCAATTGACCTACTAATAATAGTGGGGGTTCTTTTCCAAAAATTAACATTATCCCTCTAATACAATATAATAAATTTTTCGTATAAATTTATATGTCGTTGGACTCATTTTCTATGTATCTATAATTCTCATTTAAATAGAGAAACTCAACATTGTTAGATCATTGACGTCATCATACTGATGATACAAATAAAATCGTTTACCATCTTGAAATTTAATATTCATTAAAATAATTTCTTAGAAGTATATTAATGAAGGAAATCCATTATAATAATTCATGAAATCAAGTTTATGAATTTTTAGGGTGTCATAGAAGGTAGTGGATTGGGCGGAAATTGGGGACCGCCTCTGAGGATGTAGCTAGGCTATCATCTTTGAAATTTGATCTTCAAGCTCATTAGACAATGGGCTTTTTGGTGGTGGGGACGGTGTGCAATGTGGAGCTTTCGTTAGGTTGGATCGAATGTGGGATGGAGGTTGGTAGCTGTTGGTTTGCAGCGTTGTTATTGGTACTTCTAACATCTGAAAAATTGAAATCCTTTAGGGTTTTGATTTGTGCAATAATGGAATTCTTGTGGAAGTGGCGGTTTGGTATTCAACAATGGCGATGGTGACTCGTTAGACTTAGATGATGCTATTGGGGCAATGTTTTGACTGCACCTTGCATCTAACAAGCTTTATTGCTTTTTTTGGTGGCTCTTTCTTTAGTCATCTTATCGTTGGAGGTTTTGTCCGCAGTGCTTGGGATTTTTATTCCGTTTTTCTATGTGTTTTGGTTTGTGTTACTAATAGTTCTTACTGTATATGGTGTTGTGTATATATATATATATATATATTTTTTTTTTGTTTTTGTTTTTTGTTTTCTAGTGTTACAATGTGTTTTAAGTTCCTTAGATTTGTCTCTTATTGGTGTTTTGAATGGCCTTGGTGTTACGGGTCTTTTAATTTTGATGGATGGGATTTTTACCTCGATTTTAGATGTTTTTATTAAATATCATATATGTGTTTGATTGTTGGTGTATCTATTTAGATGTTTGTTTTTAAAATTCGGTACACATATATATTATTTTAGCATCATTCAAGTTTACTAATAAAACCTATTATCTATCTTGGTCGTGATTTCTTATGATTTGAGACCATATGAATTATTACTGGCTATTGTAATTTCTTAATTTAGAATATATATATATATATATATATATATATATGGGTGAGTTTGGAGCTTAAGTCCAAACTAAGATTTTCAAACTTTTTTTTGTCTTTTTCCCAAAAAGTTTTTTGTCTTTTCTGAAAATTCAAAAAAATTTACTATTTAAACTTAAAAATCTCATCTTGAACTTGTGCACCAAACAGGCCCTATATAATTTTTAATAAAATGCATAATAACTGATTCACATTTGTTTAAGTTTATTTATCAATTGAAAAAGATAAATTTATTATGAACTTGAAATTTAAATACATGGTATTTTTTTTAGGTTGAATTATACTAATGTCCTCATAATTTATCATATAGTAGCGATTTGTATGACTATTAATACTAATAATTTATGCCATGATCTTATAAATCTTTAACAATCTATGCCCAATCGTCATACCCATTTTTTTGTTTTTTTTGTTTTTGGAAATTAACACGTGACTTGCACATAGATTATTAATTAAGAGTACAACAAATCTTTTTTAATCACTGTTAACTCAAATTTATATTTACAACAAAGTTAATTCACAATTTTCTATTTAATAAAACTTAGTTAAAAATCTTAACATTACTAAATTTAGATTAAAATAGATTAAAAAAAAAAAGACCTTTAATGCCATCTGGCGACCTATGTGCAAATCACTTGTCAATTTCTTTAAACAAAATAACATTGTCTTAGTGTGGGTATTTTCTACATTTCTTTTTGAACTTGGGGATTAGGGGATTCAAACTCTACACTATGAGACGGAGTCAAATGTGGAATTACCGCTAGGCTATACTTACAACTACGAGTATATTTCTACAAATTTGTAAGTTTAAGATCCGATCAAAGTTAAAACTTCATAGTGCAAACTATAACTGATACTGGAGCAAATATATATAATTTTATTCTATGTTTGGTTGGTCCACTCGAACCAAACTTGTCCAAAAGTTTTTTTTTTTTTTTTTTTTTTTTTTCACCTTTCTCTCTACAAATAAACCAATTTTGCTATTCAAATTTTCAAATTTATCTTAAAACTTAAACTTTTAAAGTCCATAACTTTGTTGTTTGAAGTCGAAATAAGATAATTTTTTTAAAGTTGCGTAGAATAGCGAAAAAAACGAAACAAGATGTAATCTTACTCTTTTTTTTTAATACATATTTCAAGCTTTTACATTTTTTAACTCCGAACAGTTTATTTTCAACCAAATACATAATTCAAATCATCTACTCAACTTTAATCAAAATATCTCTAAAATTTCAATTTAAGTAGACAGAGTAAACAATGGCTCAAAATGCAAGAGATAAACCGTTTGGGGGAACCATTCGGATTGTAACATTTGGATGGAAAGATTTGAATGAAAATATTTTTTTAAATAGAAACACTTAAATTATCATCTGAATTGACGTTTGAATGTTAATATTTAGAATAATATATTTAAATCTAAACATTTATATTTATATTTAAATGTAAAAATCAACATCAAAATGCTCTATTTTACATGTGCAAAGTCCAAACTGATGGAACGATTACCCCAAACATTAAATAACTAGGGAAAAAAAAAGAACAACAACAGATTGTGACATCACTAGATGCTTCCCATCCTCCGTACCACCATTCAACCATTTATCGTGACAGACAATTGTGATATCGACACATCAACCAGTCCCAAAATTAAATAAATAAATCACTTTTATCACCCAAAAAAAAAAAAAAAAAATAGAAAACCCAAAAAACCAAAAAAAAAAAAAAAAAAAAACATTTAACAATTAACGATCTTGTGATTACGCCGTCAATTTTAACGGCGCTAATCCTTCCATCCTCAGATTGAGCAAATCCCCCCAGTTCGCCCCAAATCTGAAATCTCAAAAACTCCCATCTCTTCTTCTTCTTCTTCTTCTTCTGTATAATTCCCATCTTCTTCTTCTTCACTCATTTCACTACCCAAATATTCATTTTCCCTCCCGCCAAACACCAGAAAGAAAATTCTCTCTTTACCATTTTCACTCCCTCCCTCCCTCCCTCCCTCAATTCTCAGTCATTCACCATTCCAGACCCTTCGCCTCACCGGCCTCGGCTCGTCGGAGGATTCTCCAAACCCGCATGCCCATTCCCATTCCCATTACCCGGCTGGTCTTCGTCGGGTTCGATGTTCTCCACCCCCTTCGTCCTTTCTTTCTCTCTCCTACTCTCCCTCCCTATCCTCTTCCTCCTCGCCCCTCGCTTCCTCCCTCCCTCCACCCAGCAATCCGTCGCGATTTCCCCCTCCGACGAGCTCGATGACCTCGCCCTCTTCGACCGCGCTGCCGGCAGCAAATTCTCCCGCCTCTCCACCGGCGGCTCCAACCCTCAGCTCAAGATCGCCTTCCTCTTCCTCACCAACTCCGACCTCCACTTCGCCCCTCTCTGGGACCGCTTCTTCAACTCCGCCCCAAACCCTAACCTCTTCAACATCTACGTCCACGCCGATCCCTCCGTCAACATCACGCGCCCCTCCCACGGCAGCAACTTCGACGGCCGCTTCATCGCCGCTAAGCAGACCTACCGCGCCTCTGCCACGTTAATCTCCGCCACGCGCCGCCTTCTCGCTACGGCGATCATTGACGATCCGGCGAATGCGTTCTTCGCTGTGCTCTCTCAGTATTGTGTGCCTCTCCACTCGTTTAGGTATGTTTATCACTCGCTGATTGCTTCCAGATCGTTCGATTTGACCTCCAAGGCCGAGTCCGACGCCGAGTTGATCCGCCTCGGAGTGCGCGGGAGGTACAAGAGCTTTGTCGAGATTCTCTCCAAGTCGCGAAACCTCTGGAAGCGGTACACCGCCCGAGGAAGGTTCGCGATGATGCCGGAGGTGCCGTTCGAGCAGTTCCGGGTCGGATCGCAGTTCTTCGTGCTTACACGCCGCCACGCGCTTGTGGTGGTCAAGGACCGGACGCTCTGGAGGAAGTTCAGATCGCCGTGCTACAGAGAAGACGAGTGCTATCCGGAGGAGCATTACTTTCCGACGCTCTTGTCAATGTCAGATCCGAATGGATGTACTCACTACACCCTCACTAGGGTCAATTGGACGGGGACGACAAACGGCCATCCGTACACTTACAGTCCGGCCGAGGTGTCGCCGGAGTTGATCTATCGTCTTAGGGAATCTAATTACTCGGAATCTTACTTGTTTGCCCGGAAATTCTCGCCGGATTGCTTGAGACCCTTGATGGATATCGCCAAGAAAGTCATTTTCCGGGATTAACTTAACCGGTGAGTTAATTCTTTCTTGGTCTTACAGTTTAAATGTACTTTTTTTTTTTTTTACATTAGTTGTTTTTGTTCAATCTAAAACTGGAAACTTGGATAATTTGGATAATTTTGAATTAAGGCAAACATGCATTGTTCTTTCTTGGATTTTATTTTCTTCTCAAAGTTTCTTGCATAATCTTAGTGTCTGATTTTCTTACGTTTATTGTTTACAAATGATATTGCATTGCAACAATTGTCAGGGCAATGCTTGGGAAGGGCAAAAGTGCGACATGTTTTGGGAATATTTGTCAAAATGACAGCTTTAAAAGTGAAATTAGTTAATAATCTTCTTTCATTTTAACATGAGAATGACCGTCTAAAACACCGGTCTCCCGGTTGTTCTGAAGTTATTTTGCAAAAAAAGTTTTTGGAACATTATTTAACTTAAAAAAAAAAAAAAAAAAAAAGATAGTCTGAGAGTTTGTTTGTAATTGAGTGAAGGCTGAACTTTGTACGTGAAAGTTGTTTTAACAGTTTTTAGCAAAAGGTTGTAGTGTTGAAAGTGGGAAAATTTTTCAAGATTTGGTTATTCCTTTTTAAACCAATTTTCTTGTAAACACGAACGCATTTAGATAGCAATATCGGAATCGATTTGTTGATTGAACTTGTCAGGCCAAAATGATGCGATTTCTTTTTTTTTTTTTTCCTCCTGCAAATTGAAAGCCCTAGTAGCCCCATTTTTAGTCTTTTCAGATAGCAATGTTTGGCGTGTAGATTGGGAGCTAGTTGTTTGGTGCTTTATTCTGCAATGCTGCTATTGGTTTTTTCTTTTAAATCAAATTTCCTAGAGTTCCCCGCCTCTTGTTGGCCTAGATTTAAGGGGATTGATTGTGATTTTCGCACATTTCATTCTTGGCAAGAATTGAAATTTGGTTCGACTTTGCATAGGACTTGGGTCTTTGTATCGGGTTTGAGGTATTGAAATTGGAAAATGAAATGTGTAGTTCTGTTTTTTTGCTCTTCAGGTGAAGAAGTCCAGTGTAGATATTTCTGTTGTTACCTTTTTGAAAGAGGAACCGAGCAAGTGGTGTTGGAGCTACATGCTGGGGAATCTATGGTTTTGAAGAGGCGTAAAGAGATGCCCACAACCAGGAAACCCAGTAAAAAATTCTCACTGAGACATTAAACAAGACGTGAAGAGTCAAAAAGCAAGAAATTAAAAATAAAAAAAAATAAAAAAAAAAGTAAGAAGTAACCAAGGAACCAAGCAAGCAAGCAAGCAAGGTACTTTTTACTTTTTGTTTATTGTTAAAAAGTTGTATTCTTTTCTTTTTCTCTCTCTCTTTTTTCCCTCCTTGGATATGATGGTGGGTGGTGGAGCACAAGTAGGTCTATTTTTGTCCTCTTGAAGGGTCTTCTGTACATAATGTTGGTATATGGATTTGATTCCCATCTACTTCACAAGACCCTGAAAATTTTATTTAAAAAAAAAAAAAAACACACAAAAGAGAAGGAGAAAAAAATGAATGTAAGCTAATAGTATTGGCCTGGATCTTGGTTAATTTCAACCAAGTCAAAAGTCCTTGCCTTTTTTATCCCCCTTTTTTTTTTTTTTTACCCACTCCATTGTATTTATTTTTTGGTCCCTTTCAATAACCAAAATTTTGACTAGCAATTCAAGAAAGAAAGTGGGTACAAATCAGGAATGAGCTGGTATGGTAGCCTAGCCGACAAAGTAATGGGCATTTCGTGGAGGGATATATATATAAATACTAAAATCAGTGGCGGTAGGCTAACCTCCAAGGGCTTTTTGTTTGTGGTGGTGGTCCATTTTTTATTTTGGTAAGGTCTACGAAATTTATTGATAACATTTATTTCATTTTATTTTATTTATAAAGAAGTACTGTCGTTGAGTTGTTCAAGATGTTAGCACGTCTGTCGTTATTAAATGGTTTCTTTGTTTGGGAATTGGGAGTGAGTGAGTGAGTGAATAATTTATTTACGTAAGGTTTCAAAGACGAAGTTTCATGCCAACTTTCGTCGCCGCTTGTTATGTTCCTTACTTGCAATCTTTTTTTTTTTTTTTTTAAATTATTAATTGTTTTTATTCGCAAATTTTCACATGATTGGATCTGAAACATATGAGATCTCTTCAATTCTGTAATTATAATATATTTAATGTAGCCGCATTCCAATGTTGTTATATAACTTGTATTCATTCATATGATGATTTCAATAATTTCATATGGTGATAGTCCCTATCAACTTATGTAGTAATTTTGAATATTGTTTGTTATCAAGATATTTAAGTGATGATGTTGTTGGATGAGTTAAAAAAAAAAAAAAAAAAAAAAACTTGGGATGGGAGATTTGAACACTTTTAACTTCTGTGTTTTTCTCCGAGAAATAAGGTATTAGACCTAATGAGGAGTCAACTTTTCCTAAAAATAATAATAGTAAAAATAATATAATGATAAAACAAGGAAAAACTAACTGTAAGTATTGTGGAGGTATTGTTGTTTCACTCATTGGATTAATTTTTTAACAGATCTTTTGAATTGTAAGTGTTAAACGTAAAAAAAATTATTGTGTGTGATGTAGAATTATTTCTCATTATAAATTATATTGTTAAAAAATTAATTTAACTATTAAAATAGTAGTATATACCAAGGATGAAATTTTTGTTAGCATATTTCTATGTTAAGTTTCTCTTAAAAAAAAAAAAAAAAAAAAAAAAAACTAAAAACAAGGAAATGGGTCTAACACGGTGTCGTTAGAGAGTTTTGAAGGTTGGTTTAGAAATGTATGTTTGGTGGAGGTGTGAATTGGAAATAAACTGTCATATAGAAAATGTGGAAATTTGAAATGTGTTGGGAAAGAAATATTTAATATGGTTATTGTAGGTATAGTCTAGCGGTAACATTAAAAAGTGCAGTGTTTGAATCCTCTATCTTAAGTTCAAAAAGAAAGAAAGAAAAAAAAAAAAAAGGAAATATATAATATGGATCTTCTTTTGTCTATTATTAATTAATTAATTTATTTTTGTGATTTGAAAACAAAAATCATCTTATTTCGATTTAAACTGATTAAGTTATGCACTTTTAAAAATGAGTTTTTTGAAAAATGAAGAGACAGAAAGTAAGATATAAATTTGAGAGTTTTAGCATGTGTTTGATGTCTTGGTTCAAATTGAAAAATCTCAACCTAGGTTTTATCTTTTGCTAAAAAATTAACTCAGTTTAACTATTTACAGTTCTAATTATAAATTAAAAATTCAAAACTTTTAAAGTGTAACTTTACATGAATATCTACAAATGAAATGTCTTATTTTAATGGTATAGAATTTTGATACGAATAAAATAAGATTTATATATATATATATATATATTTTTTAAATTTTTTTGAAATTTTTTATATATTTTTTTAACTTTAGGGTGAGTTTGGAGCTTAAGTCCAAACTCAGATTTTCAAACTTTTTTTTGTCTTTCTCCCAAAAAGTTTTTTGTCTTTTCTGAAAATTCAAAAAAATTTACTATTTAAACTTAAAAATCTCATCTTGAACTTGTACACCAAACAGGCCCTTAATCAGTTAAATGTACAGTCAAATGCATAAATCAATTGAAATTAAAAAATTTTCAACTCAAATGATGTATGCTTAGTGTTGAGTAGTTAAAAAACATATGTTCTAGGGTTGAGCAGTGAAAATTCCGTCACGGGCTTAGTAACATAGCTGGCGAGATGAGTATTAATCGGATTATATACTATTATTTATTTATTTATTTTTGGATGGGTGAGTGTCTTGGACACGTGTTTATGTGGATGGTAAACTGTTGTTTCTCATATGCCATCACACGTGGCCCAAAAAATATTATTTAAATGCAAATAGATGTAGAGATTAGAGAACAGTGTAATCATTTGTCTTGTTACCATTTAGATCCGACAACAAAAGGGTGTACAATATTTGACTTCGGTAGTTTCTTTAATTTTAATTACTTTATGAGGTGACACTTTCTGTATGATTTATTTATTTTTAGTTTATATAAATATTAATAATAATAATAAAAAGAATCAAACAACCAAGCTGACCCAACATTAAAGAAGATAGATCGCAAGTCGGTGATGTTTGTTTGGACATGAAAAAGACACCAAAAAAGTTCGTTGAACAGCTTTTGCTCACGGGGCTTTAGGAAAAATATTGGACCGTGACATTTTGCTTAAACATGTTTATTAATTGTGTTAACATATGATCACATATATAATTTAATAATAATTTTAAATTTTAAATTTCCTTCCTCAAATTCAAAAAAATATATATATATATATAATACGTTTAGAAATAATAATCTGAACATCATCTATTACTAATCATGTTAATTTAACTAATTCGTTTAGATTAATATTTGAATAAACAGTTGATACGATTATAATCTATGAGAAAATCCAAAAAATATTTTCTTAATTTTCGTTGAATACAATATTTGACCTTGTGTTTTTGATAATCCAAAAAAAAACCCGTAGCAATTAATATTCGTAAATCATTCTAAGTATTAATGATGAAAGAAAAATTAAACAAAGTAAACTTTTAAGCTGAAAGAATCCAAAAAAGAAAAAAGAAAAAAGAAAAATGGGTCTCTCTTGTCGATTAGCTAGACAGGAGGATTTGTGTTGGTAGGAGCAGGGATGAAAATATCGATATCAACAAAAATATCAGTAATCCAATTTTATGGAAATTTTGGATATATTATCGATATTAATGGAAGTATCGGAAAGAATTACGAAAGTTACTGAAAGATACTTTAAAATATATTTTTAACATTTTATGATAACATAAATATTAAAAAGTTATATAAATGCACAAGTTTTACATATATTATGTCTTATATATCTTAATATCAAAAGGAAGGCCTATGAGGTTCAAATATGAATAGGATGTCATCATAATTCAAGTAAAATTGGTGGCATGACATGTTTTTTAAACGGAGTTGAATATAGTTGCAAACATGTAGGTTTATTGATTTCTTTCCAATATATTTTCATAAACCAGAAGTTGTGCAAAGTTTGTAAAAAGTCTAGGAGAATATCACTCAGCTTTTATTTTATTTTTATATCTTTTTTTTAAGAAAATTATAACATGCTAGTTGCTAAGTTACTCTATCTCATCATTTATCTTTAAAAAATAGAATATAATTATAGCATGCTCAAAAAGACAATAAATGATAGAAATTTGAAATTTTGAAAATTTTTAAACTACAATTACCATCAGAAATTTATGATATTTCTTTGATGTTTCCTGATATTTTGTAAAAATTACACTACGTTTTACCGATATCGATATTTTTACTGATAATTCATGTTATTTTTCCGATATTTTGTCGGAAAATATATTACACCTAAAAGATATTTTGGTATCCCTCAATACAGAAATTTCGGTGGAAATTTCAGAAATATCATGGATATTTGCAACCATGGTAGGAGTGCGGGCTAACAGTAACAACCCCTACTAAGACTTTTTTTTTAATTTAATTTTTACTCTAAAAAATTTATAATTTTTTTAATTGTACTCTCATAAAGAGTAGAAAAATCTCATATAATCTCACTAAAATAAACTTTTACCCCAAAATTCTATGGTTTTTTCTGCTTTTCCTCACTAAAAATTACAAATTCTAACATAACCCCAGTAAAATTTTACCTTTTAGTTTTTCTACTTTGTTGTTATTAAAAAAAAAAAATAAAATTTGGTGTATCTCCCTACTGAAATATGCGTTTAGTTCCATTCCTGTAGCCAGATGATCTTTTTACTGAAAGCATAGCTAGTCCGACCAATTGCGTGCAAACGGGAGTGGGGGATTATGCATGGTAGAGGCGTCAACAAGATGCTGCTCAATTACCCTGTCTTGTGGCAGCCGAATTGCTCAAAACGAGAGATGAATAGATGGGTTGTTTTAAAAAAAAAAAAAAAATTTAGTGTTTTTTTTTTTTTGTTATGAATCTATTTTTTAGTTTATTAGTATTGAAGATAATACATAAATAATGTGTAATAAAGGTATTTGTGAAATTTTTGATAATTTGATTAGTTAAATGGTTATTTTTTAAAACTCTTTTTGAAAATTTAGGCGATAATTTTGAGATAATTTAAAAATTCAAGGGATATTTTTTGGATTATAAAAAACACAGGGCAAACCTTTTAACATAAACTCGGATATAATTTTTGAATTTCTCCTATGATATAATTATGACATGCTTAATATATTTTTTAATTAATTTATCTTTTCTTATTATTTTGAAATTTTTATTATTTGTATTTGATTGACTATATAAACTTTTTTATTATAATATATATAATTAGGTTGTTTTGGTGCACCTACTAATATTTGTCACCATCATTTATAAAAAAAAAATGTAAATAATAATGTTGTCAACCTCTTGTTTACTCAAAGTCATTAATAACAAACCGAAATTCGATAACTCAATACGGATTTCGAGCTATGATGCACTAGCTATTGTATCATGATCCAAATTGTAATTCTTAAAAGATCTTCGCATTATTGATTTAATATTAGCACTCTTTTTTATCTAAATAATTATGTTAGTACTCCTCACTAACTCTTGTTTATATGAGATCCGAAACAAACAAAAAAAAAAAAAATCACTTTCATCTTAGTTGTCAGATGTTAAATCTTTTCGATATGAAGTATAAAGCATTAAATGGATCTAATTAATCTTTTTTAATAGATCTTTAAATATGTTTTAATTAACTTAACCACATTTCTTTCCAAGTGTTAGTAATTGGGTGAACTTTTAAATCTTCAAATAAAAAATAAATAAAAAAATCACGAACTCCTCTTTCCTTTCCTTTGGCAGGGAGTAAAATGATTTAAATATTGATGGTCATTTATAGAGTCATTTGAGATTTCAATTTACGGATAATTATAACAGAAATATCGATGCCGATAGCATTCCGGTATCGACGGTAAAGAAACATGGATTTTTTTTTTTTTTTTTCTCTATTGAAGTAATTAATATTGGTTAATGTTCAATAGTTATTAAAGGAGACGCTTAAGAATGAAAAGTTTTATTTTACCCACTCAAAATTGGAAGAAAACATTTATAAGATTTTTGCAGTAAATAATTAAAGTTAGTAACCAGGTTTGAAAATAGTAGAAACAAAAAATAAATTTACTACATTTATTATTAATTACTTTAAATGTTTTAAAATCAAATCATTCAATTTCTTTAGTTACTATACTTTCCACTAAAAATTTGACCAAAAACATTTATATGAATATATTCTGTATAATTTTAACAAATGGATATAAATAATCAACAAAGGAAAAGGTCATGACACTACATTCTCTCACAAGAACCAAAAGAAATACTTCAATAAAGCTCAAAAGGATTCAAAAATTCAAAAACAACAAGAAAGAGATCGTGTACATTTTGACAGTGGTTAGTGGCTCGATTCCTGATTGAGTAGTTTGAACAAGAGTCAAGACGGTGGGTCGAGATGGGGTCGATTAGGTTGTTGAATTGGCAGTCGAATGATACTTGAGCGGAGACTATTTCTAGTCAAATCTGTCGAAGAAGAAGTCAAACATGACCATTTCTAGTCAGATGTACCTGGACCAAGGCCAACCGGCCGTTGGGGAGTCAATGAATTTCTTTACAAACTAGTTTTGTGATAAGTAACAACTTTTGAACTCTAAGGGGACGAGAGAATTCGAATTTTACACTTAATAATAAAATTATATATATAAATATTACAGCTATATTATAAATACAATCACATTACCAGTTATAACTTTATAATATATATAATATATTAGAGCATACGCAAATTAAAAAATGTCAGATATGATACATTTTAGAATCTTAATCGGAACTTTGCTTTGTTATCAAGCTTAGTTAATCAAAACTTACGGCGATAGAGAGAATTCTCGTCGGCATGCATGAATATATTAAACAAAGAAACCCTGTGAATAATATTATTAGTAAATTATATAAGGGAGAATGATGTACTGTTTTAAAATTATAGCAAGTAGGGAAAAGTACAGTTATAAAATAGCATAACTAGGTAAATATCAACACAAAAGCCCAAAACTATCCCCCAAATAAAAACCCCAATCAAAATCCCTAACAGCCGTGGCCGGTGTCGGCATCAGTTCTGTTGGAAGTACTAGTGACGAACTTTGATGACGTCCAGTGAGGGCATCTGCTCCCACTCATATATTTAAAATTTAAAACTGTAGCCTACATATTTAAGAATATTCATAATTACCTCCTAAGTGCCCCCACTCATTTTTTTTTTAAATTTAAATGCAGCCTCCATATTTTAAATTTTTTTTCATGTTACCCCCTCATTGTTCCATTCAGATTTTATGATTTCTTACATTTACGTTTACTATTTTTAATTCTTTTTTTTTTTTTTTTTTCTAACTTTTGTTGTTAAACTTTGGATGTTACTTCCTCAAATCCTTAATTTTTATGTAAACTTCGTTTTCTCTAATTTTTAGTAAGAAACCGTCGCATTTTTTTTTAATTATATTGTTATGATTAAAATGTAGAAGTTTTATTAAGTGCCACCACTCACTTAAATTTCTGGATTCATCATTGTTTAATTTAGTTTTTATTTAAAAAATACAGTTAGTTTCACTTATAGTACTGTCAGCATAATGCTTCACAATTTATTGGCCGGACAAGACTTTAACTGACATTATTGACTATCAAACGTGAACACATCACCAAAGGAGGAGACGAAAGAACACATATTCTTATGTATTGAAATGCTTCCTCGCACCTTTATTCGCATCATCATTAATTTGGTAGTTAAAGAACAAGAGAAGAAACGAGTCCTCGTACAATTATTCGAAAACATATATTCATTCATGTAGTGGTAGAATTTATGAGCAGAACTAGTTACCTTTTTTGCCTTCTTTATTCAGTGGTGAAAGATAAGAAGATTGCAGGGAAAGAGTTTCGATATAAATCCAGCGAAGGTAAGGAAGACATATGGTGTCTAGAGTTGCTAATTGGAATAGGAAGGTCCGAGTTTAAAAATTATCATCACGTGTTGTGTTTCTAACATGTTTCAGGCTTCTTATAAATATTTATGTTGGACTTTTTAATTAATTTTTGTCAGTATCTTTATCTATTGTTCAATCTGCACGTAAGCCAGTGTACCTCTTTATCAACGACAATTTTGGACATGGATTGATAATAAACGAACATTGTTTTATCCAAGAGTCATTTTACATGCGCATATATGAATATTATATGTGTGTATTTATGCATATATATGCCCTAAATTGAGTAGAGTACATGAACTCTAAAGCCTTTGGTGTAAAACTGGTTAAAAGGGAATGAAATATATGAGAGATACAAAAAAACAATTCATAAAGTATTCTAATGTTGAGTTTTCCAATCGTAGGAATATTAAATAATTCTAAGGAACATGTATTCAAAGTTTCATCTAAAAATTGAACTTTCTGTTAATGACGCAGCTCGTGCATGGTAGTGAATGTAGGCAGATGAATGAAGAATTTTCGTCGCAACTTATTGGCGATTGAGACAAGTTTCCTACCAACCGTGATGCCAAGTACTCCTATGTCAACCGTGTTAGGTTTTTAAGTTGGCATTTTATGGCAATAAATTCAATGAAAAACCAAAAACAGTTTTTAGGTAGTAATTGTGTCATGAGGTATTACAACGAAAGTTGTAACAACAGACTGCTGTACATATTTGAAACTTGAAATTTCCTGAGTTGGAATTCTATTATGTTCATAGCTGTGATTGAGAGTGATTTGCTGAGAAGATTCTGATGCTGTCAAGAACTAAATCTGTGACCAGATTTGGGATTTGAATTTAAAAGAAGAAATTCTATTTAAATTAGAATTTCAAATTTATCCCAAAACTGCTATCAGATTTTCTCCAAAAAGATTACGATTTATTTGGAAGGAGATTTGCTGAAGATTCAGTCATTTTTAGCTGGCCAAATTAAATCGCTTGATTGTATCATGATCTCGGATTCTGTGGAGGATGTTACACGATGTGTCACAACATCAGATTGTGGCAGCTTGTGATTGAAATTAAATCCGAGATTCCATTGGCATTTGGTGTTGGATTATTTAAGTCTCAAGTTTTCAAGCAATAAGTGGCGGAGTATAGAGAGAGTTTTATAGCATATTTTGAGACTTAGTCTTTTGACGTATTTTTATTCTTCGAAAGAAGAATTTGGAGTCTTTGGGAGGAGACGTATCATTTTCGGAAAAGAAACTTGAAGCCTTTTGGAGAAGGCATTTTTAGTTTAAGGGAGTTCAACGTCGAAACAAGTGGTGCTCACCAAACACATCCGGCTAATAGATTCAAGAAGACCGGCAGTAATAGAAAGAAGGATTTTTTAAGTTGTTCAAGTCTGAGTGTACTTGTAATCACTTTGAGATTAATGGAGTGTTTGATAGCTGGACATGGCCCCGAGGGGTCGGTGTGACCGAACCTCGTAAAAATTGCCTATGTTCTTTATTTACCTATGTTATTTATTTATTTATTCTTTCGGTAATTTAATTAAATTGGTAATTTAATTAAATCCGGTAAATTGATAAAAACAGATATAATGATACTTGACGTTTTTATTTCAGGTTAGATATTGGAGACTAATCCATTTTGTAGGCATAGATTTCCTACATGAAGGAGGATTGGTTTCATGCCCACCACTACTGGATGGAACAAATTATCCCTATTGGAAGGCTCGGACGAGGGCGTTTATCAAGGCTCTTGATGAGAAGGCCTGGCATGCTATCCTGACTGGTTGGACACATCCCACCAAAATTGATGATGATGAGAACACAATCCCAAAACTTGAAGAAAGTTGGTCAATGGATGAGGATCGCCTTGCAAATTACAACTCGAAAGCATTGAATGCAATTTTCAATGCGGTGGATGCTAATCAATTCAAGCTTATCTCAACCTGTGAGACCGCTAAGGATGCTTGGAAGATCTAGGAGATTGCTTATGAAGGAACGTCTGTTGTGAAGATGTCAAAGCTTCAGTTGCTGGCTCCTCGGTTTGACAATCTCCGGCTACTTGAAAGTGAGACTATTGCCGAGTTCAATGCAAGGGTGTGCGACATAGCCAATGAAGCATTTGACCTTGGAGAAAAATATTCCGAGACTAAACTTGTGAGAAAGATCTGAAGGTCTCTTCCATAAAGATTTGCATACAAAGTCACTGCTATTGAAGAAGCCCGAGATGTGAGCTCTATGAGGTTAGATGAATTAATGGGCTCCTTGCAAATTTTGAGATGAATTTGAAACATAACAAAAAGGAGAAAAGCATCGCCTTGCAAGCCAAGGTTCAAAATTCCACACATGAAGATGACGTTGATGACAAGGAGGATTTGACCGAGATACTTTCCTCCTTGACCGAAAATTTCAACAAGATTCTGAAGAAGATGAATAGAAAGAAGAACTTTGGCAAATCCAACAATCTCCAAAAGGGAAAAGCTGTTGCAAACTTGTTTGAATCCAAGAAGAAAAGCAAAGGAATTCAATGCTGTGAATATGAAGGTTTTAGGCACATTCAATCCAAGTGTGCAAATACCTCAAGAAAAAGGGTAAATCACTCAAGACCACTTGGAGTGATGGGGAATCTGAAGCCAGGTAGGAGGACGATGAAAGATTAAGTGAGAAACTATGTTGCTTTCAACATTGTGACTAATTCTACAGTCACTGTTACAAAGACTGTTGCAACACCTGCGGTAACATCGAGTACTATTACGACACCTGCTATAACATCAAGCACTGTTGCAATACCTTTTGCAACATTGTCTGCAATAGTAGCTGAAATTGATGATTTTGGATCAAACTGCAGCAGAGATGAAGATCTGACTGATGAAGATATCTAGAGAGCTTACAAGGAGATACACAACAAATGGATCCAAGTGTGCAAGATCAACAAGAATCTTGAAGATTGTCGTCGATTTTCTTCAATATAAAGGACCTCAAGGTTGGCAAAACAATATTCATTAATTTCCCAAAGAAAAACTCCTCTTCTCCCTTGTTGCCTAGACACATTACAGCTACTAATTCAATCCCTTTCTGTTTAAATGAACTTCCTAAGATTCTAGACTTCTTCTTCTTCCCTCAAGGTTCTACGCTAAGTGCTTCGAATCCATGATTGATTCGATTGGGGCCATTGGATCAAAGTTGAGCTCTCACTTTTTCACACCAATGATTCCAAAACCACTTTGATCCAAAACTAAACTTTCTTGGAAGAGCCTAAAGAGATAAGAGCACAAAAGACGGTAGTATGCCACGTTATGTACTACCCGTATGCGGTTTTCTATTGCCATAGCAATGAGAGGGATAGGAAGGCGTACAAGGCCTTATCGGGTGGGGAAAATGGGGACAAGGTCGAAGCTATTGTTGTTTGTCATATGGATACTTTGCAATGGGAAGCACCTGATCATCCCGCTTTCCACATGCTAGGGTTTAGGCCAAGGACTGCACCTGTTTGCCATGTCCTTGCTGACGAAACTATTCTTTCATACTCTATTTATTTGCATGTTGTTTCCTTCTGGATTTGAGGGGAAAAAAAAAGGAGAGAAAAGGAGAGAAGTAATTACTATGCCTGTTGCGTGTCTTTTTTCGTGTGTGCTCGCAAGTGAACGAATCGCTACAAGTAAAAAATGACAAAATGTCAATAATCGTCCCACAGAGATTGAAATTTAAAAAAACTAACTAAATACCTCAATTAAAATGACTCAATTTTATCTAAGTAATCAAAATTAAAAGGAAATGAAATTAAGCAACAGAATTAATCAATTAAATTAAACTGAGGATAAGCAAAATAAAAGCAATCGAAGATATGGATTGAAGGGAACTCGATGATATGTAAGGCTAGGGGGTTTTGATTTCACTTGACTAAACTATACTTATCCAATTCAAGGCTTGTTAATTGAATTCATTTAAATCATTAATCGTAGGCGTCAATTTTAATTTCACTTTCTCTCCCGAGTGTCGAGTAAAATAATATGCAAAATTAATTAAATTAATATCCCTATTAACTTAACCAATTAAGCACTAGTGATTGCCCAAGTCATATTAGCCTCACGAACTTAACATTACTATGGGTTGTGTTTCCCAAGTCCCAACATATGTAATTAACTCTCCCGAGCCCAATTTCACATATCAAATAACTCTAATTTAATGAAAAATCACACTAGGAAAAAGCATGGGGAAACGCAGAAGATTCCAAATGGGATTTAATCAACAAGTAATCAATTCATCATAACATAGTTATTGTCAAGCTACATCATACCCCCTAATTTAGAAAGTTTAGTTAGACATCAAAGTTCTTAAATCCACAACTAAATTCAAAACAAACATCAAACCCATGTTTAAGCACCAATTCAAAGAGTAAATACAAGTTCAAGAGCTACAAAAAGAGAGGAAGGTAGAAGGAAGAAGAATTAGTTGAAGAACAAGCTCCCAAATCTTCAATCTCCTTGAATCTCCAAGAAAAGCCCTCAAAAACCTTGAATTTTTCACTCCTGTTTGTCTAAAATTTGGGTTTCCAAAAAGCTCCTCTTTGTTTTCACATAATTCCCTGTTACACCTTTCAAAATCAGCTCATTTTCTTCTTAAATTCAGTCACCAACGTGTGCGTGCGCTGCAACGGATAAAAAGGGGGCTGCAGCGCGCATTTGGTGGCTAGGGCTTCTCAGGAGGCGCACTGCAGCGGATGAAGAGAGGGTTGCAACGTGTCTGAAATAGGGCAAGGGCGGGCTGCAATGGACGTTTAGTGCGCTGTAGCCTGCAGAAACAAGCTCTCTGACCTGGGAGTTTAAGCGCGTCCTGCAGCGGATGTTTGGTGCGCTGCAGTTCGCTTCGTGCTTCTTTGATATCTTTTTTTGGTGTCTTTTTTGTTCGTTCTTGCATTTTACCTTCAAAAACAGCATGAACATAATAAAAAACACTAATAAAAGTGCTCAAAAACCAACAAAATGCCTAAGAATAAAGATTGATAAAATCACTATATCAATGCCTGTCCATGCATGTATGTATATCTGTACATACATATGTGTGTGTGTGGAGCTGTAATAAACAGTGGCTATCAGAATTTGAAGCCAAACATGTGTTAGTAAACTGTTTGTATTTGCCTATTCTGCTGCTGCGGCTGCGTATTAGTTATGAATAAAGGCCACAATCATGTAACATGTTGCCATTGAACTACTAGTATTACTTTCAATGACGAAGCCAAAAATTTTTATCGGGTGCTAATTACTAATTATTGGATAATTAGAGTATATCATGAATTAGTTTTCATTTTTAGTGAAAACTAAAAATGTGTTCTTTAATTCGCAAAAAAACTTATGCCCGAAATGTCTTTTTTTTTTTTTTTGCTTTTTAATTTTTTAAGTTCTGCGATGCAAGGATATATTTTCACTCTAGCACTAGAATTTTTTTTTAAAAACTACTTTTAAAGGACAACACCAACTGTGAAGAAAGTTAGTACGGTTTCAATAAATCCTTCTTTGTGTAGGGCAACTTGAGCACTCGGCTATTCCTACGAATGGAATCTCTGTTGGAATTACTTCGTCGGAAAATTACATCTTTGCTTGGGCCTTCAACAAGGACAGCTAATAACGACTTAACCACCGGCTAGAGCTGCTACTGATGGACTGCTAATAACGACTTAATCACCTAATCGAGCTGCTACTGTTACTAAATCTCCTAACTTAAACCCTGATAACAATGCTTTGCGAAGCGGGGAATCGAATCCATCAACCCCCTACAAATAATCCTCATATTAACCAATGGAGTTGCTTCTAGTTTCATTATAGGACAAAGTCCAGTTTCTAATAAATCAAAATACATTAATTTTTAGATTAAATCAGAAGATTTCGCTTGTATGAATCGCTATTGGTTTGATACCAATTATGGCAGTCATTTCTTCGCCTTCATTTTTCTCTCCCATCCAAAGCAAGCATTGTTCAAGCAAACACATGATTTGATTAACCACAAGAACAATTTAACAAATTCAATCTATACAAATTACAATGAGGGGCAATCCACATGCATGCGTTATTTACAACTATTTACACATCATTCTGAAGCTGAGGCACAAGAATAAGTTTGGTTGGTCTTAAGGAAAAGACTAGTCACATAAATGTAGATACATTTTTCCTGTGGTTTTCTGTGGAGGAGCAGCAATCTTCATAGTGCCCTCATAACCACTTTGCTTGTCGTGTGAACGCCCATTGCAGCAACTTTCAGCACCGCACGAGTCTTGTACAATCTGCAATTTAACAAAGAAAATACATAAATCACGTACAGAAGCTCGGAACAACAATATTCCAGTCCTAATTATTAAAAACACAAAAAGCAATGACCAAATTTGTCCTGATAATGAAAATATCCAAGATAATTTGTTTTAGCAGCTTCTGCACATGTAGAAATAAAGGTCAATCAGGAATTTTCATGCGGTCCCTCATTCGGCCACGTCAGCTTCTCCAAAAGAGAGGGAGAAGATAAATCTTATGACCTTATATATTTCACAATCAACATCAAGCAAAAGGCGGAAACAATCAAAATTCTGGTCTGAAAAAAGTATGCAAAAGAGCCATCTTCTTCATTTTTATAATATCGAAAGCAGCAGACCACTGGTCCTAAAATTCAAAATAAAGTTTTCTAGCGGGGGAAGAAGCAGCTTACCCAGTAAGAGCAAGTCCCCAGGTGGCCAGGGTATAAAACAACTTCCCAGCATGCCAAATTCCTAATACCTGCTCCAATTTGTTGACACCACCTAATGCTTTTGCCATAGCTGCAAACAACGAAGATCAGAAAAGATGAGAAAGATTATAATCCCCTGATACTAAAAGAGAAAGATGCAAATAAATAAATAAAAGGAATTCCATTTCTCAGTTCAAATAAGTATGAATAATCCACTTAAGGCCATCAGAGTCACACCTGGGAATTATCAATAGAAGACATTAGAAAAATTGAAATTTATGACTCATTTTCTAAAGAATTAGTAAAGACACCAAGCTCGGAAGGAAACATTATTAAGCAAATTCCATCAGATTCATTTACTAGCTAAATATGTTCTTCAAGGACAACCTCTGAATGATATCTATCAGTGATGCAGTTCATCACTGCTAAGATCACCTAATAAGAAGAGAGTTAAACGTTGAATTGAACTGGCTCGAGATCTATTAATTAAAAATTAGTGTCTGTAACATAGGTAATCATTTTTAGGATACAGCTTTTACCAGAACAACAATTATTCAAGAGTCTTAGAAAAGATAAATTAGATGAATGTGATATAGTTAGTTAACTAACAAGATTAAGACGTTAACTTTGAATCTTTTGATCGAAAAATTATTAATTAAGCACAAAAGGGGGAAAAGAGAATCAAAATGTTCAAGCAAGAACTTACTCTTTTGCAGCTCCTCTGGTGTCAAATTCTGCAATCCCAATGAAGCCCAAAACGTGAGTAAGAAATGAAATACATAAAACAACCAGCTTAGTGATTTGTTGTGACATTAACCTTAGCTTTCGGGTTTGAGATGATGCACTTTGCCATAAAGTTGGCAACACCATCCACCACATGCTCCTCACTAACAACTACGTAACTGTCATCATCAATTCCGCTCCGTTCCTCAACATTGCTCGGAACCATCTCTTCTGTCACCCACACCCACCAACTTGGTTCCTCTTGGTCAACATTGATAAGAACTTCAGCCGTCTCCAATCAGTTCCTATAAAAGAACCAACGCCAAATTGTTACAAAAACACAACAATGACAAAACTCGAGGATAACAAGATTGGCACTAAATTATACAAACAAAGGATTTCACCATCAACTTAATCAAACCACCTGTGGCAACCTTGAAAGGAAACTGATTCCAAGTTTCCTTGACAGATTCCTGCTGGAGCGATTTGATACGAGCCAAAAAGTTCTCCGAGTCCACAGTTGCGACCAGCCGAGTATACAACTACATTGCACAACACAAGACACAACCCCACCACTTAAATTGCCATTTGTACCATGTTGCCAAAGCATGAAGAACCCCCAGCCCCACCCCATCCCCCCCCCCCCCCCCCCCCCCCCCCCCCCCCCTCAAAAAAAAAAAAAAAAAAAACTCACTCGCACCATTTTGTCTCCATAAATTTGGGGGATGGGGGAAAGACTGTTAATTCCTTATCCAATAATTTCTAGTACCAAATAATCCCAAATTTTGCGTTAGTTTATGAGGTATTTTAACGAATGGTTTAACCGGTATCTCTAGGGTAACAGTGATCCCAAATTTTGTCCCTAGTAACATATCGATTTGAGTTCAATTTTTCTAGGGTTTTCAACAAATTGACTCTAAACTTCGTAGAAATTCCAATTGGTGCTCGACTTCTTCGGGTTTTCAACGAAATCCTCATACACCAAACTTCCAAGCAATTGAATCCACCCAAAAAAAAAAAAAAAAAAAGGAAATTTCCAACAAATTTTCAATGAAAAGGGACAACAACAAGATAGGCGTACATCACGAGGGCAATCTTTCAACAAGGAAGGCGAATCGGAGAGGTCCTGAAGGAGTTTGAGATTCTGCTGAAGCAAGTCCCTGAGACGCCGATTCTCCGACCGCAGAGACTCCAAATCCCCGGCGGCGGCGGCGGAGGAAGCCTGTTCGGCAGAGGATTCGTGGTCGTGATGGAGGCGGTGGTTGTTGCAGCACTCCATGGCGGTCCAAGCAACGTCCGCTACCTCCATGACGGTCTTGGCTACCTCTATGGCTTCGTGGCCGCCCATGGCTCTCGGAAATCTGAAGAAGACGAAATCTAACGACGAGGTTTTGGTTGCGATTAGCTTGTTAGATAAAGAAAGATAAGTGAGAAGATGATTTTGACGACATTTGATCCTAGGGAAATTTAGCTGAATGACCCAATAATTGGGTTATTTATATGATTGCCCCAACAACATGAGAAAATTACACTAATACTCACATTTTTTTGTTCATTAATCAATGGGAAATAAATTACTCTTCTTAACTAATATGGCACGACCAAGTTTTACTAGTTTTATTTTTATATCACATTACATAATGTCAAAATTTTGTATTTTATTGAATCAATGGTCTTTAAATTTGTGGATACTCTAACCTCAATTTCATTGAAGATCAAGGATAAGTTTCTACAGGTTTGTTTGGGAGATTTTTGGAGACGGAATTTTAAAAGTTGTGTTAAAAATATGTGTTTTGTTGATAAATGAATTGAAAATGAATTGTGATATAGAAAATAATATAAAAATTAAAAATGTATTAAAAAAATGTAAAATGAATCTTGTTTCATTTCTCTCGTCGTTGTAAGTATTTTGACACAAGAATCTTATCATTTCGATTTTAAATAAGAAAGTTTTGGACTTTAAAAAATTTGAGTTTTTTGAAAATGAATTAGAGAGAAAGTGAGTAGTAGATTTGGGAGTTTTGGAGTTAAGACGACAAAATACCGTCTAGAAAAGTCACCCCAAACGGGCCCTCGATACTCCGAAATTTGGAATTTTGTGAATTTAGGGCTTGGAGAAATTTATGATGGGATAAATTATGATACAAAATGAAAAATTAATATCTTACGATGATGAATTGAAGGAATTGGTGGTGGAATTTCTATGTTGAGATTAGAGTAATGCGAATCTAGACCACAGATCACATCAATAATGTGTTTGATAAGAGTGATTGAAAATTTAAAAAAAAAAATGAAGAGTTTAATCTTTAGATGATAGTAATGTAAGAGGTTTTTCATCGTATTATTTAACATAGGAAAAAGAAAATATGAAAAAAAAAATCTAATTAAATACTTGTTATAAGTATAATCTTATATCAATTAAAAGATAATAATAAACAAAGATCAAAATAAGTATTTTATCATATTTGTTTCGTGGAAAAAAATTTCATCCATTTTTCTTTTTAAAATTAGAAGGATTAAAAAATAATGGGATCTAATAATTTTCATTTTTACTTTCTTCCTAATTTCCTCTCTACCAAACAATAAAAATTTCATTTTTTTCTTCAAAATCCTTCATCTAATTTCCTCTCTCTCTCTTTTACACTCTACCAAACAAAGTCTAAAATCTTTGAGAAATTCAAAGGAAGCTACAAAGACTTGTTTGTCCTTGCATGCATGTCGTTTTCCTACGAGAATATAGAGACTTCCAAAGGATTATAAGTTTTTTCGGAGAAAATTGTGAAAACCTTTCAAAAAAAACATGTCTATGTTTTTTATCATTTACTAATATTTATTTGAACTTTTATCCTTCGTATTTTTCTGATAAAAGGGGGTTTTTTTTTTCCCCCTAAAGGAATTAAAGGTTAAAAAAAAGATAAAGCCGTCTCCCCCGGAGGGACAATAATCCATATATATACTTTTTGAATTTGAATGACAATCCTACAAATCACCCTATACACTCTCTTCTAAGACCCAAAGGAATTAAATGAAAATAGGAGTAAAACATCCTTAGGAGTTGGACTCTCTTTTTATACGGAAATCTTATTTAAGAATAACATTTCAACCTTGCCAACATTCTGTCCTTTCACATTGGAGGTGTCACTAATCTATTTTTCGGTAAACGAACCGTTATCCTGTGATTGTTTTCAACAGATCAACTCTGGGAACTTCTCTGCTGCAACAATGGATCAATCAGAAGTCCGTTCCGTCTCAGCGATGATCCGCCTAACTTCCATTGCAAGATCAATTACATGCTTGTCTTTGCATCCTAACCATAAAAAATTTAGACAAAAAAGAAACTTAAATTGAACATACAAACAAGAAAACAAAAAGGGCGCAAAAAACAAAAAAAAATTGTTCTTTCACTATGTAGGAACGTTACAAGCACGGACCAAATTGGAGAAGAGCCTTTTCAAGTTGGAAAAGGTAGTCTCTATTCGGTCCTGAGGGGCCTTCGGCTTTTACAATTTGTCTGCGGAATCAAAGAAAACAATCAGGACTCACTTGTAAGTTTGTAACCATGCTTGGATAATTAAAAGATACGCCCTTAAGCTGGCAATGATAGGGCTAAACATTATTGTAGAGAATCCGACTTTCAAATCACAATTGCAAAGATTCTTAACTACGGGATTCTGAACTCAAGTTCAAGTTTTCTTTAAAAAGGCACAAAAAGTCCAAGCGAAGTTTTCTAACATCACAGAAAGTAAAACAGCGTTGGATAGATTAAAGATGCATACTTGGCAATGTCCTCAGTGGATGCTGGGCCTAAGTAGTTCACATTTTGTTTCTTGTCTGGAGACGCAATGTATCTATAAAGTGAAACTGTCAGTTCCGAATTGGTTTTGTTCGCAATCCAATGTGAGTGAAAAAATGTAGAAAGTTCTTGGCCAGTTTCTGCCACTTACACCATTACATCTGAAACGGCTGGATTATCAGCCGTGGGATCCTGAAGACATGGATATAGATTAAATACATACCAAGCCACTCTAAGTTTTGAACCAAATGTTTGGACAGGTTTCTTATCTCTCATGACTTACAGTGTAGAAATCAGCATATGCCTTCTGGTCGTATTGCTTCTCCCTCACTTCCAAATACTGTGAGAAATAACATCAAAGAACAAGTTTTGTTATAACACAATTATTGCGTAGGTGAAAGAAATGTAGAATCAAAACTAACATATAAGATAATGATTTTATAACTATAAGATCATTAAGAAGCACCAAAAGAATTGACAGGTAAGTGCCATGTAAGAGCATGAGGCAAACCACTCATATTGGTGTCTAAAGACGGGAATTTCCATTCAAGGAAATCATCTACAATGTGCATCATGGTGGGAGCCTCATATTGTTTGATCCAAGTCCGTAAAGGTTCTTAAAAAACAAGATGTAAACAAAAGCTTACAAGATCATTGCCAGGTGAAATTTAAGAATGCAGAGAGGTTAGTGCATGTAGCTTACAACACGGGCCTCATTAGGAGAGCCAGAAACAAGGTCGATGACATATAATATTATTTACATTAAAAAATAAATAGGGAATTGATACTGTGTTCATTAAAACGAAAAGGTTTATGACTGTGACTTACAATAAGCTATGAACGAGGTATAGAACATGAACACCGATGAGCATTTACAAATGTGATAGTTTAAACAAAAAGCCAAGGGACAACATCATATAATTTTAAGTAGATGAGGTCAAATTAATGAAAATTTTTGTTCTCCGTTTCCTGACTGAAACATAAAAGCAACAAATCTCACTTTCTTAGAAATCTCATGGTAAAAGAGCATTAAGAAATTTAGCCACTTTGTGCACTCATGACGTGATTTAAGAGCCTTACCGTTATTGCAACCTCTTGGTCTTCCTTCTTGGAGATCTTGTAGGCAGCTCCCCACTGGCACATCGCAAAAATAGAAGATATGTCTTAAAATAAAAATAAAAAAATAAAAAATAAATTTAATTCCGTTTCCCCTTGATAATATTAAAATTATATATGAGACTTGGTACTAGGTTTTTTTTTTTTTTTTTCCACTAAAATAATACCGATACAAATATAATGTATAAAAGTTTCTTCAGCTATCCCATGATTAAACGCACATAAAAGGGCCTTCTATCCACTGCTCTCTATTTACAGCCATATTCTTTTTAATTTTACGTGTACCATCATAGAAGAAATGGGTATGCGGAAATTGGAATAGTAGCTTCTACCTACAAAAGAATAAGGCAGTTCGGTATAAAAGAAACATGGTATGCCTAGGACAAACAAAGAACCATTTGTTATTAATAAACAGTAATACAATACTACAATATCATACTTATCAGAGTAAATAGCTCAACTTAATATCCTCTTCATCAATTTGAAATTAAAAAAAAGGTTTGACTGGTATCTATCAACAAAATGTCTTAAATCTTAATTCTCGTAAAATAAGATGAATGTCTTTCCAAACTTATCAGGTCCAGAACAACAAAACACAGTAAAAGACAACCCGAAAGACACAATTAACAACTACTATTGAGTCAAGTAGAGCCGACTTATCATCTCGAAGCAAAGTTATCACATAGATCGACCTTTACAGTTGTCATCATCACATTGATTATGAATATCATCAGTACATAAAATCCGTAAGCTTTAAATAATAATAATAATAATAATAAACTATAAAATACGAAACAGTAAAGCAATTGAAAAAAAAAATTCAAAATTGATCAAGTGGGCAATTGACATTTTGCAAGAAACTCACACAGAATTCTCCCTTCGCAGGCTCCAACGTCACTGTTCTTCCTGGGTACTCCGGTGTCCCTCTGTGGTCCGTACTGCCTATAAATTCAAAACCATGAACAACTTACAAACAATATACCCAAAAACAGATATATATATATATATATATATAGAGAGAGAGAGAGAGAGAGAGAGGACCCTGATAGAAAACACGACGGTAGTCTTTGATGAAACCGACGAGGCGTTCGTCGAAGTTGAAGCCGGCTTTCCATATCAGAGAACCGTAGCCAAAAACCCACATCGCCATTTTTGAGCTTTTGCTCTGCGTTTATAGTTCTCTCTTACCAGACCCAGAGAGGGTAGAGAGAGAGAGAGAGAGCTTAATGCGATAGGGGAAGAAAAGGCGGAGAAATTAACAAACTGCGTGTCTGGCTCATATATAAAAAGTATTGGGGCTTGGAGGAGAGCCGGGTTCATACTTTGTAGTTTTAAAGAGGGAGGGTCCCAATGATTTGACTGCGCATCCAATAAGAATTTGCCAATTATCATGACAAGTGAATTAATTATTATTACTTTTATTCTTCATTAAAAAAATTATTTATTGAATGACATTTTAGTCCTTTAGTATTTCGGGCATATTTGGAGAGATATCTAAATATGCTATTTTGAAAATTAGATTCAAAATATATACTTGCGAGGAAAATTTTAAAAAAATTCTATGATATAGAAAATTATACAAAAATTTAAAATGTGTTCGAAAAAAAATATAAAATAGATCTTGTCTTATTCGTCTCGTCATTACGAGTATTTTAATATAAAATCATTTCATTCAGATTTAAAATGAGAAAGTTAATAATTTTTAAAATTTGAAGTTTTTTGAAAATAAAAAAAAAAATTTTTGATGTAAAATTAGGATTTTAAAGTTAAAATATTGAAACATCATCTTCATATGACGCTCTAAACGAGCCCTTAATTTCTAACAATTAACCCCTAAATTGTTGATTTCTTTACAATGTCAATCAAATTGGTGATAAATGTGAAAAACAATTTGGGCTCTTTTATTATTACAGGGTAAAAATAATTTGGTCCATCACCCTAAATTAAAAGAATAGAGCATCAGTTTATTTTTGACCATTTGGTGACAATCCCAAACTGTCCAAATGCATCCGAGGGCAATGGTATCTGGCGTCATTTGTTCAGCCAGAAACCTTTAAATTTAACATTTATTTATTTATTTATTTTCCTGGACAATACACAACAATCTTGTTTGGGATAAAATGTGATCATTACAAACAGTAACCATATGATACTTAAACAGTAACATCATTCCAACAGCCTTGTTGTGTATTGCCATATGGTTACCAAACTCCAGGAAATATTTCTCGGTTAAAATCATGAGCGCTAACTGACTCAACAAACAAGGAAAAATTAAAACTACTATTAGAAGGAAAAAAAAACTTTCATAACATAATTATTCCATTGTCCGGAAATGATTCAACGTAAAAATCAAGTTCATGCAACTGTATACTGATCTATCGAATCCATTTTTGTTGTATGAAGCTGAGGTTGTTTACTATTTAAAATTTTGGTCTTTTTATTTTTTTATTTTTAGGTTTTTTTAATGTTTTTCTTTTTTTACATAAAATCATTTGATGCTTTTTACTTTTCAATACTATCATTATTTACTGTTATTCTTTATTTTTAGGCTAAAAAGTATTTACTTGTTTTATTTTTATTTTTTTACCTTTTTTAGGGTATCTTTCGCTGTTAACTTTTTGAAAAATACTTTTGATTTGTTCACTTTATTTAGAAATTTTATATCTATATCATTTAAAAAAAATTTAAAATTTAATATATATATATATATATATATATATAACAAACTAAATCTACGCACACAACACACGCACATACAACTAGTCTATTACTATGATATAAAGCTGAAGTTATTTATTATTCAAAACTTTGGTCTTTCTATTTTGTCCTTTGTTGGTTTTTTTCAATTTTGTTTTTTTTTTTTTTCCCTTTTTCGGGATGAAATCGTTTGATATTTTTCTACTCTTTAACGCTATCATTTTTTACTCATATTCTTTATCTTTTGGACTGAAAATTTTTTACTTGTTATTTTATTTTATTTTTTTGCATCTTCTGCTCTTAACTTTTTTGAAAAATACTTTTAACTTGCTTAGAAATTTTATGGCTTTGTTTGGTTTACAAACTTGGTTTAAACTAAATTGTACTTTTTTCATCATGTTTTTTATCTTTTCTGAAAAAAAATTTTGTCTTTTCTGAAAAAGTCAACAAAAATTACTATTCAAATTTAAAAATCTCAACTCAATTCAAACTCAACTTATACAGCAAACCCCCCTATATATGCATTCTTGTTAAATAAAAAAACTTAAAAATTAATATATATATATATATATATATAAAACACAAATTAAATCCATACATACCGAGCAGGACATACAACTAGTCTTCAATAAGTATAGAATAGACAATTGATTAGACTTGTTCAAATTAGAATTTGTACCACTATGGATCAAAGCCGGTTTAAAATAATTAAAATTTTAGGCTACTTATTTTGAGGGATATTTTCAAAGTTACTCATATAATTACATACTGGGGATATTTTTAAAATTACTTGATTCTTACAATTATAATTCCTCAACCTGACTGCATTATTAGACAATTGTACTATTTCGTTTTCTTTTCTACACATCCAAAAACAACAAATTATGTAAAACTTGTTTGGTGAAATGATTCAACTCAAACTAAACTGTACTTTTTCATCTCAGTTTTTATCTTTTTCTGAAAAGTCAACAAAAATTATAACTAGTTTTTTAAAAGTCAACCAACTTAAACTTAAAAATTTTAACTCAAACCGTTTTACCAAACGGACCCTAAGTAATAAATCATTCAAACTTATTATTTTAACATCCTGGGATACTTTCCAAATTACTGACTCACAGTGTTGTTGCACTGCTCTCACCCAAAAACGCAGGAACTTATACTGGTTTTTTTTTCAAAACCAAACACATATTTTTAAAATCCAATTTAATCTTAATCAAAATATTCTCAAAACTTCGTATTTAATTATCTCCTCCAAACGGTCCAATGACATTAGTTTTCCAAAATATTGCACTCATATCGATTAAAAAAATTCAAAACTATATCAAAATGATAGTCACATCCCTCAAATATTGGTAAAATTTCAGAAAAATGTCAAAGTAAATCCAACCCACCACACTCTATTACCTTAATGCTTTTAATTTGACAAAGCAACTCACGCCTACTGATAACAATGCTCATTATTAATGACGGGAATATGTAGCAAACCACCCCATGTGACTTGCACATCTAAAAAGATGTCTTTCATTTCATAACGCTTTTTAGACCAATGTGATGTTAAAAACGAAAAATGCTAATCAACTTCTTAAATTGACACTTTTCGTAAAAACTAAAAACGTAATTATGTATAGATTAACCTTTCTTCTTCACTAATCCAAAAATGATTTAACCAATAAAAAAAGGATCAACATCCTATGTTCGATTTTTGATGTCTTAATTGATGTCTAACTAGTAATATTACACCACATCATGTTAAAAAATTTAAAATTATTTATAACTGATTTTTTAATCTTGAAAACTAACTTCTTTCAATGATGTGGGTTAGACATCTTTTAAGATATCAAAATTGAACAGAAGATGTTGATTCATTAAAAAGAGGTAGCAGATCAAAATGGAGGCTTTTAAAATTAAAAATAAAAACAATGATTTGATTACAAAAATCCTCTTTAAATTATAGTTCTTGTGAGACTTTGTTTCGAATTTCAAAACGAGATGTTCCTTAGTAATTCTAAAACTGTGATAAATTTTTCCTTCCATTACTTTTTTTAATTGGAAAATACCACACGTCAATATCTGAACTAAGAAAGTTAACCTATTAGTAAGAAATGATAAACTTACCCACCCATAAAATAATACACTACTACAGAATGTGGATACCACGACGGAGCTTCCACGACCGTTATTTAAAAACCGTCGTGGATGATGAGGAAAAAACACGGAACAAAAAGCGGTCACCGAAAACCGTCGTGGAAGTCGAGACTTCCATGACGGGTGTTTAAAACCGTCGTGGAAGTATGAATTTCCACGACGGTTCCTTAGAACCGTCGTGTAAGTCTCGACTTCCCCGACGGTTATATTTAACCGTCGTGGAAGTATCGCGTATTACACGACGGTTAAATAAAACCGTCGTGGAATCCAAGATTTACACATGGAAACCGTCGTGGAATCATCGTCCTTTTTCTTCACACATATCAGAGCGAGTAGCCCTGTTTTTCCAACATCGATACATGTGCCAGCTGCCGTGAACAAAAAATCAGCTCAGATCGCTCCGACAACAGTTCCATTCGCCGCTGTTAGACGCCACCCACCACCATCCACTGGTCGATCATCATTCTTGTAAGTCATGATGACACAAATTAACTCATCTTTTTGATGTTTTCCTCGATCTGTATTAATTTTTTTTTTTACGAACCCAGAATATTAATTTTGTCCTGTATTTTTTTGGATTGCTTTTGATACGTTAAATACTGCATAGTGTTTAGTTCAGTGATCACAATCATTTTATTTTTAGATCGATTGATTTTTTTTGTAGTTTGGATTTTTAGTTTTGATTTTTTAGTTAAATCCTAATCAATGTATTTTTAAAATGACGATGTACGTATTTTTATTTTGGATTTTTATGTTAAATAACCCAGGCCAGTTTTTTATTTGTATTATGTTATTTGGAATTTTTTAGTAAATATAATGTTGATTTAATTAATGCATTTGTCGGGGGTACGTATTTATATATAACGTAACTAATTATTAAATGCAAATGATATTCATGCATGCAATTTATAAATATGCATACCTTGACCTCGAGAACTTTGATTTATTGGTTAGGATTTGCGCGCAAATCATGGATAGGAAATGGATGTGGTTTGATAGATTGACTAAAGCATATGAAGATGGTGTTGAAGAATTTCTGTCATTTGTGAAATCTCATACACAAGACGATAAGATTCGGTGTCCATGTCAAGTTTGTGGTAATCATAGATCCCATTCCATTGATGATGTTAGAGGGCATTTGAGCGTAATGAAGCTATCCAGAGGTCCATCAACGATAGTCACAAGATATACATCGTACCTTGTCAATGGAAACTCCTTCTACACTCGGGACAGAGATGAGAAGCATCCCGTTCAGAATAGTGGTGTCACCCTACGGGCCGAGTCTATGCATATTTCCTCCGCAAAGGACAAGAATCCGATATATAGTTCCATGAATTACTACGGGTTCATTGAAGATATTTGGGAACTTGATTATTGCGGCTTGCGAATAGCACTCTTTAAATGCAAGTAGGCTGACAATAATTATGTTAAGGTTGATAGTGACGGCGTGACAGTGGTGGACTTTAAGCGCTTGGGATACAAAAATGATCCTTTCATCATGGCGTCACAGGCGGTACAAGTATTTTATACAACGGATCCCGCAAATTTAGGGTTGTCTTTAGTTGTGCCAATGAAGTCAAGAATATTCTGGGATGGCCAAGAAGATCTTGACGATTGCACCGACATTCCATCATTTACAACGGGTTTGCCACCGGTGGAGGAGATTGATGATTTTGACGATGATGTTTCACACTTACTTCGATTGGACGTCGAGTGGACACGTGTTGAGAAGCCCAAAAAAAAAAAAACAGAAAAAAAAATACTTGACAAAATATTTCATTTTCTTAAGTTCAATTCGTTGTAAACATTTAGATAAGGTTTTTTTAATTATACACATTATATGGGAATTATTTATACATTCATATACGTTTGGAAGCAAATGAGAATCCAGAATGAATGATTGCACAACATACAGGTATGGGCACGTAGAGGGATTATGTTAAAAATTTGGAAAACGGTTTTATGAAATTTTCTACCTACGACGACGGTTAATAAAAAAAACCGTCGTGGTAAATAATATACTACGACGGTTTTATCAGCGACCATCGTCGAATATCAAATACCACGACGGTTTTCTTCTAGAACCGTCGTGTTAGATTTCGTGGATATGAAATCTACCACGACGGTCTTCATTCTTGACCGTCGTGGTAGATTGCGTGGGGCCTACCACGACGGTCTTAAAAGACCGTCGTGGTACACCCATTACGCCAATTTACCACGACGGTCAAGAATGAAGACCGTCGTGGTAGGTCCCCCACCGCCAATCTACCACGACGGTCTTCAGTCTTGACCGTCGTGGTAGATTCCAGTGGTTTGCATGCTCACAGCAATTTACCACGACGGTCTACGTATTAAACCGTCGTGATATGGTGCCATATCCATGGAATCTACCACGACGGTTTTTAAAAGACCGTCGTCGTATAGTGTTTACCACGACGGTTTATATTTAACCGTCGTGGTATATGTTATACCACGACGGTTTTTTTTTAGACCGTCGTGGTATATATTTTAGCGGCAATTTTTGAAATTTTCAGAAATTGTTCAACTCTTTGCCGCTTTTAATAAAACCCAAAAAAACCCCCATTTTCTCAAACACCATTCACTTTTGCAGTCTCGAATACACTTGAACTTCCATACCCAGTATATTTCCTCCCCCCATTTTTCTCTCGTCGCTCCCTCCCTTTTAAATCTTCAAAAGCTCTCTGAACACTCAAACTCCGACGGCATCGTGCAGCACTCGAGCGGTTTCCTCCATTCTCCGACGCCATCCTCCACCAACGACGCTGGTTTTTTGGACTTTCCCAGTCTCTCTCGCCGACCACAACCCACTCTCTATTATCCGGTGAGTTGTATTAATGCATATTGCTTGGGTAATGCTAAAAATGTGGGTAATTTTGGTCTATGCACAATATTTTGTTGAGTGTGGTTGTTTATTGTGGTTGTCAATATTGATTATATTCAAGGCCGAAATGGACAAAAGCCAGAGAAAACCTTTACAGTTTCTTGTTGATTGTGAAGGTAGTTTTGTATGATTTGAAATGGTTGGGTAAGGCACGGATTTGTTAAGATTTTTTGATTCTGTTATTAGTTAATTGTTTATATATTGCACGTGTTTGATTAAAGGTAGTTTTTTGTGAGAATTAGTTGTTGATTGAATTAAATTGATAGGTAAGGCTCGGATTTGTGAATGTCGAAGATAAAATTCAATTTATTTGTTTGTGGTGATTGTTTGCAAACTACAGTTTCGATTAAATGCCACTGTCATACTCATGTTGGGTGTTTTGTTGTTTTAGATTGATTTACAATGTCGAATGATCACGAGGAGGAAGTGTCTACCCAAACTCAGGTTGAAAAACCACGAAGAACCAACTCTTCAAGATTCAATGCCGACGAGGAGGGGAAGCGAAAAGCAACTCTCCTTAAAAGAGTGCACGTTGTTAGGACGAAGGGAGAACGAATTAAGGTTTCGTTTGACTCAAAAGGCCAACCAATTGGCAAGGAAGGTGATGAACTACAGAGTTGGATTGGAGTGCTAGTTCGGGAGCACATTCCAATTTGGATTGCTGATTTTAGAAGTGCTGATTTGGAACCGAGGAAAGAACGAGTGTGGTTGGAAGTTAAAACTTCATTCACGGTTGATGAATCGCACAAAAAACAAGTATTGAAGTCCTGTGGGGAGTCGGCTAAATGTTTCAGATATGATCTTTACCAAGCCTTTGTTAGGGATCATATTGGTGAAGAAACCGTTTGGCAACGTCCGGCTAAAGTGGTTAACAATTACCCAACCATCAGCCAGGACGATTGGGAAAGGTTTGTTACCTATCGACGGACGGCAGATTTCAAGAGGCTATCCCAACAAGGAAGCAAGATAAGGAAAAAGAGCAAATACGGTTCTATCACAGGCCGAGACGGCTATAGGAAACGTGATCAAGCAATCGTACGTTAATTAATTGGGAAAAAAGCTTAAAGTCTATTTAAATTTAATTTTTTTTACGTTTGTTATTTATGTTTACTAACTTTAATTACTAAATTGCAGTTCGAAGAGACGGGGGAATATGCGGACCGGCATGTTATTTGGCGGGACACGCGGCTCGGGCCCGATGGAGAGTACAAGAATCCATCGGTTAAAATTATCGGCGAAGCAATAGTAAGTCTACGGATCCTATTTCGAATAAAAAGTAAGATTGTCTCCATTATGTTTACGGGCTCAATAACGTATTGTGTAATTATTATAGGACGAATTAACACAACAAGAGACCCAAGGAAGCTTCGAATCCGTGGGTACAGAAGACATTTTGACCAAGTTTTTGGGCAATCCCGAGCATTCCGGTCGTCTTCGTGGGCAATCAAAATTTGTCAAGCAAGCGCAATACTTCAATGCCATGGGCGGAACAAGGGAGAATCCTGAAGTCGCCTTTATGAAACGACAGCTTGCTGCATTGGAAAGAACGGTGCAGGAACTTTGTGCGAAGCACGGTATCAACCGTGAGACTATGTCCGAAGAGGCAGCCCCACCTACCGTTGATCAGCACAACAGTTTCAAGGCTAGTTGCACCCTCAACGAGAAAGAAGCCGAGGCGTCGGAACCGCAGCCCACGCCTAATGCAAGTAAGGAATGCCAGCTTTTCCTTACGGATTTTATTAATGGTGGAGAAGTTTTGGTTGCGATAGGTAGGGCATACATGGAATGTGTTCCAACCGACACAGTCCATGGGATTCCTTTGGGCGACGGGAATGTGCGAGTGACAATCAGTGTCCCAAAATTTAAACGTGCACTCCTTCCGGTTCCGACGCATGAAGCTACATATGTTGAAGAGGCTGTCGGGGGCTTTGTTGCTTGGCCCAAAAAATTAGTCATGCTTCAGAGTAGTTTAAGCCAGGCCAGTCGAGGTCCAAGTCAAGCTCCCGACCCAGAAGCAACGGGAAGGAAAAGAATAAAAAAGAGAGCCGGGAGGAAGAAACCACAGTCACAACCGACGGTACAACAGCAAACGGAAGAAGAAGATCTTACGTTTGTCTTCAATGAAATTCTCGAAGGAATGAGACCGCTGGCTTATTACGCACAAAGTTCCTTGATGGACGGTAGCCAGATTGCGTGCCCACCACAACAACCCGATGAAATGCCCATATATATTGGGTATGAAGATGTATTCCATTTCATAACATTTAAAGAAATCAGTGCAAGCAGTATAATGGTTTACATCAGGTAATTGTTTTTTTCTTAAACAATACTTAATTATTGTTCCAATTGGCTTGGAAGATAGATTATATGTTGATTTTGCACGCGTAACAGGTTTTGGTTAATGTTTTGCAGCTACTTATCGGATTGTTGTGCAAGAGCAGGATTGGATCAACGCTTCGAGTTTATCTCTCCATTCCTTGTCTCGCCAGTTCAACAGAATGTAGATCGCGTAGCCTACATTCGAGAGAGAGCCGACAATATCATCCGGATCATAACAAACGTACCAAGGGGACGGCTCGTTCTCATGCCATATAACAGCGGCCAACATTGGATACTGGCTGTTATTAATCCGTGGGATGACTTCGTCCTCTATTTTAATCCTCTTGGAAACGATCCGGGTGAAGATTTTCAACAGCTAATAACGTTGTAAGTATTCTCAAATTGATTTATAGTTCCAAGATTTGACTTTAGATAATTGTTGTGGCCCGGTGATTTTGATATTTGTTAAATTGTCTAGGGCACTAAACGATTGGAAATTGTCTGTGGGACGAGGAATAACAAAGCGACGCAACTGCAAGACGTTGATTCAGACTGCTCGATGCCCGATACAGCAAGGAAATGTGCAGTGTGGCTATTTTGTATTGGGGTTCATGCGGGAAATAACGTTGAACGTCGATGGACTTGCCTTACTGCAAAACAAGACTTCTTATACTGAAGATGATTTGAATTTTGTTAGGCAGGAGTGGACTACATATGTCATGAGCTTCGTACAATCTTGAGGCAAAGTCTCTAATAGAATTTCATTTTTATAGCAGCTGTTCATTCTATATTGATTGTTGTACATTGTATTTGCCATATCAATTATGTTATTAGTTTATTCTTTGCAAAAATTCTTTTTCATATCATGAATGAATGAACAGGAATGAATGAACTGGTATTCAATTCCACAAATGGATTTTTTTTTTTACGTTACAACATACCACGACGGTTTTTTACATCAACCGTCGTGGAAGACAATATACCACGACGGTTTCTGAAACCGTCGTTGAAATCAATATACCACGACTGTTTTCATCAGAACCGTCGTGGTACGTCAAATACCACGACGGTTTTTTGTTTATATCAATCACCGTCGTGGTAAACGAAATACCACGACGGTGGATTATAAAAACCGTCGTGGTATGGCAGCAATACCATGACGGTTTGTAGCTCCGTATCAGCCACCGTCGTGGTAAGAAGAACTACCACGACGGTGGATTTTATAAACCGTCGTGGTAGGTAATATACCACGATGGTTTTTAAACCACTGGCATCAACCGTCGTGGTAAGGTGAACTACAACGACGGTGGCCTATAGAACCCGTCGTGGTAAGCCTCGAACCACGACGGTTTATAGGTAAAACCGTCGTGGTATCTTCAGTACCACGACGGTTTCCAATAAAAACCGTCGTGGTATATACTGCTAAATATCAATTTTTGGCCCTATTTGTACCTTTTCCACGACGGGTAAAAAACCATCATGGAATCTGAAAAGTTTCCACGACGGTTTTTAACCGTCGTGGTATCGACATTCTGTAGTAGTGATAATCAAATCTTTTTTAAATAAGTTAAATTTTAATTCTTAAAAAAAATATGTTTCTACAAAAATAAATTTTATTATAAAAAATTAAAAAATAAATTTTCTCTTAAAAAATTAAAGAGTTCAAGGGAAAAAAGAAAATTAAAAGTTATGAACTCTTTTTACAAAATTTTCCTTTCTTTCTTTCTTTCTTTCTTTTGTTTTTTTTTCCTCGCTCTCCCAACCATGGTAAACACTTTACTTTTTTATGTCCAACAAATTTGGGGGAAAAAAAAAAAAGATTCCTACTTTATATGTCACATGAATTTTTTCGTTTAAAAACTAAAATAAAGGGCAAAATAATTATGATTTTAAAATTAAGAAGAAAAAATGTTACGTTTGATATTCGATAGATAATGTTTCACAAATGATATATTTCACAAAGAATTTTTGTAATCAATCAAAAATTGAAAAAAAAAAAATCAAAATAATGTATTTTGGCGACTATTGTCTGAACCACAAGGTTGATTTGGAGTAATTTATCCATTTAGTCCATAAAACTATAAATATTCTTTCATTTTGGTTCATGAATTTTTTATTTTTATAAATTAATCTTGAACTTTTATTTTTGGCAGATTTAATCCCTAATATTTAAATTGATGAAATATTTTTTACATTAGTGTATATAATCATGTTCTAACTCCATTTTAACATGAAATTTTACTAAATAATTACACTAAATTAAAGAATTTCTTCCTTATTATTCTTAAAACCCTTACTAAAATCTTTTAAACTTATTAATGTAATATTTCTTTAAAAATTTTAGTTATTATGTTATGGGAATATAATTATTTATGTTAAATTTCATATATCATCCATCAATTTAGTGTGTGGGATTAAAACTGTCAAAAGTTAAAAGTTCAACCATTAATTTATCAAAAAATTCAGTATCAAAGTGATGAAATGTTCATAATTTAGGGATTAAATGAATAAATTACCCGTCCTTTTAATACACTCGCCACACGTGACCTCATGTCGCCGTCTGCCCACTCCTCTTTGGTCAACACAATCCCAAATTACCAAAAACCACCCTCATAACAAAACGTCCCAGAAACCTAAACTCTGAGGGCATTCCAGTCATTTCATCGCTCCACCCCACCCCTCTCAGAATCTTCTCAATCTAATTTCATCATAAACCCCCTTTTCCGCTTCCACTCCTACTTTCTCCCTCTGCAACTCGAAGACCGTGAGAAACGTTGTAAATTCCTCTAAACCCGATGGGCAAAAAGGTAAAATGGAGCTGGAGCTCGGCCCTCATCGGCGCGGCGTCGGCGGTGGCGGCGACGGCACTGATCGGAGCCAAGCCAAAGGACCCCACTTTCCATCTGATTTCCATCAACCTCACCTCCTTCAAGCTCAACCTCCCGGTCCTCGACGCCGAGCTCATCCTGACCGTCCACGTCACCAATCCCAACATCGCCCCCATCCATTACTCCTCCACCACGATGTCCATCTTCTACCAGGGCGAGCTCCTCGGCTCGGCCGACGTCCAAGCCGGCTCCCAGCCGCCGCGGTCTTGCCAGCTCCTGCGGCTGCCGACCCGGCTCGACGGCCTCCGGCTGGCTCACCACGCGTCTCGGTTCTTCTCCGACGTGGCCAAGAGAGAGATGCTGCTCGACGCCGCCGTGGATATCGGCGGCACGGCGAGGGTCCTGTGGTGGGACCACAAGTTCAGGGTCCACGTGGACAGCCATGTGACCGTTGATCCGGTGTTTCTGGATGTGATTGATCAACAAAATAAGTCCGAGCTCGAGCTTTACCTTGCTTAGCTAGCTAGATTATTATTACAATGTAATTAGTTAGAGCATGGTGATTTGTTGAAGGGCTTTGGACCTTTTTGGATTATTTATCTCGGGTAAAATGTAAGGAATGATTTTTTTCCTTTCTTTTCTTTTCTTTTTTTTTTTTTTTTTTTTTTTTTTTTTTTAAGTTTCTATTTGTTGTATGTCATAGACATGATTGAAATGAAAAAGGTTTGAAAATTTCGGAATTGTAATTATTATTTGCTACTTTTCAGTGGTCCACTTGCATTGTTGGCTTTAAGCTACACGTGGAGAAATAGCTTCAATTGTTGTTTTTTTTTTTTTTAAGCCCTGAATTATTGCTTTTTATTTTTCCAATAAAAAGGTTGTATTTTTATTTTTAAAATAAAAAAAAGTTTTAAGAAAACAAGTTTCAAATGATGATAATATTTTAAAGGACAACAATGCTAAATATCACTATAAGTCAGTAAATATCCTTATAAGTCACCTCGATTGGAGCCAGTGACGAGTCAATTTTTGAAGGCATAAAATTTAGTTTTAAATTTAGGTTACTTCCATAAATGACCCTTAAATTATATTTCTAATTTTAAATTGATCCTGAATTTTAAATTTACGTGTTATACGTTTAAAATAGTTCTAGGTCTTTGATTAAAATAAAGTTTGTGTTACGTGTATTTGATTAAAGTACAATTTATTTTTAAAATATTTCTGATTAAATTATAATTTCTTTTGAAAAAATATTTAATCATAACTTTACCTATGAATAAAGTTAATATGATCAGAACATGCTCAATTTTTTGTCTAAATTTTAACAGCATATTGACAATAGGACTGTTGGCGTAATAATAAAAAGTCAAGGGAGTGCGATGAGTAAGATAAAAAACCAAAGAACAACATGGGACAAAGTGTATAATTCAATAGTTATTTATAAAGTTAATCCTTTGAATTTTTAAAGAGGGAAGGTTATTTTTGTAAATTTTGATAATACATATAAAAAAAATATATATAATTAATAAAAAATTAAGGGACTTAACTCCTTTTTTCAGCATTAGTGCCCTGTTATTATTATTATTATTATTTGCTCGAACCCAATTGTTATTCTTGTTATGTGGGAAATGAGTTTCCATGCTTTTCATTGAGATCGTGGAAAACATGGTCACAGCCTACCAGTTCAACATAAAAGTCTGACTCATGCTATGAGTAAAAAAAAGTGCTGCATAAGTTTTATATCATGTGTTCCATGTGTGCACACACATCATAGTACATACGAGTTGGTGGCAAATTGGTCTAAAATCAGGTCATTTGTTTAAAATTTTATACTTTATGATGATAAATAGTATATTTTATGGAGGTAAATAAATAAATAATTTATGGAAAATAGTTTATTTACTTATAATATTTTAAAGGAAATGTCTTTTGACATATCTCAGTTTAGTTTTCTCATCCCTTTTTTTAAATTATCTACTAATTAAAGTTTAAATATCCATTACTAATATTATTCCACAATAATTCCTACATTTTTTTTAATTTTTAATTCTTTTTGCATCTACAGACCAACAAAGAATCCCCTATTTTTTTAACAATCATTCTTTATCATTTATTGTTTTTCTTATTTTTTGACTTTTTTTAAAAATAAATTCTATTGTTTTTTTTTTCCCCCTCTTATGAAGTTTGTTGTTTTGAACGCCGTAGACATATATACATATATGTATATAGATAAAGTCGTTAGATTATTTGTCTTTATGTAATAATAAAATCGTTGTTATATATATATATATATATATATATGTATTCTAAGTTTTGGTTCGTAATTTTCTTGTGAAAATAGTTGTTACAAAAAGTAGTTGTACTGAAAAAGACAAAGTTACAAGATATAACATAATTTTTTGATGATTCAATTTGTTATTCCATGTATCAAAAGCAAGATGATTAATTTGTTGGGAATCCACAAAATTTTTAGGACAAAACAAATAAAATTTTTACTTAAATGACAAAAAAATGATTAAAAAATACGGGGTTATTTATTGATTGGTTAACATAAAAAGGATAAAAAAGAATGATTAAATTGTAGGGTTTTGTTTGGAATAATGAGAGGGGTGTGATAGGTAGTAATGGAAGTTTAAATTTTAATAGGTGGATAATTTAAGAAATAAATAGAGAAAGTAGACAAAAGGGTGTTAATAGACGCCCCTATTTTAAAATATATTATTTACCACTTCAATTTTTTTATTAAAAGAGAGAGAGAGACAGAGAGAAAGGTAAATTTTCATTTACAGAATAAAAAAATTTATAAAAAAAAAGGAGAGAGAGAAAAAGGTAAATTTATATTTACAGATGTTAAAGTTAATAAATTATTTAACTAGTAAATAAATTACAATAATTGTGTTATTTACTATATTTTATCTATTAAAAAAATATATTTTCTAAGGATTTGTTCGGGGATGTTTGTCATCTAGTTTTCAGATTTCTTTTATGTCTTTTTCTTCAACTCAAAACTAATTTTTCCTATTCACATCTCCAAATGGCTATAGTAAACTCAAATTCTAAAAGTTCATAACTTCATTATTTCAATACCAAATGAGATTATTTTTTATTTATATAAAATTTCAAGGATAACGAAACAATATCCATATTGATACTTTTTTTCGAACATATTTTAAGTTTTTACACTTTTTTTTTTATTCCAAACATTGTTTTCAACTAAATACACATTTTTAAAACTCAAATTCAAATTTCTCCAAATCTATATCTCCTAAACCTTCCTCAAATGGGCCCTAGTACAGGTATTTATGGATCGGATTAGATTCTAGTGTATTAGAGTTCAATCCGTGGTCCAATCCATGACATCCAGATTGAAAAAATCCCAATCAGTGAGACTCACAATCTAGTCCAATCTAGTCCATTAATATTGAATTTCGCGGATTCGAATTACATATTCAATCCATAAACTATAAAAACTAAAATTAAAAACATCAAAGCATAAAATAGTTCAATAAAATAAAAAAGCAATCAAATTCAAGAATTCGATAAGGAAATAAATTTTAGCATAACAATTCAATGCAACAAACAAAGTTCAGACTTCAACCTATATACTTATTTATTAAAAAAATTTAAGAAAAAATAATATCTATAAATTAATATAAGATTCGGATTCACGAGTTATACAGATTGAAAAATCTTAATTTGAAATTCAATTTGTAGTCTTTTAATTTATTGGTTTCTTAATCCAATTTAATTTAGTGGATTGAACATGATTGAGCGGATTTACAGATTCGGTAAACTCCCATATTTACTAAGGTAAGCCTTTTGTTGGTTGTTGGGCTTTGGCGTAAAACACACGTATACACCCCCATGTAGCTAGTAAATGGGCCTAAAAGTGATGTTCAGCATACCCAATCGGTTTGGTGTACACTTGTTGAGCCCACCTATCTTACATTGTGAAAGAGAATCTCTGCCCTTTTAAAAATTAATAAATTAAATTCTCATCAGGGGAAAGAAATTAATTAAAAAACAAAAACAAAAATAAATAAAATCTTCCTTTTCAAAGCAGTTGTGTTGGACAATTTAATTATGGAGGAGTTAGTTGACGTTGAATTATTGGTTTTCCTTTTTTGTTTTGTTTCTATTATGCTATCTCTGAGTAGGGGTCAATGGTTATTGAGGAATGACCCTACCAATAATGTCATATGAAAAACAATACTTAAAGACAAGATTTTAGCACCAATGCTAAGAAAAGGGTTTGCACCAAAAGCAATAAAGGGATAATAAAAATAAAAAAATAAAAATAAAAACAAGAAAAAAAATGTTGTTGATTGATTAGGAATAATCGTTAATCATTATCTCCACTAAATTAATATGGTTTTTAGTGTCACGCATCTAATGATGTTTCCACTAAGCACACCTTTGAAGACGATTGAAATCCTCTGTCCAAATTTTCCTATCTTAAATCGTATCCAACCACTTATATACAAGAATTCACTGCAAGAACAATGACCAAAATTACAATTTAAAAAAAAAAAAGATACGGGAGGAGTACATTGCCGATCGATCTTCGAGATGAGCCAGAATATTGTTGACCAAAAATGGATTGATCGTCGGAGGAGCTGGCAAAGAGCTCGCCGGAGATACCATGGGAAAATAGACGGGTGGTGCAAAGGAGTGGTGAGGGAAGTCTGAAGGTCTTCCAAAAACTTTGTTATAACTTGTTACAGTAACGGACGTTAAGTCTTTAAAACTCATTTAACATATGCATTTTGTATTGGGTGGACAAGATTTTGGGACAACATTTCTTGACAGGATTTGAGTCCCTTAGAAGAAATGCAAACTGCCTCCTAGTTGATTTGATTAGCTATTTCCAAAGAATTCTAGGGGGGGAAAAAAAGCAGGTTACAATAATAACCCAAAAAGAGTTATACTGCGACAAAATCTATTATTTTTACATTATCAATAAAAATCATTTTTTTATTATAAAGTTATTGAGAACAGAAATCCGTAAGTATATCAGAGTATCCCAATTAAGTTAGCACATTTTTAGCACTCTTATTATTTACTCATCCCCAATATTTTATTAAGAAAATAAGAAAAAAAAAACAATAATTCAAGTGCAACATAGTACAAACTAGCCACAAAACACAAAATAAGTAAACAGTAATACATGTTTTAATTATTGTTAGATTAATTTTTTAATAGTCTAATATATGATCAGAGTAGTTCTTTATTGTGTCATTCAAATTTTTATAACGGTTATTTACAGATGGTTTCGTTAAAAAGAATAATGAAATAGTTAGAAAAAATAACAATTCATACCTTAAAAAACTAATAATAACAATTCATACGGAATGAACAAAATAAAATGTGTTGAGATTTGATATAATTATCAAATATTGATTGAAATTATTCTTCATGATTGTTTTCAATTTTTATATTAATTGATTGTGATAAAGGAAATTTAAATTTATTTATGTTAATTTACATATTAAGAAATAGGAAAGTTCTTAGTTACAGAAGATTTGACATATCTGCATAACTTACTCATATTTGTGTTTGTAAACTTATATTTATATGAAAGCCCATTTATAGTGCTCCTTACTAGTAAATCTTCTCTTTCCTAATCCGTAGATAAAACCATGTTAATCCTTTATCACCTTCTTATATCTATTATTCTCTTATTATTTACTTATTATTTTTATTTTTCAATATGATATCAGAGCCAACATAACCGAATATTTTGAAGGCTCTTGTGAATAGTCCATACCCACCGTGTAGGAGGTGGCATCATCACATCCATAACCGAATCCGTTGCTAAATCACAATTGGTGTCATCGTCATCTGAAACGGATGGCAGTCTTATAGTCCTCTAAATAGGTACTATGTGTCTTAGTGCACGTGTGTGTTACCATAATCGTGTTAAAAAAACGAATAGAGAAAAAAAATAAATATATATTGAAAAAGTTTGAGGGGAAAAAAAAAACGTTCATAGCATTTGTTTTGCTTTTTGGCATACAAACATGAAAAAAAAAATGGAAAGAGTTAAAAAAAAAATTTGAATTTGAAAAAAAAAAAAAAAAAGATCTTTTATGATCCATTGATTCCTCCTCGATCCCTTATCCTTGATCTCTTGATATCATTGACAGTTGATCGTATTGATCTCATTAAATCAAATTGAAGCTTATGCTGTGAAGCTCGTGTGGATTTGAGCCTGACATGTGAAGCTTTCCAAGTTAAAGCATGTGCTGTGAAGCTCATACAAATTTGAGCTTGGCATGTAAAACTTCTAGAAATCAATCTGGTGTGAAACTCATATAAACTTGAGTCTGGCATGAGAGAATTCCAAAATTGTTCTTGAAGTGCAAGTTGGTATGTACCAACTTGAAGGGAAGTGTTGAGATTTGATATAATTGTCATATATTGATTAAAATTATTATTTATGATTGTTTCCAATTTTTAGATTGATGGATTGTAATATAGGAAATTTAAATTTATTTGTGTTAAAGTACATATCAGGAAATAGGAAAGTTCTTAATTATAAAAGATTTGACATATTTGGGTAATTTACTTATTTTTATACTTGTAAACTTATATTTATATAAGAGCTCATTTATAGTGCTTTTTACTAGTGAATCTTCTCTTTTCTAGTTTATGGATGAAACCACGTTAATCTTTTATCTTTTATTTATTTATTTATATCTTTTATTCTCTTATTATTTACTTATTATTTTTATTTTTCAATAAAATGGTTCTACTGTAATGGAGCAAAAATCATTTTGCGTTTTTATTATTTTTTTCATCCTTATTTCATAAGCTAGGGTGGAGAGGGCATCATTTTTTTTTATATTTTGTCAGCCAGATTTCAATTTGGAAATTTTTTTTTGTTGGATAAATAGGTTTCACATCCTTTATTTATTTATTTATTTTTTTATAGCTAGAACAATTTACTCATTCTTGATTAGAAGATCTTTTGACACCAAATTTGTTAATGGTTAACAGCTTTACTTTTATATTTCCCCCACTGCATAAGTAATCACTAACTAATTAAAGAGATTCGATTTGATTATGTGAACGTGCCGTATACATAATAGACTTGATAATGTGAGGCACTTCTTTAGCAAGTATTAGCTATCTTCATCTAAACAAGAAAATCACATAAAAAACGACACAACTCTGCATCTAAGCAAAACGACAACAAAATACATGCTTACCCTCACATATACGACCATTAATTACTTTAGAAAATTGACTTGTTGGAGGATATACATTGGTTACTAGAATTTCAAGAAATATCTCAGCCGGTTTATATATATATATATATATATATATATATATTATTGGTTGTTGTATGATTTTTAATCAAGCTAGACATTTCATAGAGTAATCACCAATTATTTACATACTTACTTATCCCAAAAAAAGAAAAAAAACCCCAATTATTTACATGTTCTTAGGATCTTCAAATTGGAGATTGTAGATGTATTGATAGATTTGTTGGCAATTAAAATTCAACTTCGTTATACTTATTAACATTAAAAAAAAAAATCAACTTGGTTATTACAATCAAGATGGTAGCCTAATTAATAATTAGTGTTATTGAGTTTACGTTGTTTCATAAATTCAAGATCTTGAAATCAATTTTTATATAACTTAAATTAGACTATTTTTAGATTATCGGTTTAATATTCATTACACTCACAATAGCTACGGTGATATGATAACTCTACAAAATAAAGTTATTTTATCTCTTTTGCCTGTGCTAATTGGCTATATTTTTTTAGCATTTTAATAAATTTAAGGCTAATTTAGTTTAATTTTGTAAAATTTTAATTTAGAATAGTTTATTTTGATTTTGTACAATTTTATTTAATTAGTTTATTATTAATTTTCATATATTATTATTAATTTCCCCTTCTAAATAATTAATTGTCTCATTTGTGCAGGTTAATTAGGTGAAATTTGGAGGCAAAATGGCTAATTAAAAGCTCAAAAAAGGATTAGAATTTGAATTAGCATTGGAGTCTGCCCATGGCCACATGCAAGAGGAGCTACGCGTGCCACACATGTGTTTTACGCCGTCGGATCTCGCCCAGAACACACCAGATAGCGTGCGCAGCCACTGCCAGACAGGGCGCGTTAGTGACAGAAGTGCATCAAGCTCACTCACACCCCTTGCCGGTTCTTGTGCGCGCGTGTCTAGTGGTTCCCTCTTGTGCCCAAGTCTTCGTCCATCCAATCTTTGACACGAGTCCAAGTGGGCTCCAGCCTTTCCCAACGCCCCGTTAGGAACACGACACGTGTTGCAGGCACAACAAAAGCCCCCAAATCAGCTGCACTAGCTGCAGCCAAAGAAAAGTAAAGAAAAAAAAAAGTGAAAAGAGGTTTAGGGGGTTCAAAGGAGCAGCAGGGGTTTTGGAGGCCGAGAATGAACAGGAAGCCAAACCCAGAAGAAGAAAGAGGAGAGAAAAAGAAAAAAATATATAAAAATAGAAAAAAGCCAAAAAATAGTAGTGTAGGATTTTTAGGTTTAGGATTTTAGTTTTAATTTTTAGTTTTGGACTTTAGTTTTCAATAATTTCAAGGGAGATAGCATTAAAGAGCAAAGAGGAGAAGATGAGAAATTGGAGAAAAACTTGAAGATTTGTGGAAATAATCATTGGTTTTCATTCCTTTTTCTTATCTATTTTATTTTTATAATATTTGAATGCTTGAACCCTTGATTTGCTTAATTTTGTGTTTATTTTCATTTATGGGTATTGTGTAGTTTGTTAGTTCTAGAATTTGATGTAACTCTACTTGAACTATGTTTTGATGATTTAGTTAGTTGTTAATCCAATATCATTTCAATTCATTTGTGTTCTCTATGCTTAATGCCTCTAGTTTATTTTTCCAAATAGATTAGTTGATTTTGATATGTAGAATTTGGCACTTGTGAAAGGGAATTTCATATGTCGGATTTGAGATATACAACCTAAATAGTATTGAGTTCCAGAGGCCAATAATACTTGGGTAATCACATTTATGGCTTGATCTTAATGAATGTTTGTGCATTTTAGTTAATAAGAATATCAATTTTAGATGTTCATGCATACTTTCTCATTTAACAGTCAGTAGAGGTTATGATGTTAGATTAGAGTCATTGATTAATGGATTAGATAAAGTTGATTAACAATTGCTAAATCAGATAAGCATAGGAATAATAAGGTGAAATCCCTAGAACCTTACTTGTGTCTTTTTATTCATTCGATTTTATTCAGTCATTTTAGTTTACTTTATTTATTTTAATTTACATTTTTGTTATTTTTCAATCTATCGTTCAAATAATCCTAACACTAATAAATTTTGATAATGAACTCAAATTTAAACATGATTCTCGTGGGATCGACAATTTTATTCATCTTATATTACTTATGCAACTCGTGCACTTACGAGATTTTACACAACATGATACTTTTCTAATTTCCATATCCAAACAATTGTGACCTTTATTATTGTACTTTTTGTTTGTACTTCTAAATGGGCAAATAATAACTGAAGAGTACCGTTATCATCTCAGAACTAGCTACATTTATTTATCTCATTTGCAAGAGGAAGAAACAAAATTACACCTCATTTTCAGATTGAAAAACAAAATTTATATATATTACATAAATTTTTTTTATGGTGATTTCCTACCACGGCAGAGCATCTTGAAAACAATAACCCTAATAATAATAAAAATAAATAAATAGCACTTGTAAATAAAATGCACTTTTTTCCCCCCTAAAGTAGATAAATGCACTTCAAAACGTTGATAGTTTTATCACAATATAATATTTTATATGACGTATGAAGAAAAGTTCTTTATCATTAGTAAAGAAAGAGATAAACACAACAATTAGAATGTCATTTTCATGTTGTTTCTTCTTTGTTTATTTACCTAATATAATATGCTAATTTGAAAGAACATTGTCAGCTGATAAAAATTGTACTCTTATTAATGGAGGTTTGTAGACTCGCTAATGTATAGAAAAGTATTATAGCATTAAATTAAAGAAATAATGTTCGTAATAGCTCTAAAAAAGCTTTCCATTGGACTTTTTTTTTTTTCTAACTCATGCGTTGGACTTTTTTAGTGGTCTGTTTTGTTGCTTTTTAGCATTGATTGTTCTTATTGATCAATCCAATTTATAAATGTGAGGTTTTCCAAATCACCCATGGAAAATTATAGATTAGACCTTTAAATTTTTATTAGTTTGATTATGATATATCAACGACAAAAATAAGCTAACTATATCAAAATATATGCAAGATTAGGAAATCTCAAAGCTTTTTAGCAACACTAGTTTAACACGTGTTCTGCGCGAGTGAATAATATATTACTTAGAAATAAGAATTTAACAAGAAAATACAAAAAAAGAAAAGAAAAGGTACAAAATAACAAAACAAGAAAAAAAAAAAAAAAAAAAAAAACCAAAACTCCATACGAAACTTAAAAAATAAAAACTGAAACTTCTTTATGAAATTTCACAAAACTTTAAACAAAATCCTTTCTGATCATATTAAAATATATAAGAATTTAACGAGAAAATTAAAATAAAAGAAAAGAAAAGGTACAGAATAACAAAACAATAAAAAAAACAACAAACCGAAACTCCATATGAAACTTGAAAAAAAAAAAAAAAAAACCAAAACTTCGTACCAAAGCTCCAAAATAATTAAGACAAAACTTTTTTCTAATCAAATTAAAAAATCATAAAGAAACTCCAAAAAAAAAAAAAAAAACTCCATAAATTAAAAAAGAAATAAAAAAAAAGCACATGACGAGATGAAAGCATTTTTAATTAGATTAAAAAATCACATGGAAAACGCCCTTATGAAACTTTAAAGAAAAAACTATAAAAAAAAATATATTCTCACTTTTTATTATTGATGATGGAAATAGATTTGTGTTTAAATAGATAAATAGAGGATTATGTATATGTGTGTGTATATATATATATATATATATATATGTAATGAGAAACAAAAAAAAATTAAAAGAAATTAAAAACAGAGATAAAAGAAGAAAAAATGATAAAAGCAAAAAAGAGAAATGAAAAAAAAAAACGATGGGTTGATATATATATTGTCACATATGTTAAGATATATTTTGAGAGATGAAAAAGATAAAAGAAATAAATAAAAATAAAAGCATAAAAGAAACTAAATAAGAGAAGAAAAAGATAAAGATAAAAGAAAGAAAGAAGGATAAAAGCATAAAAGAGAAGCAAAAAAAACAATGGGCTGACACAAGGTAAAGGAAGGAGAGAGCATTATTGGCTCTTTTATAGATGTTAATATTAAAATTTATATATATTAAGATAAAAGTAAGATTAAAAAACCATAAAGAAACTCCAAAAAAACTCCATAAATTAAAAAAGAAATATTAAAAAAAGCATATATCGAGATGAAAGCATTTTTAATCATATTAAACAATCACATAGAAAACGCACTTATGAAATTTTAAAGAAAAAACTAAAATATATATATATATATATTCTCACTTTTTATTATTGATGATAGAAATAGATTTGTGTTTGAATAGATATATAGAGAATTATTTACATGTGTGTGTATATATATATACACATGAGAAGCAAAAAAGATAAAAGAAATTAAAAAAAGCGATAAAAGAAGAAAAAAAGGATAAAAACAAAAAAAGATAAGTGAATATAATGGGTTGGTGTGTGTATATATATGGTCACATATGTTAAGATATGTAATGGGAGATGAAAAAGATAAAAGAAATAAATAAAAATAAAAGCATAAAAGAAAATAAATGAGAGAAAAAAAAGAGAAAAAGAAAAAAGGAAAAAAGAAGGATAAAAGCATAAAAGAGAAGTAAAAAAAGAATGGGTTGATCCATGGTAAAAGAATGTGATAATATTATTGACTCTTTTATATATATGTTAAGATGTTAAGATAATATAAAATAAGATTAATATTAATATTTAAGAGGAAAACATAAGGTAAAAAAAAAAACTCACCATTTTGACGCTTTTTTTTTTTAATGCAATTATTTTGGCCAGATTTAAATATTTCTTTAAGAACCAAAAAGTATAACAAAAGAAAATAAATATAAATTGGGGAGACCCACGTTCTTACAATAAAAAGAATTAATCTTATATATCTCTCTCTCTCTCTTGAAGGAACGTATCTCTTTTCTTAAGTGAGAGATTTATTATTATTATTATTTGGCTAAAGATTTTAAGTAAGAGACTAATAATACGATCCTTCTTACCCTTTTAGATTATTACTACAAATTTTTTTTGGGGATAAGGATTATGTGTGGCAATTCGTGTCACGTGTCGGGTTCGTGTCATGTTAGAGTCATGTCGATTTTTTTCTTCTCCAAGTCGAACACGACCCGTGACACGAAAACGACTTCAAACCATGACACGAACACAACACGAACCCGTAATGGGTTGACACGACACAAACCGAATTTGCCCCGCGACATGAAATTGACCCGCGACATGAAATTGACCCATGACACAAACTGAACCTACGATACGAATTTGATCCGAATTGAACCCATAACTTGAATTGGACCCAAATTGAACCCGCAATTAATTTGAATATGACACAAAAACCAATTCAATTTAAGCAAATTATATCCCAAATTCATAAAAAACCTAGAAGAATAATGATTTACCTTCAATAAAAACATACTATTGACAAAACAATAAGTTTTAAGGATTGTTTTCAAATAGAAAATCATAAAATTAAACTTCCAACTCAAGTGCAAAGTTCACAATAAGGATGGCTATTGCATTTGTATCATTTAGATGTCAAATTGTGATGCGCCGGATCTAATTTAAGGGCGTGTCTAGTTTACATAAAATGGAAAGTAAATATAAGTAGCCATTTTTTTTTCTTCTCATTTAATTATGCATTTTATTTATAAAATAGGTAATTAAATTTTTAATTATCCTATACAATATAAGGAATAAATATAAAGAGTTTCAATCCTTACATTTTCCTTAATATTGATTTCTTGTTAAAAGAAAAAAAGAAAAAAAGAAATCTACTTATCTACTCTTACGAAGTGTCATGTAATATTAGTAATTTTCATACCGTAAATAATTATGGTGCCATTTAATTTTAAGGTTAATATATATAATTTCTTATAATATTTTCAATCTCATTATCTTTTTTAATCACATTTTTTTATTGGCTAAATGCGTTCTGCTAGTGATTTGATTGATCAGTTATGACTGAAATTGTTATGTTAAAATTGATTGATTTCTCAAAAATTAATTATAATTTTTGTTATTTTTTAAAAAAAATAAAAATTGAGATGAAAATTTTAGGTTATGAAGTCCAAACTCATGATAAAAAATTGGAATGCTTTCTACTTTATGCTCTTCTTCTTTACGCATTTTATTAACACTTTTTTTCGCTTATTTTCTAAAATTGATGTTTTTAAAAGAAATTTCATTAAACTCACTAAGGATATATAAAATACAAAACATAAGAAACTTCGTATTACATAAGATAAAATCATTCAATAAGAATGGATCCATTAGTAAAATCTGATGACGCTCAAAAGAAAATACGTATGCTTGAGACCCGATAACGGGAATATGTCTCAGCACACTGAAATCGAGTACATGTAAAGCTCTTTTTAACAAAACTCCGACAATCAATGGATTTTCCCGATCAATCGAGGGCCACGACTCAGTAGCACTAGGACCACTACTAACTCCTCATAAAAGTAACTCTAGTGGAACCAAAATACCGTCAAGACTCAGATCTGACAGATAAACAACCAACTTGGAAGGTGAAAAAAACCACCTCCATTATTATAAATAACAAAAGGAAATAAAATATCCAAAGAAAAGACAACAAAGTATCGTCATTATTACATACAAATTTAGCCACCAAAAAATAAAAAACCAATCACATGGAAAGAGTTCTTGTCAATAAAACGAACCACATCGTTGGAAGAAACTAGGTTGTTGAAGCCGAGCTGCTATAGGACCTCCCCGGCACATGACAACCATGCACCCGCACCAACTATCCTATTCACAGCGTACTCCTTCCCACAACGCTCATCTTCCTGTCATGGGCTTGTCTCTACTAAGAGTCTCATTGTATAATTCTTACCTTCATTTCTAAGGTTGGAAAACCAAAGACAAATCAAAGACTACATTCGAAATATGGCCCCAAGAAAAAAAAAATTTGAAAAACTCTAATCCTTAGGCGTTAGAGAGAGAGAGAGAGAGAGAGAGAGAGAGAGAAAGAAGAAATTTTTTTTTTTTTTGGGTAAATCATTTTTTTAATACTAATTGCACACCCTTTTACTTCATTAATTTCCCACCAACACTTTTTGCTCTTACCTCTCTCTCTCTCTCTCTCTCTCTCTTACATGTGTAGCTAAGCGTTTGTTGTTGTCTCTTGCTTGTTCAACGCTCCAAAAACAGAAAGCTCAAAACAAATAAAAAAAAAAAAAAAAAGAAGCATCATCCACTTAATGATTCTCACGTCCCACAAGAAGAAGAAGAAGAAGAAGAAGAAGAAGAAGGTCATTTAATTTCATTATTCTTTTTTTCTTTTTCTCTCAATCAAGACCCTTTCTTTCCTTCAACCCAACTCCACCCCTCCATGACTCTTTCTCTCTGAATCTTTCTCACAAAATCCCAACAACAATTATTCCCTTTTTTTTAAAAAAATTTTTTAAATAAAAAAATATTTCAAGAAAAGGGTCTTTTTCATTGCCGGCCATGACCGAGGTCCTCCACTCTCCTTCCCATTTCGCTTCGTCCTCAAGAAGAAGCTCTTCTTCTTCCTACGAGGGTGGTGGTGGAGGAGGAGGAGGAGGAGAGGGAGATTTCTCCGTGACGGACTGTGACATAGCCGAGGAGACCAAGGCCAGTGTCGGCGACGGTGACGGTGACGGGCAGAGTAGAGATCAGCTGTCTTTGTTGGCGTTGCTGGTGACCCTTTTCAGGAAATCCTTGATTGCCTGCAAGAGTGACAGGAGGGAGCTCTGCTCCATGGAGATCGGCTGGCCAACCAACGTCCGCCACGTGGCGCATGTCACCTTCGACAGGTTCAATGGCTTCTTGGGTCTGCCTGTTGAGTTCGAGCCTGAAGTCCCCAGGAGGCCCCCCAGTGCCAGGTTTATAAGAACATAGCTTTTCTTTTCCCTTTTTTTTTTTTAAATTTTTTAATTTTTTTAAAGGTTGAAAACTTTAAATGCAAGGTGGGTTTTGTTCTTTTGGTTCTTGGAATTGAGAAATTTTTGGGTTTGGATAGGCGGGTCGGCTCTCTCTCTCTCTCTATTGTTTTTTTTTTTTTTTTTTTTTGAGGGTTTCTAAAGTTGCATTGGTTTATTCAGGTACATTTCGGGCTTTGGTGATTATTTGATTGTTGTTTTGATTGCAACGTAAATGTGGGTTGTGCATATTTTATTTTATTTTATTTTAATTGGGGAAAATTGCATTCGGCTATTAGTGTACACTTGGGCTTTGGTGATTATTTGATTGTTGTTTTGGTTGAAATGTGAATGTGGGTTTGCTTTCGGTTTGCATGTCTTTGACTTGGGAAGTTTTTGGTTTGGATTTGTAAGTTCTGTATTTCTTATTTCTAAGGTTGCATTGGCATATCTTGTCAATTTGTTTGATTGTGTGTTGTGGTGAAATGTGATTGTGGATTTTGTATTGTAATGTTCCGGTTGTTTTTTTGGTTTGTTATAAATCGTAGATTTTTTCGTTTCAAGAGGTGCATTGGCTTATTCGAATGCCTTGCATTGTGAATTTACTATGTTTTTTCATATTCATTTTGTGAAAGGATTATGCAACACAACTAAGCTTATTGAATTTGCACCGAAGTGCTTTAGTTTCATTTTGTGAAAGGATTATGCAGCACAACTCTGCTTATTGGATTTGCACCAAAGTGCCTGGTAGGCTTCCCAATGGCAGAAACATTTGGGGGTTTTTTGTGATGTTTTGTTTATTACTGTTTCGGTTCATATGTGGATGCGGATTTTGTGTTGTTGTGAGCGTTGTTCATTTGGCTGAGGGTTCTTGGAATTGAGAATTAGTTGGGTTTGCAAAGGTTCATGTAATGTATATATTGTTAGGCGCTGTTCTTTTGAAGGACGGTTTTTTCCCCTCAAATATTAGCTAAAATGAAACTGTTGCTGCAAGGTTACATGACTTTTCATTAAAACATATTTTTATGGTTTATCCAAACCGTCAAATTGTATAACAATTGCACCTATTTCCGGGTTTCACTTTACCGAAAGAGAAGGAAAGGAGCATGTATGTGTTGTATTGGAGAATCTAACTTGAATAATTTGCAAAGCTTTGTTTCCGGGCTGATGTGTTTGCATTTGTTCCGTGATGTCTTAAATAGTTAATACTCTCTATCCTGTAATTAGCATGTGACAGACAAACAAGAGATTACTCTTAATTTGTCAGCCAACATTAGAGTTGAAAAATATATATATATATATATATATATATATTTTTGGGGGGGAGACTATATGCAGTTTACTGGTTATTATTTGAAAGTCTAGTAAATAAAGTAATTTTGTTGGCTTTCTGATATGAATTTCATATTTGCAGCACAACTGTTTTCGGAGTTTCCACAGAATCCATGCAGTTATCTTATGATTCCAGAGGGAATAGTGTGCCAACAATTCTCTTACTTATGCAAGGAAACTTGTATGCTCAAGGAGGCCTACGGGTATCACACTTCACTTCATATCTACTATTTTTTTCCTTACCTTGTATCTTTTGATGTTATTTGGTATTTGAAACATAAAGGGGTTATATTGGATCTCTCTGTCTCTCTGTCTCTCTTCTTCTTCTTTTTTTTTTTTTTGACCATGTAAAAGAGGATTGTTACGTTTCATAATTTACAGTTGAGTTCCAAATTATATGTTGGTTTTATTTTCTATTGGAGATTTGACAAATAGCTCAATTTTATCATGTTTAGGCAGAAGGGATCTTCAGAATCAATGCAGAAAACAGTCAAGAGGAATTTGTCCGTGACCAATTAAATAGAGGAGTTGTACCGGAAGGCATAGATGTACACTGTCTGGCAGGACTTATCAAGGTGATTAATTTTAGCTTAACATTGCTTTAGGATCTGTATGGAGGTAATAAGTTGATTTCCAATGTTTTATGGGGCCCTTTTCTCTAGGTCCAGAACAATCAATTTGGTGTGTGTGATATTGATGTTTGCAAATTATGTTGTTGATCGATTTATGTGCTTTAATTGCATAGGCATGCTAAATAAGTACACATTGCAGCATGCTACCAAGTTATTTTACCATGTCCTGGGCTAGGAATTGGAAAGATGACACAAAGTTTACTAGTCATAAATGTGCTTGCAATGTTTCCTATTATTTTGCCTCTAACCTTATGTCCGTGGGGTTATTATGGAAATTGCATTTCTGGTATGCTTTTTGGAGTTTGAAAAATCTAATGAGACCAGTACTGCTACTTCTGTAATTCACCTCAATTTCCATATTTCCACACCAGCAACTTCAACAGTGTTATAATGTCCTAATCATTAACCTGTTGGTTTCTCCAACCACCAACACCCTTTCCAATTGCCGATCCTGCATAGTCAATCAGCGACATAGGCAAAGACTTTAAGATTTATATATATATATATGTGTGTATATATATTATGGCCAAAACATGGAGACTGATTCTGCAATTTCTGCTTTCAGTTGCTGCATGTTGCCTCTGTCTAGTGCATTGACATCTTTATCTAAAATAAAAGAGACTCCTTTTGGTTCCAGTGATTGAGACCCATGGCAAAGGTTTTAATTTTTTATATGTTTTTTTAATCTTTTTAAGTTTACCCTTTATGTACGAAAGGATTTATTTGAACCCTTTAATTACTGTTTGTGGCTCTTATTCCTTGCGTCAATGCTTTTTGTCGAATATATGCTTGCAATTAAAATAAACATATGCTTGTCTTGTTTTGATTGCATACTCTATTTACAAATCTCTTTTTATGGAATAGAGACTTCCAAAAGGCATGCAAATAAGTTTTCAAAGAAACAAGTGCATGAATGTACAATTTTTCATTATTAAACAAATAAGTCCGATATTTCTAAAATCCTTCACATTGTATTATCTTCTTCTTCTTCTTCTTTTTTTTTTGTTTTTTTTTTTTTTTGTGTCCCCCCCCTCTTTCATATAGCGTGGAATAATCAATCCTTTATGGTGCACGTAGTGGAAAATTTCTCGTGCAGGCTTTGGAGTGTTTCCCTGATTGTGCTAGGATTTCTGTCTTGAATATTTATCATGTATTATTTTCTTATGGTTGTCTGCCTTGATGCCTTGTGACCTTGCGTGAATGTGGATCTCCAGAATGAGTATTTTTCTCCTGTTCCTGTTTTTCGTCTGAAATATTAACCTTTTTGTTGATCATTTAGGCTTGGTTTAGGGAACTCCCGACTGGTGTTCTGGATTCACTGTCGCCTGAGCAGGTAATCCAATGCCAGACAGAAGAGGAGTGTGCTGCACTTGTGAGGCTTCTTCCCCCCACTGAAGCCGCACTGTTGGATTGGGCCATCAACTTGATGGCAGATGTTGTCCAACACGAAGATCTGAACAAGATGAATGCGCGCAACATCGCTATGGTTTTCGCGCCGAACATGACTCAGGTGAGGAATTTTGCAGTATCATTGTGTACCAAGCATACCAGCTAAGCTTGCATCCACTTGGAGTATTAGATGATATCGGCAGTTGGCTTGACGGTTTTACAATCTAAAGACGAGCAATGATTGATTTTTGCGACTGATGTTGGTTGCAGATGGCAGATCCTTTAACTGCACTGATGTATGCTGTCCAAGTGATGAACTTCCTCAAGACGCTCATCTTGAAGATGCTGAAAGATAGAGAAGATTCCATAATAGATCCTGCTCCTGCTCATCATTTAGAGCCTTATGACGAGAATGGACACCAGAGTCCTTCCCAGACTTGCACCAAAGATAAGTCCCAAGATGGTGAAGAGTCGGAGCAAGTTTTGATTGCTGAAAAACCTAGTGTAGGAAGTTCCCTCGAGTCTAACCAACACAACAATCCAACTGACGAAGAGGTTGAGAATTTCATGAGCTCTATTGAGAAACTAAACTGTGATGGTGAAGATGGGTTTTGCGAGACTTCAGCAACAGTTAACACTTCGATCAACAGAGTGAACTGTATGACAGATGGAGTTCAAGGAAACGGTGGAAAGAGCAAGGCCGGTCAATCCAGTAACTCAAATTTCAAAAAAGGGCCAAGAAAAGTAGGCGGTCAGCAACATGTAATTCAGGCATCGGGTCACGTCGAGAAAACAAAAGGAATTAGCAAGCTGAGTCGCATGGACTCGAGGATGGAGCTGATTGAAGCATGGCGCTAAAGGAAAAAGGTGAAAAGGTCAACGAGGGGTTGGACTTTTTTTTAACTGACTATGACATTGTTGCAGTGTAAGTTTGATCAAGTCTGTAATTGTGAATTTGTGAGGAAGCTTTGTGAATTTGTGTCCATGTATGTTCTCGGGTTGCTTTGAGTGATTTTTGCTTTTAACCTGTTCTGATTTCAGGGATATGGTACTCTCTTTAATATTCCACTAATATTGCATTTGAGGTTTCATTTAGAGTTGGTTTCTTGTGTTTGTAATTTGTTTTCGGTTCCATCTTTTTTTGTTTTGTTTTTTCGAATCCATCAACTTTTTCTTTCTCTGGCCTATGGAAGAAAGTGGCCTAACTTGTACCTTTCATCATATACTTCCCCAAAATGTGAGCAAAATGTGTTTTGCCATTTCTTTGAATGGTGGTTTCTGGTCTGGTCAAGTGGCATATTGGAATTTGAAAAGTGGAGATATCATAGTTGGTCAAATAGGGAAAAAAAAAAAAAAAAAAAAAAATCTGATTCTGTTGTACTTTCCAGCCTTGGAATGTGTTTGACATTTACAGTTGTTTGGTAAGAGTGTAAGAGAGAAAAGAAAGAGGCAGGAAGACAAGAAGGGATAAAGGGAAGAATTTCAAACCCCGTAAAATATCTTAATTTTGATCTCTCATAAATTAAAAAGATTATTAAAGGGATTTTAAACTCAATGTCAAAGAGAAAAACATCTCCTTCCATATGCATTTTTCTCTCTTAGGTGATCTATCACTCATCAAAGAGAGAGAAATTAATCTCTTTTTGGTTGGAACAAAAATCTTGGTAAAAAAAAAAGTGTTTTCCATAATCAAATCAGAAACCGTTATATGTGAAAGACGATGCGCGTTTTAATCCTAGCGGTCGGATGTCGTTTAGTTGTACAAACAACATGTTTGGAGGTTTGCTACTTATTTAAGTTAACAAATTGAAGCTATATTGCTTTGTAATCAAAAAATTTTCTTTCGAATAGTAAGAAAAACGACAGATCATTCATATGGAAAAGAAAAAATTAATTGTGTTGACAAGCTACATGTCGTCTCACGCACAAACAACTTGTCTTTTATTAACAAGCTCACATGCCCTACAGATTTCGTAGTTTGAGATATAGCTTTAGAATATAAAGGAAAAATAAGATAAAATCACCCGGAAAAAGAGCTAGAAACAAAAAAAAAAAATCTATAAAATTCATATATTGGCAATAATGGAACCTTTATTTTATTATTAAGTTCTTATTTGAAAAAAAAAAAACAAAAAAACATAACATTCTTAAGTTTGATCAAATGAGAACATCACTTTTCCATCTTTACAGTTCCATCTAATTATCTCTGTGTGTGTCTGTGTGTCTGTGTGTGTGGGTGACCCCTACAATCATGGTATCAACACCCATGGCTCGCAGTTCATTGGTTGCCTACATCATGATACAAAATTTACGTATAAGTATTTAAAAATAAGAAATAAAAATTTACCGTCCCTATACTAAAAACTTAATACATCACACACCCACTAAACATCATATTTGCGTACAATTATGATATAAATAATTGTTAACATAATTTGTTGCAACAATTATTTAGTATTCATGGGTACGTTACATGCACGTCTTTTCCTTTTAATTTGCCATTTTGTTTTCTTGAAAATATGTATAAAATTAGGTGTTATCTTTTTTCTAATGTTGGAATTCACGTTTGAAAAGTATAATTGATTGTGGGTATAATCTACTGATAATTTCACATCTGACTCTATTATGTGTAAAGTTCAAATCCTCCATAATTTAAAAAAAAAAAAATACAAACATGTATTTTGAAACATGAATTACTACCTGTACACCGTTCATGATGGGCATTTCCACGTCCATGAGAATGAAGATCAAAAGAGGCCCCTTAAGGTTCGTTTGGTTCGTTAGTTTGAGTTGAATTTTTGAAGTTTAAATAGTAAATTTTGTTGACTTTTCAGAAAAGACAAAAAACTTTTTGAGAAAAAAACAAAGACTCTTGAGGAAAAAGACAAAACTTGAGCTTGAAAACTTGAGTTTGAGCTTGTGAACCAAACATATGCTAAGTTTGCGACCAAAAAACTGTGCATTAGTCGAGTGAAGGAGCAATCATCGTCAATGAGCACAGATATAACTTCTTTTGATCATCATGACCAATAGTTGACTTGTTAATTTCTTCAGCTTGAACGGTAATTGATGAGTTATCAATCGCTGGTTCGTAAACATGATCAGCAGTGGTGGTTGAGTCACTAGTTGCAATTTCCATTAATTTCCTTTGGTCATGGAGCACCATTGTTTCTCGTTGATCGGTTTTTCCTGTGTGGACATAGGAACAATATACTCATTATTGTCTAATTATATGTTATATAACCAAAGAATTTAAAACTTTAAAAGAATAAATTAACTTGCAAATATAAGATTTAAAAATGTATCTTTACCACTTGCTCAATGATGAAAGTCTGGTATAGAAAACTTTGCAGAAGTGCTTGTTTCAATCCTCTATTTATACAACATCTTATATGTTAGGTTGACCTCAACATGCATAGCCAGAACAAGGTTACACTACACAATCCTTTAAGTACTCATTTAGGAAGGCATAGATATTGCTTGGTTGTCCTCGTTGAAACTGAAAAAGATTGGAAATACAAGAACTTAAGTTGTAATCTAGCAAAATGGATTCTCTCTTAGTATCATACACATATGTTTCGGATCTGAAAAATCTTATTGTTCTAAAAATTATAATCTATTAATTCTATTATTTGACACTATATATGTAAGAAAATCTAAAAAGAAAATCCATTTTATAACACAAACCTTAATATCTTCCATCCACAATTGATTTAGAATCTTATTCTATTTGACACATGTTGATTTCAAATTGAAACATTATCGTACTTAGAAATAAATTTGCAGTTAAGTATACACAATACATAAGGAAACAATTATTTCTAAACGGTGTGGGTGATGCAAACCCCACCAAGAATATCGAGACTCGACAATGAAAAGGAACCCAAGAACGTTCTACGATCAGATTTGGATAATTAAGGCTAAAATCTGGTAATTGAAAGTTCATTGAATGATGAGGACATGGCTAGCACAAGAGCATGGAATGCGGATCTTATTCAAGTTCAAGAAGAATCTAGCAAAGGCTAAGTTTAATTTTAGCAAGTTAAATTGGGTTGTAAGGCTTGCATGTCAAGATCTTTACTTTCCTTTATTTGTTTAGGCATTTTTGGCTTTTCGTGGGCGTTTATGGCTGATACTAAAGCCATTTAAAACTTCCAACTTTCCTTTTCTAGTGAAGGTGTGAGATTAACCAATTAAAGGGCTGATTGTTTCCTTTTTCTCTTTTAGGCAAAGTAAGAACTTTTAATTACCAGATTTTAGCCTTAATTAGGATAACTATTTTAGGAACCTTTTTGTAACATTCCGCCTATTATTAGGCATCTTTATTACAGTGAAAGCAGAAGAAATTATTAAGACATGTGAGAGTATTTCTTTTTGATTCTTTGATGAACTATTCGAACTTATCAGAATTTTCCGTGGCGTTCATTATCGACTTATCAAACGGATTTCCACCACCGTTTGTGGCATCTTCCTTATACCGAGGTTCTTGTTTCGCATTAAACAATGGGTTGAGGTCAAATATACCAAGGTTCTTGTTTTTGTTGAAGCAATGGGTCGAGGTCTCCCATCCAAACCTGATCGTAGAACCTTCTTGGGTTCCTTTTCGTTGTTGGGTCTCGTTATTCTTGGCGGGGTTCGCATTAGTGGGAAAGGGGGTTCAGGGTATTTGGTATCATGTTTGAACTTAGGTGGTTTTCTTTCAAATTTATATAATGTGTATCCATAAGACCCGTATACACCTTTTATGTTCTTGAATACAGATCTTTGAGTAATTCAAGTGTTAATTTGCACAATGTCCTTGACGTACTTGCTCTGAGTCAAATAAAGACTTGATTCATTCCCTGTAACTTCAAATACCAGAAAGTAGTTCACTGAGCCAAGAGTCTTCAGAGCAAACTAGGAATTCAAGTCCTGCACAACCTGATTAATAACCTTGGAATTCTCCCCTGTATTCAGAATGTCATCAACATACACCAGAACAAGAAGCAATTTTCCCTGCTTTCTACTAAAGAGCAAGGAACTGTCTGAAACTGAGTTTCTGAAACCCGACTTGAGTAATGCTCCTTTTAATTTCTCAAACCAAGCACGAGGTGCTTGTTTGGGTCCATAAAGAGCTTTATGCAGTTCACACTCATAACCAGGCCTCTGAACATCAACAAATCCTTCTGGTTGTTTCATAAAAACAGTTTCTTGGAACTCCCCATTCAAGAAGGTATTGTTCACATCAATCAGTTGAACATCCCAATTAAAAGTAACAACAAGAGAAAATATTACTCTTATGGTTGAAGGTTTAACAACAGGACTGAACGTCTCAAAATAATCAATTCCTGCTTGTTGCCGAGACCCTTTTGCCACAAGTCTGGCTTTTTATCTTTCTATGCTGCTATCAGAATTATACTTAACCCAAAACACCCACTTGTTACTCACTATATGCATATCATCAGAGGGAGGAACCAGAGATCAAGTGCCATTCTTAATCAGTGCATGGTACTCATTTTCCGTTGCCAGTTTCCACTCAGGATCAGTTAAAGCTTGCTGTGCAGTAACAGGTCCTAAAGATAGCAAATTAGTATCACATACAGGCTTAGACTCAGCGGAAAAGACTTAGGGTTTGAGCGAACCAGTTTTAGAACGAGTGATCATATGATGAGTAGGAAGAGTTTGAGATTGAGAATGAGTTCTTTAGGGAATTAAGGACTGAGAAGAAGAAATGAGAGAACCAGAGTTAGAGGGATTTTCATCAACTGGATTGGACTGAGGTGAAGCTAACTCAGAAGTAGAAAACTCAGATGAAGTGATATGAGATGATTCAGATTGAATTATAGGAAATGGTAATGGATGAACAGAAGAGTGCTCACTACTTGGACATTGTTTGCACTTGGAAGAACAAAACAACTCTTGATAGGGAAAATCTAATTCATCAGACCGTACACTTCGAGAGACATATAGCCTTCCACTTGAATCTAGACATCTATATCCTTTGTGATAGAGACTGTAGCCTAAGAACAAACACTTCCAAGTGTGAAAACTGAAACTTGTGAGAATTGTAAGGACGTAAGAAAGGATAACATGCACAGCCAAATGTTATTAGAAAAGTATAATCTGGTTTTTGTTTGAACAAGGATTCAAAAGGAGTATTGTTTTGCAAAACAGGAGTTGGAAGCCTATTAATGGTATAAACAGTAGATAGGAAAGCATCCCACCAATACTTGAAAGGCAGGTTTGCTTGAGCACGAAAACAAAGACCAGTTTCAACTATATGCTGATGTTTTCTTTCACCAAGACCATTTTGCTGATGAGCATGGGGACAAGGATGTCTAAAGAGAATGCCAAGTTTGGTGAGTAAGGGAAGAAGAGTTCTGTACTCTCCTCCCCAATCAGTTTGGACACATTGAATTTTGAAATCAAATTGTCTCTCAACTAGAGCTTGAAATTGACAGAAAACAGAAAAAACTTCAGACTTTGTTTTTAAAAGGATATATCCAAGTGTAACTAGTGAACTCATCTATAAAATGAATTTAGTAACGATAACCATCAGTTGACATAGTAGGAGAAGGACCCCCAAAGATCAGAGTGCACAATTTGAAATGGTTTGGAAGCATGATTAGATGACAAAGAATAGTGCATTTGATACATTTTACCATATTTGCAAGCAGAACAGAAACTCAATCCTTTTGACACTAAAGCAGGCTTTACATTTTTAAGAACAAGAATGAGTACAGAGATAGAAGGATGGCCAAGCTTCCTATGCCAAACTTCAGTTGGAGAATCAAAGTCTACGTAATTACATGAAGAAGACAACTGTGCAAAATTATTTTTTTGGACAAATGCACAGAATCACAGTCAGACAAAGAATTAGAAGACAACACAGAATTACAAACGACATTACAGAGACAAACTGGAGGAGAATCACAAGCAGACTTGGAAGCATGAGACTTTAGCTTGAATGACAACAGATCCAGCTGATAGAGTCCATCTTTAAGTGTGCCTTGGAGCAAAACACTTCCTGAGGACTTATCCTTAATGAGACAACAATCAGAATGAAACTCAATGAGAACATTATTATCCTTTGTGAATTGAGAAATACTAAGAAGACTTTTGGTAATGCTTGGAACATGAAGAATATTGTTAAGAAACAAGGACTTTGATGAATATGAGAAATACTAAAAAGAGGGTGAAATGTAGATGAACACTGGGGGGTCGGTGTGGTTGAAATTGCTTGAGAAGCGGGTGTGAACGGAAGGAAGATTTCAGGGGAGCAGTTGGTGAAATAGAAAAATAACTTTCTGGAAGTCATAGAGGTAATTGCATACGTATACGTTGGACTTTCCAACTGCAGTTTTGGTTAAGTTGCTGGACTTGTAAATAAGTTTTGATGAATGCAAAATACAAATGGGTACGAGTGAAAAAAAGCGTGTGATTTTGATAAATCATTAAGACCTGAAAATTAACTGTAGTTTGAGAGATTGTGTCAAACGTTTCATATATATAGTTCGATCGATGCTTCAGGATAAAAATTATAGTGGCAAATCGAATGGATGGTAAATATGTTGAAATTATAATTGGTAATATTTGGGGATGTTAATTTGGTGATGTTATACTATCCATGTTATGCTTAGCTTGATTAGTCATCGGAAATAGCTTACGAGCAAGAGAAGACTTACAACTGCGTAACTCAAAGATTTGATGCCATTAGAGCACAAGGAGTGAGAGAATAACAAGTCAATAATCTTGTTGCACAGGGGCCTAGTATTTTTTAATATAGTTCAGTAAAATTGTATATTTGAGCACATTATGTGATTGAGCGATACTGCCTGGAAATGATATCAACCTATGGTCAACTTAGCGTTGGTTTTTTTTTTTTTTTTTTTTTTTTTTTTTTCAGATGATGGGTAATTGTTTTAAAAGGCATGAATAATGGAACACAATTTTTGACGGTGACGAGAAAGAGTAAAAAAGCTATCTACCAGTTTCAGTTGAAATATCACTGCCCTTCCTCCTCTCCCATCAACGGCGAGCTCCTCGCTGTTCAAAATTTACACTCACGCAGCCGGGGTTCTAAATTGGACTCAGTAAACCCAAAATATTGCACACTTTCAACCTACAACAATAAATACAGGTGCTTTAATTATTTTTTTCCTCTGGTTTGATGTCTTTGTCTAGGCCCTATTCTTTGTCAATGTCAGTATTTCTCCTGACTGCCCCTAAGTTTTGAAATAACGCATCCTAGCCTTCTGTGTGCAACGCCACAACATCCAACGGCTAATATTAGACAGCCGGATACGTACAATGGCTGTATCAGAGATCTTTCATACATATATATATATATATATATATATAACGTACATAGATATATTTTTATTATGCACACGTGTGTAGTTTTCACTTATCTATAAACACTTGTAGATTTATCACCAAATTAAGAGGGTGGAATTCGATGTTTTTTTGTTGCCTTTAAATTTCCTTTATCACACTGCGTTATCGCATGCACCTTACATGATATTATGTAAATCATAGCTTGTGTAATTCATATGCAATCAGCTTTGTGGAAATGAATTGATACAAAGACAATAATACTATAAAAGTGCACGAAAAAAGTGCTCCATGAGTGTCAACAATTGTGTTGATTTCTAACACTTTGAAATTGATAGGAGTTGGGACTTGGCCGTTTGGGGAATATGTGGCGATGGAGATTTGAAGATATTTTGATTGGAGTTGTGTAACAATTCATGTCTCTATTTGATATGAAATTGTTTGTTTTGGATCTCGTGACAACACGGTTTTGTTCTTTGGCTCACTCCAAAAGGAGTCACACCATCAAGAGGTGATCTCTTTACTTATGAATTATCATATATATCCATCCCCAAGCAATGTAGGACTCTGCACAGCTTACCCTTTCCTTATAAGGACTGATGACTGTCACAATTACCCCTCCTTTTGGAGCCCAATGTCCTCGTTGGCCACACTTTTGGTTGGATATAGGCTCTGATACCATTTGTAACAACCCATGCCTCCATTTGGTATGATATTGTCTGCTTTAGGCCTCATGCCCGCATGGTTTTGTGATATGAACCTCGCCGACGAAACGACGAAACACAACACCAAACGTGGATTCAAACCCCAAGACCATCAAGACGCAAGCTTGTTTGAGCCTTGACCCGTTACCTAGCGAGATAAGAACCAAGACTTCGGATATTGACAAACGCCACACCAAGACTCTCAAGAACGTCTCAAGAACCTAAATGATAAGTTTGGCTGTTGAACGCCATAAGAATAACTTGATAAGTTCAAAAGTCTTTTCAAGAATGTAAGAAAACACAATCTTACTTTTTTCTGAACTCTCCAAAACTTCCTTAGCTTCCAAAGCAGGCCTTTTTATAGGCTGCTGAATACAATTATGTTTTTCCTAAATTATTCTCTAATAAATTCGGATTTAATTTCAAAAGGAAAAAAACAAATTAAAAAAACTGACCTACTCTTCCTATTTAATGCCTAAAACTAGAAAGGAAACATTAAGTATTTAATTTGGCTTTATTATCAGCCATTACACCAAAAGAATCATGCCTAAATAAAGAAAGTAAAATAAATTAGTATCCAAGGCTTAAAGTCAGACCTAACACACTAAAACGGAAAGTAGCCATGCTGAAATTAAGCTTGTTTTTGACCGGGCTCTTCTATAACTCCAATCATGGTGATGCTCCTCTGATGATAACGTGGTCCAAGCTCAATCGGCTTCCACGAATTTACTTGAGTGCAAACTTCTTGAATCATCCCATTCAATGCTTCTTTAAATCGCTTGGCTCTAAGTCTCGTAATTGGTCCAATTGGTAAGCCTAATGGATCACGTGGGTGCTGCCCTTGAGTCCCTCCAATCCCACTTGTTACTTCCCCGTCATGTATGCTTGGATGTGCAACCTTATTCGCATCATTTTGCTTTTGGGCTCATCCCAAAAGGCCTCATACTACTAGGAGATGGTCTTTTTATTTATGAACTATCGCATTATTCATTCCCAAGTAATGTGAGATTGCACAGCTTACCCTTTCTTTGTTGACTATCACAAGTTGAGTTGAATTTGGAAATGTGCGTTTGATTGATGGAAAAAAAAATCTGTTTAAAGTGAAAATGTGTAAAATCTTGAAATGTGTTTAGAAAAAAAAAAAAAAAAAAGATCAATATGGATTTTGTTTCATTTTGTCAATATTCTATGCATTTAAAAAAATCATCTCATTGCATGAAATAACAAAGTTTTGAACTTTAAAATTAAGTTTTTAGAGAGATTTGGATATGTAAATAGTGAAAAGTAATTTTGAGTTGAAGAAAAACAGAAAAACATATGGAAAAGTGTTTTAGAAACACTCCCACTCCCCCAAACGGTTAGTCACTGAAGTGCAATTTATTGAAACTAGCTTGCATTTAGTTCGCTGGTTGGAGATGAAGTTTTTAAGTTGTAGCTGTTTGACTTTTCAAAAACTAATTATAAATTTTGTTGGCTTTTCAGAAAAAGACAAAAACTAAAATGAAAAAATACAGTTTAATTAAAGTTAAACTTGAAGGCAAAACAAAGATAGAAGTAAAAGAAAATAGGAAGGAGAGAGTGGTAGGTCACCTATGTGTGAAAAATAGAGGAGCTAGGGAAAGATCATTTCTCTTTTGTTGTTTGGTATTTCCCTCCAATAATCTTTCCAGATTAGGAGATTAAAATTGTGGTTTAATCCATTCCTTCCTCATTCTTTCCTACCAAAAATCATGGATAATAAAATATTTCCACTAATCCCTCTATCTCTCTCCTTCATTTCATTTTTCTCTCCTACCAAACGCACTCAGGGTTTTGGGCTTTTTTACTCCCTATTTATTTTTAGGGAATTGCTCCCTAAACTTTTTGATTATTGCCCTTGAATTTTCATTCATGTGAAAAAAAAAAAAAAAAAAAAATTATTTGTGTTGATAAGCTACAAGTCGCCTCACGCATAGACAACATGTCTTTTATTCCTAGAATCAAATTGTCACTACTTTATGCAAGCAAATATTGATAGGTCGTTTTTTGGAACTTGTATATGAGAAAGCTCATATGCCTTATATATTTTGAGTTATAACTTCAGAGTTTGAAGGAAAAAATAGATAAAATTAACTGGAAAAAGAGCTAGAAACAAAAATAAAATCTAGAAAACCCATAAATCGGTAATAATGGAACCTATTTTTTATTATTAAGTTCTTGTTCGAATAAACAAAAAAGGTAACATTCTCAAGTTTGATAAAATGAGTAAAACAATTTTTCGTCTCCAAAGTTCCATCTAATTATCTGTGTATATATATATATGTGTGTGTGGGTGGGTGTGTGTGTGTGTGTGTGTGTGTGTGTGTGTGTGTGTGTTGGGCTTCGAAGCACTTTTTTCTCTTCTTTGAAAGACAAAAATTTAGCTTCTAAACGACACAATGCTCCTCTCTCTGCTTTATATGCTTTTCTCGTTGATGTCTTTGATGACTTGGACGAGAGCAACAATATTATCACTGGTGAGGGGCTTGGTGATGCAGTCATTCAGACCAGCTTCAACAAAAGCTTGTCGTTCAGGACCACGATCATTTGCAGTGACCCCCACAATCATGGTATCAACACCCATGGCTCGCAACTCCTTGGTCGCCTATATCATAATACAAAATTAATAATCATTTCAATGTACGTATAAGTGTTTTAAAAAAAAATTACTATCCCTAAGACCTAAGAACTAAAAACTAGAAACTTAACACTTCAAACACCCACTAAAAACCACTTTTGCGTACAAATATGATATAAATAATTGTTCACATAATTTGTCACGACAATTATTTATATTCATGGGTACATGCATGCATGTTTTTTTCCTTTTAATTTGTCAACTTATTTCTTGCATATATGAACAAAATTATGTGTTACCTTCTTTCCTAATGTTGGAATTCAAATTAATTTGAAAAAGCATAAGCGGATGGAGTATAATTTCACGATAATTTCATATCATACTCTATCATGTTTAGAGTTCAAATCCTCCATAAAATTAAAATTAAAAAAAAATACATATATATTTTAAAAACATGAATCACTACCTGCACACCGTTCATGACGGGCATTTCCATGTCCATGAGAATGAGATCGAAAGAGGCCCCAGAGCAACGAAGATCAACTGCTATCTTTCCGTTTTCAGCAATATGTGATTCCAAGCCCACGTTTGTGACCAAAAAATCGTGTCGTAGTCGAATGAAGGAGCAATCATCGACAATGAGCACAGATAACTTCTTTTGATCATCACGACCAATAGTTGACTTTCTAATTTCTTCGGCTTGAATGGTAGTTGATGAGTAATCTTTCACTGATTCGTAAACATGATCAACAGTGGCGGTCGAGCCACTAGTTGCAAGTTCCTTTCCTTTGATCATGCCAGTTACAGCTTCTTCTTCGATCACCATTGTTTCTCGTTAATCGGTTTTTCCGGTATGGACATAGGAACAATATACTTATTATTACTAATTAGATGTTATAAACCAAATAATTTAAAACTTTAAAAATAAGTAATTAACATGTAATTAAGATTTTAAATTGTATCTCCACCACTTGCTAAGGATGAAGAACTGGTATAGAAAACTTTGCAGAAGTGCTTGTGTCAATCCTCTATTTATACAACATCTTATAGGTTAGGTTGATCTTAATACGCATAAGAAAAACAAGGTCACAAAATCCTCTAAGACCTCATTTAGGAAGGCATAGATATGGCTTGGTTGTCTTGTTGAAACTAAAAAAGATAGGAACTACAACAAAAGTGCTCATTCATAGCGTGTAAAAACTGCTATCGTAAATATACGATAACATTTTTTCAAACGCTATATTAGCTGATGTTATTAAAAGTACCTAGTTTTAATAGCGTTCCATCGGTGCTATAAAAAAATATTTTTGATAGCATTTTTTGAATGCTATAATAATATTTGTCATAGCATTAATTACATGCTATAATAACAATTTTCATAGCATTCATGGCATGCTATGATAACAATTTTTATAGCGTTTATACAATGTTATTATATAATTTGTCTTTGCATTCCTACAACGCTATACATGCAGTAGTTGGGCCATTTTTCATAGCGTTTTTTTTATATTTGGTCATAACATTTAAAATTATCTAATCCTCGGTATTATGAGAAAATACCTCAACACCTTAACTGGTTCTCCTACTCGGATCTTGTTTGTACGTTTATCTACCTTCCACCTTGAAGAACCACACTTTGGACATTCTGCCAAGCTCTCATAATCTTTTCTGAACAAGCAACAATCATTGACACATGCATGAATCTTTTCATATCCCAAATCAAATTTCTGCAAAAACTTTTGACCGCGTACGTGGACCTAGGCATCACATTATCCTTGGGTAACACGTTACTAAAAACCTTTAGTATTTCACTAAAACTTGTGTCAGACCACCCACGAATAGTTTTCAGCTTGTATAAAGTGACAATGGCTGATAACTTCGTATGGTCTGCACACCCAGGATAAAGAGGAGTCTCAGCATCTTCTAATTTTTTACTAAAAGTAGCATCTTTCCTCTCTTCACACTCAGGATAATCATCGTCATGAACATCTGCTGCCCTAAATAAGTTATATGCATCATTGGCTGTGTCCGGTTCTTCCAGAATATTTTCATTTGTATAGCTTTGTTCCCCATGATGAAACCACTCTGTGTATGTTCGGTCCATTCCACTTATGACCAAGTGAGCAAAAACACTATCAATAGATTGGTGATGCAAGTTTCGACAATCTTTGCAAGGACATAAAATCTTTTCCGGATAACCAGCTTCTTTCTCTGCCATCTTTACAAAATTCCATGCTCCTTCTATATACTCCTTAGTAGCTCTGTAATTGTTATAACAACATCACATTATCTAGGAGTTCTCCTATAAGAACATGTTATTGCATTTTTTACATTATTTTATTTACCTGTTAAACCGTAGCCAATCTCTATCCATCAACATAGGAATCTCCTGTTACAAGCAAGGCATTGAATAAGTTTTTGTACTTATAAATGAGAAATATATCCTCGCAAATTCAAGAATCTGAGCCATTAACAATATTCTTATAGTTTTATATATCCATCCAAAAAAGCTAAACAACAAAAATTCTAAACCAAACTGACCTTCATCCTCCATTGCTTCATTATCTTATCTTTTTCCTTGGAAATTAGAGAGAGAGAGAGAATAAAAAATCTAAACCAAACTGACCTCAACTTAATAGTAGTGCACAAAGTATTCTCGTTTTCATTTAAAAAAAAAAAAAAAAAAACTCTCTAAAATCACCCAAACAAACACAGAGGAAGAAATAGAGATGGGCAGAGAAACAAAAACAGAGGAGACTATTGAAACCATACTTTGATTGAGACAACAATTTATTACTGTTTAAAAATACAAGAGAAAAAAAAAAGACCTAACACACGCTACTCCCTAATTTGCAATCTCACTGTGAAATTCACGGCAAGAAAATCCAATAAAAAAATCAGCAACTCTGTAAACTATAAAAAATCAGCAACTATAAAAAATCAGCAACTCTGTAAACTAATGCGAATAAAAACAATTGCAACCTAAAACAAACAACTACTCACATCTTCAAACAAATGCAAAAAATCTCTTCCACAGTCAAATCACGTTTTCCAAACCCTAATTTTCAGAAGAACAACAGAAAAAGCTAATTGAACCATAACTCAAGCAATAAAATTCTTAGAGAAGAAAATACCTCAAAACTGGGAAATGGGTATTTATGATTGGTGGTACACGAATATGCGGATCGAGGTCCTTTCTTATCGCTTGGCAACTCACAACGGTGAGGAGATATCGTGGCTAAGAGCAATAATCATGAAAGATTTAGGAGTATTGAAGCGAGTTAAGATTCACCTATGATTTGAAGGTTTGATGTTTGAGGGAGAGAGGCCCTCTGGTTTTGACGAGCAGTATTGTGGGAGGTTTTCATCTTCTTCTTCTTTTTGTTTTTTAAATCTCATATATTTACCTTGAGAAGCAGTATTGATATTTACCTTGAAAAAAAAAAAAAAAAAAAAAAAAAAGGGAAGCTGCTCCTGCTTTTTTATCGCCAAAAAAGTAGTATTGATATTTATTGCAAAAAAAAAAAAAAAAAAAAAAAAGTGAAAGCAGCTTCCCAAAGCGGTATTGATATTTATCGCCAAAAAAAAAAACTGGAGCAGTAATGATATTAATCGTAAAAAAAAAGCGGGAGCAGCTTCCCTCCTTGTTTTTTGGCTGAAAGTCTTGCATTTGTTAAAAAGATTCCCGTCTGTTGAAAAGGAGCCCATATATTTAGCTGTCACACTTTTTGAAACACGCTATCATTTAATGCTATTAATGAGCACTTTTGTTGTATAGAAAACTTTGCAGAAGTGCTTGTGTCAATCCTCTATTTATACAACATCTTATAGGTTAGGTTGATCTCAATATGCACAAGAAAAACAAGGTCACAAAATCCTCTAAGACCTCATTTAGGAAGGCATAGATATGGCTTGGTTGTCTTTGTTGAAACTAAAAAAGATAGGAAATACAAGAAATTAATTGTAATCCAGCAAAATGGATTCTCTTTTAATATCATACACATGTTTCGGATCCGGAAAATCTTATTTTTGTAAAAATTCTGGAAATCTATTTATTCCATCATTTGACCCCTATATATAAGAAAATCTAAAAAGAAAATCCATCTTACACAAACATTAATATTTTCAGTCCATGACGGATTTAGAATCTTATTCCACTTGGCACATACAAGTAAAATTCAAATTGACACAATAAACTTAGAAGAAATAAATTTACAGTTAAGTTTACAAAACACATAAGGAAACAATTATTTCTAACCGGGTAGGGAGTGGGTTCAGAGTATTTGGTCTCAGGTTTGAAACTTAAGTGGTTTTCTTTCAAATAATATAGCACGTGCCTGTAAGACCTACATATGTGCTCTTGAATAAAGACATATGTACAAATTAAGTGTTGATTTTCATAAAAATATCAACATTATTATGAATGGGGATAAATTGCTACCCATCTTTAATAGATGGTACAAATAGTCAAAATTAAATGTAAAGTGCAAATTACAAATATGCAATAAGTTCCGGAGGGCATTGGGACAATTTAACCTTTATTTATTTTTTTTATATATCATATGAAATTGTTGAAGATCTGAATACGAAACATATAACGACCTGTTGTACTTTTTTCTTTTAATTCTAGGTTCTCTTTGAATATAATGTGGTCTATTTTATTTTTTGGTGAATATATTTACATTCAAAAGAAAATGAAACTTAATATACTTCCTTTACATCTAAATCTTTCAGTACAATAGTTACATCTAGTTTTAATTTGAAGTCTAGATAATAATCCCTAGATCCAGATCCTGCCACCAACGAGTGAACCAGAATGTTATACTAACAATCCAATATCTGTACCTCCATTTTATTTTTTTTTTAATGCGAAATATGTAATTTGCTTTTATACACTCAAGCATATAATGTATATATTCTAGTTTTGTCATTGCTTCTATACTTAAGCATATGGTGTAATTTTTTTCTTGTGGTGGTTACTCAAATTTATAATCCCCGTATGAGAAAATTGCATCAACAAAATTTATAACAGGACGGAATTTACGTCATGTTATTTCAAGCACACAAGGTTTCATCCACTGAATACAAAAGGCAACTACAAATAGAACAAGCAAATTTAAAGAGACACACCATTTGATATTTACCTCACGTAATATCCTCGACGCCCCATATAAAAAGCAATTTCAAAGGGAACAACCAACCAAATATTATGTGTGAACGACAAGATTATTATCATATTACCTTGTCATTCAAAACTTGTTTGTCTCATTGACCCTTTTAAAGACATAGTCTAACGTCAAACCTTATTAATTTATTATCAAAAGAACGTCAGAAGAATTTTTCAAAAAATAAATATAAAAAAATTGCAAAACAGAAACTGATTGACAAGTTGTGTTCGGAAATCAAAACCCATATAAATAGGAAGCACTAATAAATTTAAAGATGAAAATTTGAAAAAATAAATAAATAAATAAAAAGGAAAGCAATGCCACACTTCCTTAATATTTGTAGACAGAATCAAATAAGGAATTTAAAAAAGATGAAAAAAAAAAAAAAAAAAAACTCATTCCTTAAAAATCTCACGTTAACTGCCGGTGTTACATATAATTTTAAAAATAAAATATCATTTATCAATAAAAAAAAAATTTAAAACGTGATCCCACAAGTTTAGGATACAGTACCCGTAAACAAATAAAATATATAAGGTAACAAATTGTTTTTCGATTAAAAAAACTCTAAAAAATAAAAAAAAATACAAAAATCAGCAAAAAAGTTGGAAGGGTAAACAAGGAATAAAAATTTAAGACAATTCAAATTTTGTTTTAATTTGTAAATAAGTTTAAAAATGTTTTATTTTTTAAAAGGGGTGTCTAAAAATGACTCTTTTGTATAAATACTTCGAAAATCAAGTCTAAGACAAAAATTTCGTGGAAAATATGAAAGGTATTGGATTGGAATCAATCACTTATGCCAATTTCTTAGGGCATTTTAAGGGCCCATTTGATTCGAAACATAACACTTAATTTGATATAAAAAACATTGAGAATACACTAAAATTTAAAATTAAAACATAAATGAATAAATCCAAATTCAAGGGTATTTTGGATATTTTAAGATCCAAATGAAGACTTAACCAAGAAAATATACATGTTAAATGTAGTTTAATAGTAAATATAGAACTTAAAAAATGCACAATATACTTTCTAAATAAAAATAAATGTAGGATATGAAAGGTAAATAACATTAAATTTTAGTTTTTTTCTTTTTTAGGGTATTTTGGGGCATTTTAGGTGAAAATTAACTGTTGAACATGAAATGATATATATTATATATTAATATAATTTGATGGTATAAAAATACAAAACTTCAAAACACAAGATATACTTTCTAACTAAGAACAAAATACAAGGTATAAAAAAAGTAAATAATCCAAAATTTAATTATGCTTTTTACCTCTATATGTTTAGATAAAATGTTACTGAGTGTCCTTAAATCAACAAACGCTATCAAAAAAAAAAAAAAAAAAAAAAAAAAAAAAAAAAAAAAGAGAGACAACCTCCTGCACGTGTATGTCATGTTATTGTCATCCGAAATTTCAAGTCTCTTACTTTACACAAGTTCATGTAGCGTGCCTGAAAGCTTTTCAGTCTAAGGGGGGTGTTTGGTGTGTAAGTTTGAGTTAAGATTTGTAAGTTTAAATAGTAAATTTTTTTGAATTTTTTTGAATTTTCAGAAAAGACAAACAACTTTTTGGGGAAAAAGACAAAAATATGATGAAAAAAGTACAGTTTAGTTTTAAACAGAGTCATTCACCAAACAAGGCCTAAATCTTAACAAGACTCATCGAATTTGGACACTCTACAGTAGATTGTCGAATTTAAGCAATATGTTATCAGAACTTTAATATATATATATATATATATATATATATATAAGGTAACTTAATCGTAATAAGTTGACCATGCCACTAAGTTTACCAAATACCATAATATCAATTTGGCTTTATGAACATGTACCACATAATATTTAAAAGATATCACCGATATTAAACAGCATCATTAATAAAAATTGAATCTCAAACCATGAACATGCATTTTATTAGCGTGTAGTACTCAGTATGATCGTTGTCCTTTAACATTGTTTCACCAACGAGACATACATTATATGCTTCTAAAAAAGTGGTATTCACGTTTTGTAATGCAAAAATCTTCAAATTATTAGGCCATGGATAAAACACGACAGAAACCAACCATTAATTTTTGTCAAAGAAAAAGAGTGGGCTTCAGTGAGTTGGAGGATGTCGTATCTATCCGAATATGCTTGGTGTTGTTTGCACGCTGGCTGTGAAAATTACAGCTATGGTCTGTATAATATATCGAAAGACAAATCATGGGCAACCATTTTCTTTTTATTTGGCTATAAATATGAATAACACAAGTCATTAATCTACTTTCTACTTGCTTGAGGCTGCTAAAATTGATTGATGGACCTTGTATTTTCAACCTTTCTATCAAGTGGACAAATTTATTGCTCACAAGTTGTGAGGAAAGAAGAATGTAGAGATGCCATGTGCTATGTATATACATATATAGGAATTATTCCATGTCCGATAACTGGATCTATTCGATAATTATAACATTTTATTTAGAATCTTACAACTACTAATTGATTTACATGTAACTTTCTATTTACATTATTACAATTGTACTCTTTTGAACTATCAGAATGAATGATAAGTATCATCGAAAAATGTTATATTAAAATCAACTTGTTGTTATAATAACTTTTTTTTTAACAGTCGCATTCAAAAAAAAATTTAAGTATCGTTTTATAAAGGTATTGAATATGAGGCAACCCCTATGTATGATATATACATATATATATATATATATATATAATTTCAGTACTAGAAAGAAGAAGGGGAAAAAAAAAAGGCTCTTAGTAAAGGAAAATTTTTCTCGTAATGTTATCGGGACAAAATTCCAAGAAAAATGTTCCTCCGAATTTCATTGCTAGGGTACATCAAACTTATAACGAGGAATTTCACAATTTGGGCACACTGTTACTAGTGACTTTTTTCGTCATTATATGTGGCTTATTTTCATACGTAGGTCATGATACTATTGTTTCTCATGTTAAAATTTAACTCAAGACCTCAATATTGCGATGAATGTGAAGTTGCTGTTAGGTTGAGTTTGAAATGTGGTATATTTGCTGCGTTAGTTTCAGAAACTTGATTTAAAAAAAAAAAAATTCCACAGATCATATATACTCATTTAGGACGAAAATAAAAATTTACTCTTTTAAAATAAAATAAAAATAAAAAATAAAAAAATAAAAAAATAAAAAGAAGAAGAAGAAGGGTTAAGCCTATCTCTACATCTTATGGTCCAAGTTTAACTAAGCCACAAGATGCATATATACGTGAGATGTTATTCTTTTGTTCTACAGAAGAAGCCAAAGCCAATTATGGGATACCTAACTACAGAGACATCGATTTTAATAAGAAGTTATAATATTTATTTATATAAGCCATTTTTAAAATTATTTACAATAAGCGTTTTTTAAATATCTGAGATAAAAAGCATATTTAAGATAAATAATTTTCTTACGAAAAATAATTTATGATGAATATATTATTTTGTGATAAATGTGCTTCAAAAATAGGTTGTTTATTGCAAATATGTTATTTAATTATTTAAAATATTTTTCAGAAAAATATTATTTATCTCTTTCTCCCCAATTTAATGCAAGAAGTAAATGACATATGAGGGCCTGTTTGGTGGAACCACTCAACCAATTCAATTCAAATTTTTTTTGTCTTTTTTCCAAAAAGTTTTTTGTCTTTTCTGAACATTCAAAAAAATACACTATTGAAACTTAAAAATCCCAACTCAAACTACTCCACCAAACTCTCCCTGAGATTTTTTATAAATTAACAACGTGCATATTTATGTAAATTATAAGTTATATATATAAAGCTGCCACATCACTTATAAGTAGTACATATTTATGTATATACATACATCACATCAACCTTGAGCAAAATATAAATATATAGATATATATATGTATATATATATATATCCCATCAAAAAAATTTGATGAATAAGTTCACACAGTTCAATACTATTCAACTATTTCCTTAAAGTTGGGCGTGATTTTCACTTCCACTAAATTCATGTAAATGATTTCAAATCAAAATCGACGTGACTTGAGGGCTATTCCAATTTCCCGTTCTCTTTTGCGGAGTCCACTATAAAATGATAATGAGAAAGTGGGACTTTAACATGGACAAAGCACGAGCAGGTGGACAAGAAAAATGTTAGACGATGATGTGAAACCTGGACGATTTGCAAGTTATGGGCTCAAATTAACTTGCAAATCAAATTAAATGGCACCATGTGATTGGATCATGGGAAAAGATATGGAGCATTCTTATTCAACCCGAGAAATCGAATGAGATTCTTTCACAAAAATAGGCTCTATCTTTGTATATGAATCCGACTCTATGCTATTATTTATTATTATTATGATTATATTATTAACTAATGAGACCGTCTTTTAAATCATAATATACTTTAATATTATTCTTATTTATATTTTATTGCTCCTACACTTAATTGTAGGTCTCAATATAAAAATTGTCTCCTACGCATTATCACATACCATGTGATATCTATAACTTTTTATTTAAAAATTACATTTAAATATGACACAAATCATGTTATAAGTGTCATAAGATAATAGGGGTGATGTATGAGAACCCCTCCCCTCAATTTTGTTTTATAAAAGGTTAACAAAAATCTTTGATCTATAAAATTTTGACGCACCGATTTGAAGTTAAAACCACTTGGAATAAATAGAAGTGCGCTGCTTCTGAGGTAAGAAACCCGAAGATACATGGGGAAGGTGTCCTTAAAATGAGATGGAATCGTAACCACCAAATCTAGACCTATAGCTCCAAACCAACCATCCACATTTATTGGACCCCAACTGATCAGAATTCAGCCAATCAACAGGCCCCATTTAATAGCAACCCCCCCTTTTGATTTTTTCAACCCATGCTCATCTCGTGCCCCTCTCTCCCCTACTCCCCCTCCAAATATATATATATATATATATATATATATTCATAAATAAAAAAAACAAAATAAAAAGTTTTCCCATTTCTCTTTACCCAATATATATATATACGCACACACACATATATATATATATTTGCATATATTGTTGCTCAAAGAGCTTCTGAGAAAATTTATCTTTAAGCTCCAAATATATGGCAGCCTGTGGAAGTCTGCAGCACATCTTTGAAAACCCATTGCCAGAAAACCACCCGACACTTCTTGAATCCCTCTCTCCATGGAACCAAATTAAGCCTGTAAATAAGCCCTCCAATATAGACCAGTCCTCTTTCACTGAGATCTTTGGTGAGCTTCATTTCAAAGAGAATTCTCTCTTTCTATCCTCTTCCAGTTCTCTTCTTCTTCGGCTTCTGTTTTATCGTCATCATCCTCTTCTTTGTTAGATTTAGACCCAAAATCGAAATCCGAGAATCCGCCTTGGAATACTCTTTCTCGAGCTCTAAGTACAGTACTACTCGCAAACACAGTGACAGTTTCTCGGTTAGGAATTCGGAGAGCTTGCAACTTTGCACGGAGGGGCTAGGGTTCGAGAGCTCGGATTATGAGGTTGAGGACTTGTCCAAGGAAGTTCAACAGTGGCAGAAACCGGAGGAGAAGCCGAGTTTCGATAGAAGAAGCTATTTTCGCGGCGGAGAAAATATAAAGAGATCGAGGACAGCGACGGCGGCAGGGGGAAAGGAGGATTCCCGCCGCCGATATCATGTCTAAGCAAGAGTGGAAAGCCATGGGTTTGCTTCAAGTCATACAGGGAGGACGGGAGGTTTGTGCTGAAGGAGATTAGGGTTCGCAGCCAGGAGTTTCTTCATGCATGCAGAGAGGATGGTCGTCTGAAGCTGCACTTTGTTCAGCCCAACGACGAAATCTCCGAAGACGAACAAGACGATGATGATGATGATGACAACGATGATGAGGATGAGGAGGGAGAAGACAATGAAGAAGATGGTGCGGACAGTGAAGAATTGTTGCGGAAAAGGTCTGGGACCAGAACAACTGAATGAGAAGAAAGGCGAAGTAACAACACCGAGAGTAAGTTTGGAACAGATTGGTTTTATAAGGTTTTCTTGTTTGTAATTCTCCTCCCTCCAAAGAAAAAAAAAAATGAAAGAGTTCATATCAAAGAGATGTGATTATTTTGCTAACAAAAAATGATTTCTTTTTCTTTTTTTTTTCTTTTTTTTTTTTTTTTTTTTTTTTTTTTCCATTTCTTCCACATCTTATGACATGAACAGATAGTTAATATGCTCGATAAAAATTTATTTTAAAAAATAAATAAAAGATGAATTTCTTTCTTCCTCTCTTTCCCCTTTTCCATTAATTTTTTTTTCTTTATTGGGTGAAATGACTGATTAGTGATTGCAAGCTCAATAATTGGATAAATCTAATGATAAAAAGATTTTTTTTTTTTTTTTTTTTTTTAAATCTGTTTAGACAGAATTTTAATCTTCAATTCTCTGTCGAACATTTTTATAAAGCCTGAATACCAGAAATAACTCAGATAAGCAAGATAAAGAGAAACTACCAACATAATCTTTAAATATACCGCGTCCTGGTAGATTTTGCGGGGGTAAATGTAGAAAGTCTTGAGGTGAATTTTCATTTTTATTTTTATTTAATTTTAATTTTAATTTTATTTTTTGTTTTAGAGTTTAGCTAAGATTGAAGATAATGCATTAGATTGTGACATTACAGTCCTTCAGATACAATATATTGATAAAGGACAACAATAATAATAATAATAGAGAAATGGTGACACGTGAAAGGCACCACCTGCTTGCATTATGGTTCCACATGTAACGCTCTAAGATCACACAAATTTACCTAATTAATCATCTACCAGAAAAGGACTGCTCAGAATCTGATTCATTTGGGAACAAATTGGGCAATCTATTGGAGCCATGGAAGCACTAATGTACTCGTATTGACCATATAAATATCCTTGTTCACAGAAATTTTATGTCACCCAAAAATTTCAAGAATCAATTCATATAGACCAATTTTTTTTTTTTTAGCACTTTAAAAGTAAAATAGCAGGTTTTAAAGTACTTGAAATAAATAACACATTTATTTGTATTTATTTGATAAATTAGTTTAATTTACTTTGAAAACCAACTTTTTACTTTTTTTTTATTTTTTGTTTTGAGACAAAAATATAATCATTACAAATTTTACGCGTTTAAAAAACTGAATTATAACAAAAACAAGCAAACAGAGTTAACTCTCTTGTCTAAACGTAATTACAAAAATAATTGTCAAAAGAATAATACGAGAAAGCAAAACTTTAACCTAAGGGTGGTATTGCATGTTTACGAACTCCATAATATATATTAACATTATCGAAATAAAACAAAGAGAGTGCAAATTTTAACAGAATCTAACAGCAATTTAACAATTCAACAATTCATGATTATATGGTACAGAAAGGATATTTTTCTACTTCACTAAATCTCTCCAAAAAGAGGGTATACATTTTAATTGGAGTTCTAAAAATATTTTATTGAAAATGAGCGAATGTTTGAAGTTGGGCTTCTAGTTGAAATAAACTGTTTAAAGTTAAAAAGTGTAAAAATTTGAAATGTATTTAAGAGAAAAAATAACAATATCAATCTTCTTTCGATACTCTCGTCATTCTATGCAATTAAAATACACAAAATCATCTCAATTCGATTTAAAATAAAAAAAATGATAAGCTTTTAAAGTTTGAGTTTTTAAAAGAGATCCAGAGACATGAATAGTGAAATTGATTCACTTCTCAAGAAAAAGACAAAATATATATGTTTGAAAAACTTCAAACTCTCTTGGTTTGAAAAAAGCGCTTATTGAAAAAGAATAAAGAGAAGAAAAAAAAAAAACTCAAAAATCATTGTGAATAGTGATTGAGCAGTTCCTGTATGGTCCCTAATGTTGTTTGGAAGAAAGCTTGTAGAAGAAAAAGAAAATAAAATAAAATAAAATAAAAATAGAAAAGAAAACTTAACAATTAGCAGATTTGTGAATATATATATGTGTGTGTGTGTGTGACTATATTTGGTGCTTTTGTTGAGTGATGTAAAAAAGACATGTTAAGTGAAATTTCTCCACCAGACACAGACAGACAAAGACATCCACTTGTCCCCAGAGGAATTGGAATTTCATGGACAATATTTTGTCTTTTTATCCGAGAAACATATGGCCTTCACAGAAGCCAACGATGCCACTCGGGAAATATGAAAAATTCAAGAGGCTCTCCTGTTCCAGCATAGCTCAGCCAATAACAATACTAATGACCAAGTATTCACAATGATTTTCAGACATATGATTTTGATATTTATCCATATCTATATATATATATATATATATATTTCATCTGTTCCTCCATTATTATCATTTTGTTGAAAGAGGTGTGCGGTGAAAGAGGTGTGCGGTGACATATCTAACCTACAATCTTACTTAGGTGTCTGTATATCAGTACCTGCACAGATTGACTCAAATTAAAAAGCGAAAATATCCAAAACCCTCCTTGTATTTATTAGTCCAAATATCATTTTTTTTTTTTCACTTTTATTGTACAAATGCTTAAAACATTCTTGTGTTTGTAAAATCTACTACAAAATACCCCCGTAGCTATTAAATTTTAAAAATTCCAAGCTTATGCTTTCCAACATATATTAAACACAACTTAAGACATTAATTAAACTAAAATATTAAAGAAAATAAATCTCAAAACTTCAAAGATTTTTAATGGCCTTTTTTTTTAGAGTTTTAAAGGCATTATCCGAATTTTGTAAAATTAGTAAAATAACTATCTTTAAAAAAGAGTCAATTACTCAATCACTTATTGACTATGATTAATTTATAATTAACCAATATTAATATATATTTTTCACTGATTAATGATCATTTTACTAAAAAAAATTCGACCATTTCTTTAAATGAGTCTTTAAAAACTATATGTTTACCAAAATTTTCAAATATTTATTTGATCATTTAATTAAAGATTATATAGTTTTTCGGTTTAGTCATATTTAAAATAATATTTCACACTAATTAGTAAGGATGATCTTGATATTTTCAAAAAATTAATCATTTTGGTGGTATTTTGTGATTAATTTTAGAGACCCAAGGGATGTTTTGGCCGTGTGCATAAATGGGGTAAAAGTGGATTCAGGTTAACCAAGGGTTTTGGGTATTTTTCTATAAAAAAAAAAAAATGTTTTGTACACATAACAATACTAGAAGAAACTTTCTATGATACGGATACTCTGCATATTACTGATATTAGACCCGATCAAAATCACATTAAACAAATACAAAACCGACAGAACCATAGTGATATCAAGGATTCTAAAGCTTTACTTATGTCAAAACTGTTCTGCTAAGATCAGGCTCAATTGCAAGAAAACACTCTTTTTTTAATTGATATTTCGTTTCAAACATTAAACCACCTGCATTTATCTGTTACGATTTTCCCCCTTTACCATTCCTTTAGACTAGAACATGACAACGATAAAATTTTAAAAGCACTCACTTTTATTTGTTCCAAGAGAGGCATGATACTGATAGGAAATGGCTACATCAGTATTCGACATTGCGGCCATCTAACGTAAGTAGCACCTTGTACAAATCTGGACGTCGATCACGGAATATTCCCCAACTATGTCTCTTCAATTTGATTTTCTCCAGATCAAATTGTGCTACAAGAATAGCTTCCTCTTCGTCATCGGCAGCAGCAACAATTTCTCCAGTGGGTCCTGACATTGAAACAGCTTAGAGTTGTATACGACCGGATAATATTGCACAAAAAATGGCTATACTAAGCTTGAACCCTGCAAATGCTGAAAAAACCAAAGACGGAATACCTGCTATAAAGGAGTTCCCGTAGAATGTTATCTGACTTTTACCATGCTCCGTCTCAATTATCTCCTTTCCCACGCGATTTGAAGCAACTAGAGGTACCTGTGTTCACCAAATATAGATTAACCACTTTTTCCTGATATTTGTTCAAATGAGAATAAGAACTGACACTCCGTAAGCTATAACAAAATTATACTCGTACAAATAATACTCACGTTCCTTCAAATGTAAATACTCTTCCATCAATCAGACTTGGAAGAATATTCTTTTTCTTTTAATCTTCAATTCTCTTTCAATAGCCGCTTAATCCATGAATCAATTAAGTTGAGATTTGAGATTTTCAACAATTAAAATAACTCAAAGATATCAATGTCCAAAGTTTGATTTATGCTGTCCACTTAAAATAATTGGTTACGTTTTTTAACGTAGATAAGTAAGTGAGTTTTGGTCTTTCTATTTTTTCATCAAACAATATTACGAGTTATGGGTTTTAGTGTCATCAATTTTGGTTAGTTTTCTTTAGAAAATAGAATATTTTCATTATGATCATAATACCGCAACCTTTATGAAAATATATTTCAAAGTCATTTGGTAGTCCTTGATGCCAATTACAAAAGGATAACAGGGAAAAATATATGCTTTCAACATACTCAATTTATTTGCATCTTAATAATTTAAACTAATAGACACATACCGTTGATCCAAGAGTGTTATTGGTGTTAACGAAACAAAAACTGAAAAATCGGTTCCAAAAAAAGGCACATGAATTAAAGGGGAGGAGAAGTGAGTTGAGTCAGCTGACCAAAACAGCCTAAAGCTATTGGAACGTACCAGATTAGCCCCAGCATGCCCTTGCATAACTCGCTTCCAGTGATCACGCGAATCAAGTTCTTGATCTTGAGGTTCAGAACCTATGGCAGTAGGGTAAAACAATATTTCTGCACCTTGAAGAACCATCGCTCGGGCTGCCTCCGGGAACCACTGATCCCAGCAAATTGCTTGCACAAAAATACAGAAGCTGATTTAGTTTCCCATATTACTTGCGACACTGGAGAAATGACAAAAAAATACATGCGCTGAAACGAAATTTTCTACGTGCTTGACATTCCAAACAGTGTTTTCAATACCCACCAAATTCAAATTGCATACTTGAATATGAAAAGTGCAATCAGAATGTAGAGTATGTCATCCTTTGGGTTCACAAATTGCTTACGAGCAACGCAATGTAAAGTACACTTTGCGTACTCAGATGTTAATGAACAAAACTTCAGAATTACGTGTTAAATCTTCTTACCAACTCCAATTTTTGCAAACTTCGTTTGGAAAACCTGTTTGCCAACAGCATCACTATAAGTTCCGCATGCTATCTCAAATCACTATCAAAACCAAAATCAAAAGAAGAAATCTAAATAAATATGATCTCCGATTGTATTTGGTACCCACCTTGAATCCAGTGTCGCCAGGATTGAAGTAGAACTTTTCTTGATAGCCTGTAGGAGAGAACTTGATGAGGAACAAGATATAGATATTAGTAAATTCAAGATACATGTGTTTATCTACTAAAATTCGACTTTATCTTATCACTAGGTATTCAACTATAAATAAACCTAGTTACTGTACAGCTATTGAAACGACAAATCAAGAAAGAGGCTAAGATAACAACGGTGATGTTCATTCCCAATCCTTGACCAAGCAAATTATTAATGAACCATCTCCTTTCCAATCTATTGTCGTATCACCACCTTGTTTTATACACTTCCAAATCTCTCGATATTCCTGCTAATTCTATTCTTCACCCAATGAATCTAACCCTTCTAAACTTTCTCTTGTTTTATTGGATGTAACGCAAATTTAAGTGAATTTTCTTCTACCGTGTCTATGGGATTGGTTTTCAATGTGTAGAGTTCTTTACTCCCGTTATCAATGTTTTCTTGAAAGCAACAATGCTTCTACAATCATTACACGAAGCACCTAAGGCTTTCTCTAGAATAAAGTGTTGAGGTTGAAAATTTTCTTGCACTTCAGATTGCAAGATTCTTCCAAGTTTTAACTTGTCAAAGCCGAGTTCTCAAACTAGGAGAAAATGACAAGCAACATGGTACAGATGTTAGGACTTTAAAATATGTGTTCATTTAGTAGGATAATCTAAAATTTGTTTAGGTTTATTTATTATAATGCTATGTTTATCCTGTTATTGAGTTTAAGCAACTACAAACTTAGTGGTTCTATCTTCATTGATACTGAATATTCACATTCCTTCTCTATTGTTCCTCTTCTCTCCTTGATTTCTTAACTCACGCTTTTCTTTCTATAATTCCTCTTTTATTTCTCTTCTTTTCACCATACTTCCTTAATCTATGTCGGTCTCTAACCATAAGTACCATCTGCAATTCACCATACTTCCTTAATCTATGTTGGTCTCTAACCATAAGTACCATCTGCAAACTTGACAAATTTAAAAAAAAAAAAATTAGTTAAATAAAACACACACACACACACACACACACACACACAGTGGTTTGCAGTTCAAATACCTGGTCCATCGGGAATATGAGACTTTCGATAAAGTCCAAGGTCTGTACCATCAGCATCAATTACAACGATTGAATTGTAATGGGCATTGTTTGCCTCTTCAAAAAAGCTGACTGGAATCACCACACCCAGCTCTTTCGCAAGTTTCTGCATCCTATACAGTATGCAGATTAATGAATTGGAGATCAACGCGAAGATTTGCAAATAGAAGCAATTAACTGCATACAAACTTAAAAGCTATCGGTCATAACTTTTACCTCAAAATTGTTGGGTGGTCCTTATGAGGCTTAGCTCGATGAAAGAAGTCTTCCCTCTGAGCCTGACAGAAGTAATATCCCTCAAAAAGCTCCTAGCAACCCAAAAGAAAATATTGTAAACCTCGCCAATTGACGAATAAAATTTACTAGTCAGTGAAAGACTCATTCAAACATATAGAACATTGATAATCATGTGAATCACACTAAAAAGGTAATATTACACTAGCAGCAGCAATCTGTGAAACCAAAATATAACACAATAATGCAGGGCATCATCTACGTGTGATCCAGAATTCCTTTGGACTTATGAAATAAAAGGAATCACTTTCATTGGTTAAAAAGAAACTAATGAATGCCAATGCAATTTTCTCACTGCACCATAATGATAAGTACTTCCATTCCAGCAAGTCTTGTAATTGCTCCATACCATATGGCGTATACGAGGACAGTTGATTTTTGCAGGTGACAGGGTGCATAGAGCTAAAAGAGCTCTCATGAGATAGGTGGAGAACATAAAAACATGATATACCAAATGAAGCACTAACATGAGACAAATAAAAGAAAGCCCATTATGCAGTGCGGAGTATGAGCCATAAGGAGCAATAGCGAAGCCTCACGTGTTGTAAGATATTCCAGCAAACCAACTTGTGCCCAACACCGGTTAAAATTTACCACGCACTATACCAAATACAATTGGTCAAAATCATCAAGGACATCAGAATAACTTACAATAATTGTCTGCTATTAGCGGCATCCAATTAAGAATTTAGACATACTATATTGATCAAGACAGAAGCACCCATTCCATGGGGCGGTTTTACTAGAATTTCACAGACCACCAAGAGTTTGAACTCACTCCATTACCCGTCATCAAAGTTGTTCGTATCTTAGAGTAGATTGCATGTTATAAACAGTACGATTATTAACACGAAGGGTAAGTACATGATCACATATAGCACGTTAAGTATATTATTTCTTACGGCTAAACTCTCCCTTGAATTATTAAAGAAGTAATAGTTGTTTTTCCCACGTCCTTTTCATAGCAGTAATGGTAAATATCATAGGAAATGTCTCTAAAGCAGTAAAAGTGTCAAAGTTGGAATACCTGTACGAGGATTATGTTCGCACCCTTTCCATGAGCAGCTCTAACAAGGCTAAACAGAAAATAGGAAAATAAACTTGTCTCAAAATCACCCACATTAAATCCAAAGATAAAAGAAAAATTGATCTCGTATCAATGAACATTAGCAAGGCAAAGAAAGAGAACATGTGAACTAATTTAGTCAATTCTACTCCATTAGAAGGTAGGTAATGTATCACTTTGCTATGAAAGTCCAGGGTAATGAAGTCCCGGGACCCACTAAAAGAACAGAAAGAACCTATCCCAATTCTGTTTTTCGGCTTATGGACGAGAAACAATAACATTTGAGTCAATTAGTAAAATAATTCAATCACTTTTTTTTATTTGTTAAACAATCCTTCGTAAATTTTTATGAGCAAAATGACTTAGCACGACCGAGAAGAACAACCGGTTTTTCAATCACTTTTTTTTTTTTTCTTTTTTTGCCCTGAAAGCCATGAAATTCCTTTCAGGTGAGGTGGGGGGGGGGGGGGGGGGGGGGGGAGAAAAAAAAAAAAAAAAAGAGCCATGAAATTGAATGGAGAGAGAGACCTTTCGGCGGTGGCGACGTTGGTGGAGACATCGTCGGTGCAGGAGAATTGTAGAGCTGACACCACCACCTCTCTCTTCCCCTTGTTCTCCATTTCCCTTTCTCTCTCTACCTCTCTCTCTCTCTCTCTCTCTCTACAAAACTGAAGAACGCCTCTGACGCCGCCCAGAGCTCTGCCAAAATATTGGGTATTGTTTAAAAATCAGGTTTAGGGCTTAACTTAACTGTCCAATTTGACGAATTTTGACTATGCAATGTCTTCAATAAAAAAAAAATTAAAAAATTTAGATAAGAAATTGCTTTTTTTTTTTTTTTTTTAACTAGGTGATTTGTGCTCGTGCCGGATTGTTTAGTAAGTTTATTAATTTATTGTAAAATTATTTATATGTAAATATATGTTATAAAAACATTAAATTTTAAAGCAATGATTAATAAGGTAATTATAATATGAACAAAATTTTACAATAAAACAAAACAATGAAGATGAACAAAAAATTTACTCAAAAAAATAATATGAACAAAATTTTATAATAACAGATTATATATTAGTTTAATTAAGTATGTAAGATTAACAACATTCTCCATACTTATAGAGACAAAATCCTTTTCAGTGTCCTTTTTATCAATAGAGAGAGAAAAAAAATCTTTAGAAAAAATAAGGTTAAATTTCATTATCCTTGTAGAAGCTGAAAATCTATCGGTCAAAATTTTTAACGAAAATTAGTAAATGATTAAGATAGAATTAATTGAGAGGATATATATAAACATACTATTTGTGATCTAGGTTGAACAGTTACCATAATGATCCTTAATCTCAATCTCAGATGATGATCTTTGCATAATTTTTAATATACGGTTATCGTATGTTATAATGGAGGGCACGAAAAATTTCCCTCACAGCCGCTCGGGACACGTGAACTGTCATGTGTGTGCGACTCCAATCGGTATGGAACGCCATCTACAGTCACATAAGAAAGAGAGTGCTCTAATATCTGATTTGTCCAAGCGGTGAAAGTAGCTAGTTTTGACGCCCTTTTTGTCGTTTTCCTTTGGAAAAAATATAGAAAAAGGCCCACCACGTGTTCCACAACTCATCACAAAATTTACATAAATTATAATAAACTGGATGAAAAACGTGCTCCACGCGTAATGTGTTCTTTTTATTTATTATCTTCACAGGTTGTTCATCAGTGTGATTAAAGGACTTTGAGCTGAGAACAAAATCCTGGTTTGGTTTAGTAGATTTCCAGCATCTACAATCCTTCATGTTATTAAAAATAAAAAATTCTCCTCCAACAAAATCAAATTAATATTCAAAATCCAAACCAATATTATCAATCCAAATATACAAAATCTCAGGGGGGAAAAAAAAATCAAATCATTGAATAACATCTGTGGATAAGAAAAACGAAGAAAGAAAATAAAAAAACAAAAAATAGCATACCAAATCTGAAAATATGATATATGTTTGAATCGATCTCAACTAACTCCAAACAAAAACACGATGAAATATTCAGATCAATTGGAAAAAGAGAGAGAGAGAGAGAAGAAATACGAAGAAACAGGAAGAGATGAAATAGTGAAGGGCGTGAGAGAGAGATCGAGAAGAGATGTTGATATCAATTATTTGACAAATATGTTTTGGCTCCAGTTTGGGACGGTAGGAGGCAGGAGAAAAAGACCGGGAAAAAAAAAATAAGTGAAAAATTGGAGGTTGGGATTTTGGACTAGAATTTTGGTGTAAAAAAATTAGTGTGATGAAAAAAGAGTGGTATAAAGAAAATAGTGGGACCATACAAAGTTGGAAGAGCAGCTTTTGGACTTCCATTTAAATGTGGTGGCATGTTTCTTTTTTTCTTGGTTCAACACGTGTGAAGGAAAAGAAAATTAGAGGGTATTTGGTGAATGAGTTGAGTTTGAGTTGAATTAAAATTTTTAAGTTTGAATAGTAATTTTTGTTGAATTTTTAGAAAAGACAAAAAAAAAATTTCAAAAAAGACAAAAATCTTTTTTAAAAAAGATAAAAATTTAAGTTTGAACTTTACCTCCAAACATTAGTTTTTGAAACGAAATCAAATAAAAAAGAATCCTAAAACCAGATATAAATAAAGTACATAGTTACTATAGAAATACAGTTATCAATTTTATTGTTGTACAAATCAAACTAAACTGGTTATAGAAACCAAACTAAACAATCAATTCTCAGGGGGAATTTGGAGTTTTAACTCAAACCCAAATTTTTCAATTCAGTTTTTGTCTTTTTTCTAAAAAGTTTTTTGTCTTTTCTAAAAATTCAAAAAAATTTACTATTGAAACTTAAAAATTTCAACTCAAACTCATTTACCAAACAAACTATTAGATTCAATTACCAAAAATAAATATTACACACATGTCAATTAGAGATTCGATGAGAAGGAAAAAAGCTAGCAAGTACATAGGTTGTTTTTAGTTGCATCCATCATTTTCATATATGTTATAAACTTTCAACTTCAGAGAAACCTGGAATTAAAAATGGGCAATCCTAATTCGGTTTTCTAAAAAAAAAGTTGTAAAGATTTTTAAAATTAGAGGAGAATATATATATATATATATATATATATATATATAACTTTGTATGGTAAAAGTAAAATTTCAAACAAAAAAAATTATAGTTGAAATTGCAAGTAATTTTTTTACGGAATAGAAATTGTAAGTAATTGAAAAACGTTGTTTAATCTTAAAAAAAAAAAATTTTGAAAAAAATAAAAAACGTTGTTCAGGAAAAAGTTATTGACACATATAGACATTTTTGGAAGTAGAATAACGTAAAAAACGAAATCATGTTAAAAAATTTGGAAGAGTAAAAATCATATATTCTAATTAATTGTTAGAAGTTCTTTTTTTTTTTTTTTTTTAAAGTTAAAATAATATTCAACTAAAAAACAAAAGCTTATAAACATCAATGCGAATAACTCTGTAATACACGAGACAAAATCTTCAATTGAATCGGATATATCAGTAAAATATGATAAAGCTCAGGAAAGTTCATCGACACACCAGTATTTGAGCACACATAAAGCTCAGTTTGAAAATACCTCTTACAAACAATTGGAAGATTCCAATCGATTGAGAGCACCACAAACTCCGCAAAAGCAAAAATCCAACGAAACCAAAAACTGCTAGGACTTAAATCTTGCGAACCACAAACAAACTCGAAAGGTAGGGAGATCACCTCTGATATTACAAACTCAAAATAAAAGCAAAACTATAAGCCACAAAAACTACAAGGCGGAAACAACATCGTAATTATTCGAAACAACCATCTACCACAAAACGGAAATGAAACCCTAACAACACGATAAGAACCACCATAGACAAGTCGAGCCATGTCACCAAAGAGGTGGGGAAACGCGAAGTCACAAAGAGAAGTTACCATAGCAGATGGAGCACCACCACGCTGGCAAAAACCACAGCAAAGTCACTACCGATGCTGGGCACCCACCCACGAATGCCACCCGCTCCCAACTCTTCCTTGACAAGGTGTCGAACCCCAAGATTCACAAAACTGGAAAGACGATGCACCTAGAAGAGGCAATTGAAAATATTGACAACCCCACTCCACCCCATGAAAACCCAACCTCTTCAACCAAAAGATCACTTTTGCCTCTGGATCCTTTATCGTGAAACTCATAGTTTTGTCTCTATGCCCGGAAATCTAAGGGACAGTGGAGTACCGTCGCCGACTCCAACCCCAAGAAAGGGGCACATGTAAGGTAAAAAAATAAATAAATAAATAAACAAAAATAAAAATAAAAAACTAGCACATGGGAGAGAGGCACTGCCCTAGGGCAAAAGTATGGCAAAATATTGTCTGTAACAATTATTAAAAAAGGGGAGAGGCTGTGGTAGAGCCTCTCCCAGAGTAATTACCTGTAGAGTTCTTTTTTAAACCGTTAAGATTTAATTGAACGGTTGACATATTGTTGGTGTATCATAATTATCATACACCTTACCTCATCTTACTCATTCCCACCCCAATCTTCTCCGTCGCCTGTGCTCGGCCCCCGTCACCAAAGACCACACCTCCAATCCCCCCACCCCATCCCCGGCAGCCTCCTCCCCTGACCCCCCACCCCAGGCCACGCCCCTCATTGGGCCGCCCCCCCCCCCCCCCCCCCACTCCCCCCCCCCAGCCTGATGGCCACCCCCTACCCAGGCCTCTTCGGCCCCCTCTCTCTTCTTTCTTCTTCCTTCTCTCTCTCTCTCTTCTCCTCTCTCTCGGCCCCCAGTGCCCCCCTACCCCACCCCCGATAGGGACCCCCTCCCTCTCTCTTTCTCTCTCTTTTCTCACCGAGGGTAGTCGGGTCTCATCGAGGGTGTGGGGGGGGGGGGGCACGGGTGGGAAGAGAGAGAAAAGAAGAAAGAGAGGGGGTGTGGGGGGGGGCCAGGGTGGGCCGAGGGAGGGGTGCCAGGGGAGGGGGGATCTGGGGTAGGGGGGCAACCAGGTGGGCTAGGGACCGGGGGCCCTGCCTGGGGGGGTGATGGGGCGTGGGGGGCCGAGGCTAGGGCCTGGGGTGTAGGGGGCCGGGTTGGGTCGCCGGCATCCGTCGCAGGTGGCGGCAGGAAGGCCGCCGGCGATGGAGAAGACTTGCGGTGGGAAAGGTAATATGAGGTAAGTGTATGATAAGTATAGTACACCAACAACATTTCAACCATTCAATTAAATCTTTACGGTTCAAAAAAGAACTCTACCGGTAGTTACTCTGGAAGAGGCTCTACCACAGCCTCTCTCTTAAAAAAGTTGTAGAAGTTTTTAAAAAATTGAAGACTAAATCCTTGTTTTTTAATTTATTTGTAAAGTCAAATTTCTAAATTTTTATTTAAAATTAAGAGTTAAGTTACCCAAATAATTTGTGGGATATCGAAGTAAATAAACATTTTTTAGAAATTGAATTAAAAAAAAAAAAAAAAAAAAGAGGAGTAGAAGTAAAAATTTTGGTAAAACGTATAGAGATAAAAGGCGTTGACAGGCTACCGGTCTGATTGGTCGGGAAAACGAGTGAGCTAATGCTGATTTACGGCAACCTTTCTTTATTTATTTATTTTTAATTTTTATGTTAATTTATTTTTAATTTTTTTTTAAAAAAAATTTTAAAAAAAAATACCGCAGTCGATTGCACCATCCATTGAATTCCAAATATTGAGTATCGATTCAATTAGTTGATATTAAAATACTGATTATTCATACAATACAACTGTAGAATGTTCATATGAATAGGAGGCAGAATCGGAGGCAAATATATTTTGTATTCTTCTTTTGTTTAATCGAAGTTTTGTCCCATTTGAGTTTTTCTGAGAAAGGTTGTCAATGACACTTTTTAATAGCACTAGTTATCAAATACGTGCAATGCATGTATAAAATTGTAATCGTAGTTTTTATAATGTATAATATAAACAACATTATGAAAAAAATAAATAAATAAAAAATTAATTCAAAAACAAAATACAATAATAATTATCTAAATTCAAAAATTACATTTTATCATAAAATCATGATGACTTAATATTTATTACATAAAACACATAATAATATTGTTTATTTTGTTCTTTCATGATATTTGCAGTATCCATTATGTTATCTAAAATCAAAATTTTATGTCATTCTGTTGCAAATGATTATTTAAAACAACAGTAATCTCATAATATGTTTTTGAAGACTCACCACAATCAATTAAGGATATTAAAGTTATCAATGAGAAAGCTGATATAATACAAACTTTAAGAGAGAAAATTTGGGATGTTAAGCTTCTAATAAGGAGAAAAAAAAATAAAAATAAAAAAGTTGCAGGAAGAAGTATAAAAAAAAAAAAAATTTTGAAAAAAGACAAGCCAGAAATTTAAGAAAAATGATGAAATATAAGTAAAACAAAGTAGAAAGGGGATTAAAAAAAAAAAGTTAACGACAGAAAAGCAAAATATGGAAAAATGACATGAAGAACCAAATAGTTTCATAAAAGAAAAAAAGGGGAAAAAAAAAAAAACAACAACAACACTTAAACAGTTTTTCCAAAAAAAAAAAAAAACAAAAACGCACTAATAAGGTGCATATTTTACAACCAAATTTATTATTCCTTAAATGTTAAGGAAATATAATGAAATGAAAATTAATTTTCATGCCAAAAAAAGTAAAATAATCACATAAATATTATCCAAAGTAATAAAGTAGAAAGTTAAGAACCTCCTTTAATCCATCGTGAAAACTCTTTAAAAAAAAAACAAGAGTTTGATCATGTAACGAAGAAAAAAAAACTTATCACAATTAGGTTTGATTATATTTAAGAAAATTAGAAGTTCGAGTGAAAAAGTTAAGATAGTGATTAGAAAAGAATATTTAAGAGAGAAAGTGATAGAATCTTGAGCTTTCAATAAAGAAATTAAAGAAAAATAAATAAAAACAAAGCTCTACTGAAAATGTATAAGCAGAAATTTAGAAAAAAGACAAGTAAAAATTTGAAAAAATTAATAACAACAACTATAATAATAATAATGATAATGATAATAATGATACTAATAATGATGATAATAAAGCAAAGTAGAAGAATGTTGGAAGGAAAAAAAAACTTGAAAAGAAAAAGTAAAATAAAAAAGAAAACATACGCACCAAAAGTTTTTATAAAAAGAAAAAAAAAATCATAAACGGTTTTCCATGAAAAAAAAAAAAAAGGAGAAAGCATCAAACGGTATGCTTTTTACCATCAAAATAAACAGTGGATTTTTATCCACTTTTTTTATATATATAGGATATTATAGGAATGATTTGCTGTCAGTTTTTAATAGTGTATTGTAAGAATGATTACTCTTTTCCTTCAAAGAGATTTTTACTTAATGAGACATATGCTTGAGTGATTAACATCCAAGGAGGAATGTTCCTAGATAAATTGATTTATTTGCGTGGATACTCATCTCCCTAACTCCCCTTACAAATTCTATTATCTTCACTTTAATTATCATTGATATTTTGTATGCCACAACCTTTTTATTAGCATTTCATACTTAATATTTTATCAGTATAACCCATGATCTTTGGCCTTTACCATAAATTCTTGGCCTATTTACATGATCGCTCGTGAGAACAAATCGTTTACAATATTTAATTTTAAATACTAATAACAATAATAATGCTCTCTCAATTTCTCTTATCCCTCTATTTTTTATTCGTTTGTGCGTCGCAATTTTTATTTTGTATCATTTTGTATTTTTTTATAACAAAAACAACTATATGTTGATGAAAATAATTTTGTAAGCAATCTAATCGTACAAACAAAAATAAACATTTTTACCTTATTTGAATGGAGATTTTCCTTGAATCTCCAAAATCAATAGCACATGAACTTACATTCTGATACCGAATGGTATCCGGAAATAAGAACTTTAGTTTCTGTGATGGAGATTTTCCATAAATCAATAGCACATTTTTACCTTATTTGAATGGAGATTTTCCCTGAATCTCCTAAATCAATAGCACATGAACTTACATTCTGGTATCGGATGGTATCCAGTAATGTGAACTTCAGTTTCTGTGATGTAAACTTCAGTTATTAGAAATGTGAATTCAAAAAAATATATATATAACTGAAGTTCACATTACCGTATACTATATGGTACCGAATATAAGACTTTACGTATATGTATATAAGGATGAAAATGTTCATGACATTGTCGACATTTCCATGACATCATCCATATTTTGAAGTCTTGACATGAATAGCAGGAGGAAAGATATTTCTTCCCGGAGTATCCATCAAATGTACACAATGTCCAAAATATCCCTAATATCCGTAAATATCCAATATGTTTTTCGATATTTTCACAAAATGTCCAAAAACTCGAGGAATTTTTTTCTTTAAAAATTTCAATTTAGTCACACATTTTATATTTTTTAATATGAATAAAATATAACAATATGCTACACAAGATAAAGATAATGGTTGTAAGATAGTAGGTGAGGGTATTGGGCGATTGTAGCATATAAGAAGACGTGATGTGACTCAAATGAGTCAAACAGACGAGGATTCGCCTTGAGTTTTGATTTCATGAGCTTAAGAATCAAGCAAAGTTCATAGGGTTATAATCCTCCTTATGATTCTCAAATGGTGTCTAGTTTAGAAATACAAAATCGAGATGATTTTTTCGATATATTAATATATCCTCCACCACAAATTAATATCGAGATGTCATTACACACCCATCAAGACTACTCATCAAATTGAACAAATCAACAATATCCAATTTATGGGTTAATAGTTGGTAGAAACCAAGAAACATGCATGTGAGACATTAACAATTACCTTCAAAACCATTAAAAAGTAATATTTTGACAAATGTATTGTTCATATTTGATCGGAATTAAACACCTACATAATATTTTTCAACCTGCTATAAACTCTTTTTGGATTAAGTATACTCGAAACTTATATATACTCTTTTATGTTGATATTTAATTTTTACCTACCCTATCATATTGTATTATGTTATTTGTAATGATTAAAGAATACATAATATCATATTGAAATTACAATCAGTACTTAATTGTTATGTTTTACTATTACATCATGCAATATAACTCTCATATTTGATTAAAAAATATATTATTTTTGTTGTAAAATTAGTTTAAATTAAGTAATATTAATTTTTCTAAGTAATATTAATTGTTCTGATATTTTGTAGAATTTCAGTAAAAATTATAAGTTTCCATCGACATTATCCATAAATCAAAACCTAGACAACTTCATTGACGTCGGCATTTTCATCCTTATATATATATATATATATATGTGCATATATATAGACATCGACATTTTCATATGTATATGAATATATATATATATGTGTATGCATATATATATATATATAATATAATACGCACCTGAACATAATGAACTAAACTTGAAAAATAACCTCTCCTTGAGAGAACTTTCAAAAAGAAATAGAAGGTTATGATATATTGGAAAAAACAATATATCTGATAGAACAACAAATATAAAGATGGTGCAAAATCCGTTTATTGTCATGTCAGTCTATCACTTCTTTAAACCAGAAGAGGTGACCCAATCATCAGTTATTCGGTATCGAAATCCACATTAACCTCAGTCCTGGACTTCTGGCTTCTTTTCACTACCTTTGAGGTACCATCCCAGACCACCAAAACCAGTGATCACACCCGCTATAACTGCATAATTCCGGTACTTGTCGGTTGATACCTTTTCAGTTGATGCTCCAGAGGTAGAAGCCGAGCCACTTGGTTTGGCCTCAGTTGCCGAGCCCCCAGCGCCCACGGTAGTTGTCTCTTCTGGTTTAGGGCCCTAAAATTGCAAATTCAAAGACCGCAACACAAAAACTTGAATATTGAAGTGGTATACTGTAAGAGAAAACTCGAGCATGCATTTTGGCCGTACAACGTATTCAAGATTGAACTGATTGAGCTCGCATCTTTATACTAAAAGAGAAAATGATAAGTTCATGACAAAGTAAAAGCCACAAAATTAAATACGCACCATCAATGGTTCGTCCATATGTTGACAAAGTAGATTGAATTGTGCCATCAAATGAGTTCCTACTCAACTAAACCTTCGCAAATATGCAAAGCAAATGGATATATATATATATATATATATATATGTTTTGCAGTAGTTCATTCAGCAACAATAGATCACATTCCCTAGATTAGGAAAAACACTTCAAACTTTGCCACTGTTAAATGATACACGCTTTCAGGAGTAACGATCATTGATACTTTTCAGAGCAATATAAGCTACCAGAATCTAAAACTAAATCAGTAAAATGTGCACTATAGGCATACCTTGCGTGCAAGCTTCTCGAGCTTCTCTTGCTCAGTTTTCTGAAATTGCAAAGATTTCATCGTTACAATAGGGATATGACACAAAAAAACCCGAAGCAGCAAATACTAAATGCAAATGAACATGTTCTATCCACTTTATACATAGAAAAAGAGAGAGAGAATAATCCAATTTCTCGCTATGTAAGTACTTATAGTCTATGGGTCCGTTTGGTAAATGAGTTTGAGTTGGAAATTTTAAGTTCCAATAGTAAATTTGTGTTGACTTTTCAGAAAAGACAAAAACTTTTTCAGAAAAAGACAAAAATTGAGATGAAAATTTTGGTTTGAAATGGTTTTCCAAACAAAGCAAATCATACAAATATTAACATCAACTCGTTATAGACAGTGATCAACAAAGTTGTAGATCATCTGATTCCTTCTTTCTAAGAAACTTAACCATCCACAAATCTGTTTTTGATTTTTTAACTTGGCTAATCTCAACCTATAAGACAAAATCATATATATATATATATAAATGATAAATTGCTAGGTTGGTCCCTAAACTTTTAAGTTTGTGCAATTTTGGTTCCTGTTCTTTTTTTCATAGCTGGAATGACCCTAAACTACTAAAAACGTTGCTATACCAGTCCTCTCCGTTAATTTTTGGAACGGAATCCTCTTGGTCCCCTCTCAACTCTCACTCTCAATCTACTTTCTTCTTCCTTCTCTATCTTGTTTTATATCTTCTCTTTCCCTCTTGCTATCTTTTTCTTCCTACATCCACCCCTCTCACCTCCTTTCATTCCATCCCTGTCACCGGTCACTCATTATCTTTCTCTCAAGCCCTCTTTATACTCTCATTTGGCAACTATAGCAGGTTTCCAGAAAACAGAGATGGTGGAGATACCAGAGGGATGAGGAAATGAGAAGGTTAAGAGAAACAGGAGACGAGTAAATAAGCAAGCTAAGTTTGACTTTTTGTTCTGCTAACTAGATAAATTTTTTCAATCAGAAAGCGGATATGAAAAACCATCAGTTACTTTTATCTTTCCTATTCAAGAATGGTCATCGTAGGTAATCACTATAAACTTCAAATGCATGTATGGTCATCGTAGGTAATCACTATAAGCTTCAAATGCATGTATGTGTGCACACACACTGTAACTTTTTCAATCATAAGAGGTATGCCACGGTTCACAGAGACAGAAAGATCCTCACGCAAAAGAACAAGGATAACATACATATAGATACAAGCTCTGAAGGTAACAGATACAGTTTAGTTAAAAAGCTTTATCTGTGAATTCCAACCGTAAAGGAAATAAGGGTAACAGATTGAATTCAGTAACAATTCATCAAAAATTTCTTCATTAATAAGTATACAGAGACTCCAAGAAAACAAATGGAAATAAGGGTACTAAGAGGAGTATAATACCATCCTTACAAACAGTTTCAACCATTCACCTCATCCCCCTTCAAAGGGAAACTCATACCACTCTTTCAAAAGGGTATTATTACATCAGGCTGAACCTATTAACAATGTTCTTTCACGTCACAGATATTCATTGATGAAACAAAATAGAAAAGGCTAAAAACAGAATTGAAAACTTTTAATTAAGCCCACAAATGAAGGTTTCTACACTTCAATTATACAACGGTACAGCCTCGTACTCAAAAAGTCATGTACAACTACCAGTGAACTAGTTTTTTCAACAACTCAACTTGCGAAGAACAAAGGGTACAGACAACCACATAAACACTTCATGCAGAAGAAACCAAAGATATTTGCATTTGACGTCGAGATGAAAAGTAAAATAAAAAAAATTAAATGCTTCTAGAATACTCATCACTAAACACTAACGAAACATGTAGATTCAACCATATCTCTTACATTGTCAACAACTCGTTAATGGATTTGGAATACCATTTTGATCGAAAGAAAAATTTCAAAGATTTCAGCAATAACTTTCAAACTTATAAAACAAGAACCCTCCATTAGTTCATTAGACATTCATCCTATAATCGGCTAATTCTTAGGACTTCGACAACCCAAATTACTGACAATAAAGCTGAGAAATCTGAGTCTAACAAATACAATACGTCCAAATAAGCAGTAAATAAACAAAGTGCAGTTCAAAAGAGTGCATTCTCAAACAGGGAAATTAACCAAAATAAAAATCATGCAAAATGAGGGTCGATCTCATACTTAAATAAAAATAACATATATTTCAAAAAAAATTTTAAAAAAAATCCAAGAAATATCTAACAATTTTACGGAAATGCACAATAAAGATATTCAATTATTAAGGGAATTTGAAAGATTGCCTTAATGTAAACATTCTCAGCAGCTTTTTCCTCCTCGCTTAAGATTTTGCCACTGCTTGAGAACCTCCGAGATGCGAATCTTGCAGCGATCCTCGACGCCATTTCTGTCAAATTAATAATAATTACAAAATAGAAAATTTAAATCATCGAACATTGTGCTTGAAATTTAAAAAAAAAATTAAGGACATCGATGAAGATCAAATATACTTCACAATTGCAGTCTATCGGTACCGTTTTACAAGAAATTGAAACAACGAATTGAAAGGACAAACACAACTATTAATCAACAAAAAAACAAAATCCACCGAAAAAAAATTAGCAAGGCACCACTCCACTGGTATGTACACACACACACACACACACATATATATATATAGACAACCTGTACAAATTGAATAATAAGGAAAAAAAAATTTAAAATATGAGAAGAAATTTGACCTTCGTAGAGTGGAGAAGTGAATGCAAAGCCAAAAGCGATTCGACGGCTGAGATTTGTGAGGAGAGCGTTGGGGGAGAGAAATGGAAGGAGTGTTGGAAGAGAACCGAGCCAAGAGAACTGACTTCTTATGACAAAGCCCTAACCCCTCAAGGGAGAATAAGTTCTGGATGTAGACAGAAGAATTTGTAAAATGACTCCATAAAATTTTTATTTGTAAAATGACTTCTCATTTCTCCCTCTCTCTCTCCCTCTCTCTTTAACGGGACTTCACGTCTTCTCTAGATGCTCCAAAAAAAAAATGAAAATGAAAAATGAAAATATTTTGTAATGTTGTAAAAATATTCTAAACAAGGTGTAAAGTGTAAATGGATTAAAGTTATGAGGTCGAACCTACATAATTATAATTCGGTCATCTATCTGTTATATATTTTCATCTTAATTTTTATCTTTTTTTAAAAGTCAATAAAATTTATAACTAATATTTAAAAAGTCAAATAATTTTAACTTAAAAATTTTATCTCTGATTAACTTACTAAACGGAGGCTTAGGTCTTTTAACAAGTTTTTTTCAATCTTTCTTTACCGTTTTTGCCCTTACTTTTTGTAAATATATATTTTGGAGTTTCTTAAGGACATTTTTAGAATCTAAAGTAATTGTCTCTTTCTTTCTCTTTGGCTGCAATGACGATGCTATGAAGTGCTTTGTAGCGAACACGTACTAAAGATCTCTATGAACACGTGTCTTCTTGTCTTGAAACTGAAAATCTCTCGATTTATTATTCTCTCCTGTCTCTGCTAATAATATCAATACTATTCCTACCTCAAATAACAATAATAATATTTTTTTATTATAAACATTAATAAAGGTATTTCCCTGCTGATGCAAAAACTTTAAGAAATAGCATATTTGACGTTACAAAATAGTAAATATAAATTATTATTTATAATTGCATTTATTTTTTTTATCTGCCCATCATTATATCATTATTTCTACAGTATTTTTTTCTCCAAATCTTTTTTTTTTTTTTTGACAAACTTCTCCAATATCATTTAAAATATTTAAAATTTTAAATGTCTATTTTTATGGATTTTAAATCTTTAATGATGATAAAACAAATAGATATAATACTATTATGCATTTAGCAACACAACTAAAATTTGCTATTAAATTTTAAAGTGAAATTTGGAAATACTCAAACAATCAAAGTTGTAGATTAAACAAGAATTTATCTAAGATTTAATTTATATACAGAAATATTGATTTCACACTTTTGGTGAAAGGAACATTTATGTGATATCATGTATGTAATTATAGCTTTAACAAAATAAATACTAATTGTCTGAAATCTGGAAAAGGTCCAAATCCAATTCAAATGATTAAAAATCACATAAGAAAACGAAAATGAATTTTTATTTTTAAGATATGTTTGTTGTATGATACTTAAGCACAAAATGTGCATTTTGTAAATATTTTACAAAGGAAAATTTGTTTGATAATTGTTTGAGGATAATTTATCCAATTAAAAAAATTTTGATCTCTAAAAAAAATTTCCGCTAATTTTTGTTAGGCTGTCATTATAATAAAGTTAAAAATTAAAAGGGTGTCATTGTAGTTTCGTAATGTCCATTGATATATGTTAGGATGTCAATGTTATTGAGTTTAAAAGGATAAACATTAAGATATATCTTGTACTAAATAAGTTTCAGATAAATAATTTTTGTCTTAATTAATAATTAACATTAATGCACGTGCATTAACTTTCCTAGTTTAGAGAAATGTATGTATAATTATATATGTAAATTTTTTGGTTTTTAGTTTGAAAAATTGAAGATTTTTTGAGAGAAAAGTTTTTTGAAAATTTCTTAAATAATGTTAATAAACAGTCTGAATCGGAATAACTATGGGTAACGATTTATCAAATTCATTTTACTAATGAAACTAATTATGGGAAGTTAATTTGGGTAAATAATGTTAAAACATATTTTTGTTTGTTTGGTAGAAATCTTAAAAGATATTGGTTTTAATAAAATGTCCTCCAGTTATCACTATTTTTTCAACATATCCGGCAATCAAAATTGCCTTTTACCTTTTAATTACGGATGTCAACTGGGCGGAGCAGGGGTTAATATGTTTCTCCTACTCTCGTATCCGCCACCTTTTGTACCCCTCATACCTACCTAATTTAATGCGGGTGCGAAGATTCGTAATTCTCACTTGGGTATTATATTCATATGCTACTCATTTACCCATTAAAAATTAAAATAAAAAACTCAAAACAAATTTTATTAAAGCTTTCATAAAATTTAGCAACATAATCACAAATGTAACAAAAAATGAAACTGAAATAATAAAAATAAGTGCAAACTCTAGGAATCTATAAACTAAATCTATATAAAAAAAACCAAATTATATATAAACATATAAATATTATAATGATGAATATAAGCGGGACGAATGGGGTATGAGAGAGTTTCCCACACCCCCGCCCTGCACTCTCTTAGGGAGTTAATCTTAACCTCCATACCCGCTCTCATATTCATATATTATCATACCTGCCTCTAATGAGGGGTACCCGCTGGTACCCACACTTATAGGTAAAAATGACATCCATACTTTTAATTATTTTTAACTTCAAATCCCTATTTTATAAACAAATAATTAGAGAAAAAGACCAACTAGCTTTTTAAATAAAACTAGTTGAAGCGTGTATGAATAATATATTGCGTAAAAAATATCAAAATTTAAAAAGAAAATTAAAAAAAGAAAAGAAAAATTACAAAACAACAAAATAAGAAAAAGAAACAAAAAATTGAACCTCCATACCAAACCAGATGACAAAAACCAAACTTCTATAAAATTTCAAAAAAATTTAGGCAAAACCCATTTCAACCAAATTAATCAAAGATATAAGTTATTATATATATATATATATGAGATAATGTATATGTGGATAAAGAGGATTAAATATATGTGCATATTTATATATATATATGTAATGGGAAACGAAAAAGATAAAAGAAATAATAAAAAAAAAAAAGATAGAAGCATAAAAGAAAATGTATGAGAGAAGAAAAAAGATAAAAGATAAGATAAAGAAAAAGGATAAAAGCAAAAAGGAAAAGTGAAAAAAAAAAAAACAACTGAGTTGACACATGACATAAGGAATGAGAGTATTATTGACTCTTTTATATATGCTATAATTTTAAAAAAAAAATTTAGACAAAACACTTTTCAACCAAATTAATCAAAGATATAAGTTATTGAATAGATATAAAAAGGATTATGTATATGTGTGTATAAATATATATATATATATATATGCGTGTGTAATGAGAAACGAAAAAGATAAATAAATAAAATAAAATAAAAGCATAAAAGAAAATAAATGAGAAAATATAAAGATAAAAAAAAGAAAAAAAAAAAAAAAGAAAGAGGATAAGAGTGGGTGTGCTGACACCTCAATTTTACTTTTTTTTTTGTGCATATTTTTTAAAATAACTTATCATATTAATTTTAGAATTAAAAATTACTTATTTCACCCCTTATTTTTTCTAAAAGCCCTTATAAATAAACTATTTACTTTTTTCTTTCTTCTTCCATTAAAGTGTAAATCGTTGTATATTTTTTTCCTTACTTAAAAAATGTTTTATTTTGTTGTTATTTTTTTAATTTTTTTTCACTATAATTGCTTTTAAGAGAATATTCTTTTTTTTTTTTTTGTTATTATTCATATTTTTCAAGAGTTATTGTAGTTCCATTTTATAACTAGTTTTCTTTTTTTTTTTTTTTTTTTTTTTTTTAACTTCTAAGAAATAACAAGCAAATGAAAAACACACATCCATGATATGAGTATATAATCAAAAATATTAATTTGATTGGTTATTTACTTTATAAATAATTGAGATAAATTGTTAGAAATTCATACAAACTCTGAATTGTGAGCTTTTTCTAATTATTTGATAAAAGTATTAGCTAAATTCATAACATTTTCAACCATGTTTATGGAATACTTAGCTTTATCAGTATATTATTCTTAAGCTTTTATCATCTCAAGAAAAAGTGTACCAAAGAACACGTTCACATATTTTTATCTCAACATATAAACTGATGATTAATTTTTATTGGATATCAAAAAAGAAGGAAAAAAAAAAAAAGAAATCTCATGAGAAAAAAGTTTTAAAACAAAAATAAAACAAAATATTCCAAAAAAAAAAAAACTGTGCAGAAGTTTTATATTTAGTATGTGGAGAAATAAAAAAGACAAATAATTTAACTATAAGGGTTTTTGGGTGTGAAACAAGTAATTTTATAATTCTAAAATTAATTTGTTGATGATTTCAGAAAATTGGTAGGAAAAGTAAAATGGAGGATGTAAATAAACTCACCCAAAGGATAAAAGCAAAAAGAAGAAGTGAAAAAAACAATGAGTTAACAAATGGCAGAAGGAGAGAGAGCATTATTGACTTTTTTATATATATTGTTATTGTTATAACTAGTTATAGCCAAGCGCAAAAGAGCGTGTTAGGTTATCACATATATAAAGTTGTAATAAAATGTTACAGATTGTTAAGCTTCTTTAATATGTTTAAACAAAATTACATTTTTGAACTATGGTTTGTTCACAAAGTCATTTTTAAAATAAATTATAAATTTATTAGAGTTTGTCAAGAATTTTATAAGATTTGTTTAGTGGCATACTCTAGAAAAAAAAGGGGAAATTTTATTTTATTATTTTAATCAACGTTTTTAATGGAAAACTAAAACCTTAGTTTATATAAAATATAAGACATGTGATTTTAAAAGAAAAATAAATACTATATTTGAAATGTGAAATTAAAGCCTTATTTACATGTTGTTCTTAATTAAAACTTCTGACATATATACATGACATGTTTTCTTTCAATTTTTTTTTTGTTGCCGAAAAAAAACTTCATATTCTTTTTTTCAATTCTTTTTTTGTCCTGAATTCTTGAAAAATGATATAAATTAGTCCTTTTTACTTACAGACGTCTATTATTCCGTTAACTGCTCTGAATTTACCTTGAAAAGACTAAATTACCCATAAAAATAAACTAAACACTTTCTCAAAACTAATAACAGAACCAAGAAAAAAAAAAAGAAAAAGAAAAAGAAAAAGAAAATCCCAACTCAATCCCTCTTCGTCCTCAGTTCACCTAAAAAAAGGCAAACCAAAAATTCTCACTCTCACTGGGCTATATTATTCGCGGAGGCTCTCGACTGGGTTTGCGGGGCTAGGGTAGGCGGCAAATCTGGAAGCCCACCGCTCCGAAATCGGAGCCCGCAGCCGGCAAACTCGGCAACCTCGCACAGTCACATGAACTCGAAGCCTGCCGCCGAGAGTTCGGAGCCCGCTGCTCCTCCTAGCACAACCGTCGCCGACTCGGAGCCCGCCGCCCAAAACCACCGTTTACCCACCGCGACGAGCTCTCTCACAACTAATCTTTTCCACCACAAACCCCAGCTGAACACCTTCCCTCTTTGATGAACACAACCTGCAAAAAGATCTTTGTTGAACACAGCCTCGGGTAAGACCATAGGGGGAGAGAGAGATTTGAGAACGTCTTCGGTGAGGGAAAATGCTTGAGACGCAGACAATTAGGATTTTTTTTTCTCTTTTTTTGTTGTTTAATTTTAATGTCAATTTTAAGATTTTACTAAATTGCCCTTCTAACTATACCCATGTGCAACTCATGGGGTACAAATCTGTCTAATTTTAGACGGCTTACCCTTTGCCTTTTTCAAGAATTCAAAGACCGGGTGTGTTGATGCCGAAAACGCCTCCGATAACAACACCCAATGTAACAGGGTCGTCCAGTCAGGTCAGGCCAGTCACTCCGCCGTCGGTCACCTGTAAAATGGAAGCACCGCGGAATGATGGGGACACCGGTGTGGTGTCTGCCGCGGGCACTCCGATACTTAAGTCAGCTAGGAAACTGATGAGCGTAGGGAGAGGCAGAGATTTGACAAGGCAAAAAATGATTATACCTGAATTTGTGTGTTTTCCTCTATTTATAGGTGTCCTCTCCGGATTCGGGTGCTCGGGACGACTCGGTCGGGTCGGCTACCTAGGGCACCCGGTGGGTGGCTAGGGTTTTAGGCCTGCAGGGGATATTGGCCCAATGGGCGTGTGCCACGTGGGGTCTGACTCAATATAGGGGACAGAAAGGTGACTGTCGCCGGCGCCTACAGGGGCAGATCCTGTCAGAGTAGGTGGCGGCAAGTGGCGATGTGATGTTTTGCAGAAGTAGGTGGGCGGCGCCTGTAGCTAATGGGTGCCAGGACAGGGTTGGCGTCAGCTGCATGGTGACGTGGAATGTGGGCCCGGGCGACCTATGCAAGGCTGGAAACCATCGATTCAATCGGGTGATCCGAGAACAATATGGTCCGAGTACGATGCTCGTTCTCGCGAAACCGTAGAATGTGGTCGGCTAACATTTCTGGTCGGCCCATCGTCCGGCTACCGGACCCGTAGCCGAGAAGGTGGGGAGATCGCAGAGGGTGGTCGGAAGTGGTACCTCGTGGTCGGAGCAGATTACGACATCAACATAAGCCCCCCAACATCTCTGGACTGACTCGGCTAGGGGTGCTCCAGTAGTCGTCTGCTCGTCCTCTGCTTGACCATATTTTCATAGTCGGTGCATGGTCGGATACTCGGGCAACAGGCAGTTCTCGGGAAGGTGTCACCCGATGCCACGTATCAACAGTGCCACGTGTCGTTCCGTGATTGGCTGGAAGACAGAGCGACACTTCAAATTTTTGAATTTCAAAATTGGAATCTGACGTGGACGATTGGCTGGAAACCGAAGCGTCGCCTCGTAAAGCGCGTCCGGATTCTTCGCTAAACCTTCGCCTATAAATAGCGGAGGGGTGCTCCTCATTTTTCTATCGCTTGCGAAAGATTGAGTTTGCTTAGAGCTGCCGAAGACTGCCGAAAACTACCGAGCTAAGGACTTTGCAGACCAGCGTCGACTACATCCGAGAAGGTAACAGTTTTTCTTTTGTTGCAAAAATGAGTGATATTTCCGATTCCGAGAACGCGATCTTGTTCGAGAGCGTGGACGTCACGGGCAGCGAGTTTTCGACGTCGGACACGAGGTCGTCGTCGACTGGGGAAGCTACGGGCCCTAGGGGCCGGACACCCGACCAGCTGTCGGGGATCTCGGATATACCATCGCCGAGCGACCAAGTCTTGCCGAGCAGCCGAGAAAAGACGGGCGCTGCACGACTGCAGGAAATACTCCGTGCGGGTCCGAGCACAGCCCCTGACCGCGAATTCATTGAAGAGTTGGGTGGGGCTTCCCAGGCTCAGCCGGCCCCGGTCGTAGATCTTACAGCCGAGGAAGAGGAGGCTGCCGAGAGGACCGCCAACCAGGCCAGCACGTCTGGCCGAGATGACGAGGTGGCTTCGGACAGCACCGACCCGTCAGGGGAGGACACTGAAGCCCGCAACCGACCCAGTGGTTAGGGGATGCGCATTAACGATGTGAAGGTGTACTGCCGAGCCGACGCAGAGATGACCAGATTGGCAGGCAACCGACCAGTGTACACGGCAGGCTATTTTACAACTGCCGTTACACAGAGGTACCTGGCCGTACTACGTCGGGATTTCCGAATCCCGGACAGCGTGGAACTTCTGGTCCCGGGGGTGGACGACCTTCCTTCTCGTCCCCCCAGCGACTTCATCGCCCTCTCAACTGAGTATTTCCGAGCAGAGCTGCGCCTCCCCTTCCATCCATTTCTCAGGCAGGCGCTGACCAGGCTGAATGTAGCCCCTGCTCAACTGAACGCGAACGCATACCGCATCCTGGTCAGCTGCTACATCCTGTGGGCGGCGAGCTTCGGCGAGAAGATGCCCATTGCTGCCTTCTAGATCCTCTACCGGATGAAGTCGGCTCCCTCGTCCAAGGGGTTCTACTACTTCCAAGGCTTCAAGGGGACCTTCATCACCGGGTGCCCGGACTCGGACAAGCAGTTCAAGCATCTCTGGTTCTACGCAGGTGGTCGGTGGCTGCACGAGCACCTGTCGTACTTCGAGCTACCCCAGTCCGAGAGGGTTCCGGTGACGTTTAGGAAGGGCTACATGTGGACTCGGGCACCACACGTCTCGGAGCAAACCCGGGGGAGGATAAACGAGTTGCGGGAGCTATCTGACCCCGAGAGGAACCAGCACGGGCTCCTGGCCGACGCTAGCCTAAGGCAACATTGGGTCGGCTCATCCTCCACTTCTGGCCGTACAGACGACCAGCCGAGAACTTCACCTCCAACGGTTACGGTTGCGGCCATGCCCCCGCCAGCGGTCCACTATCGCTCTCGGACAAGTAGACCAGCAGCCGCGGCCACGGACGATCGATCCGGGGTTCCACGGGGGGTGCCCGAGGCCACGGTCCGCGGGTCTTCGCCTGGCGACTTGTCCCCCGGAGCTTGGGGTCCTCAGGTCGCCGACGAGGACATGGACTGGGTCATCCGGGATCTCTTTCCTGCCCGAGGCCTCCGGATCGAAGGTCGTTGTTGTTTTTTTTTTTTTTTTTTTTTTTAACCTGATTTTCCGAGCACTCACTAACTTTGTTCTTTTTGCAGAGCCGATGGCTGACCGTGAACGCCGTGGGACCAAGCGCCCGAGCTTGGAGGAGAGCATGGCCCGGCTCCAGAAGAACGCCAGGCTAGCAAAGGGGAAGGGGAAGGAAAAGGAGGTCGTGCCGCCGAGCAGGGTGGCGGCACCCCCCGCAGCTCCAGCAAAGGTGGCCGTACCCCATGTGCCCCAGAGCAGCCGACCAGCTGCGTGTCATGACACCAGATCCGAGAAGCCGAGGGAGGATCGGCCCAGGGAGGACCGTCCGAGGGAGGATCGGCCGAGGGAAGACAGGCCGGCTGGTCGGCATGAGTCTCGCTCCAGCCGTCCTCGGGAAGGTCGGCCCTCTGTTCCACCACCAGCGCCTCGCGTCGGCCGGGACGAGCAGCCCAGTCTCGAGTCCTCGGTTTACCGAGCGATGGTCAATAAGTTCGCCGAGCAGCTGAGCGTCGAGGTCGTCGAGTCTTCCACGCGGTCCGATCACATCGAGGCCATCGCCGACTCCACCTCCACACTGATCGGGGTAGGTGCAATTTCGATTTTGTTTCCAGTTCCTTTTAAAGATTTTTTTTGTTTTTTCTAACCTTCTTGCTGTCAGTCTCTTTGCGTCCTCTTCTCCGGGAGTGCGGCAGTAAGGGCCCACGCGAACCGGACGGCGGACGAGCTTAAGGCCGCCGAAGCCGACCTTAGGGCCCTGAGGAAATCGGAGAAGAATGCAAGGACGGGCAGGGCTGCCGCTGAGGAGGCCAAGAAGGCGGCTGAGGAGACGGCGAAGGCAGCCGTGGAGGACGCGAAGGCCGTCGAGGAGTCAGCCAGGTCGGCCAAGGACAAGTGGAAGAGGGCCGAGGACTGGGCGACCTCGGCCGAGCGGAAGGCCGAGGAGGCGGAGACTTCGCGGCTTGAGATGGAGGTGGCACTGAAGAAAGCCGAGGAGGAGCTCGCTGCTGCCTGGGCCGAGCACCAGAGATACATTGAGGTCGCCCTCCCCGCCGCACGCGACGACGCCCGGGCAGAGGCAGTGGCGGAGTACCTGGAGTCTGAGGAATTCAGGGCTCGCCTTCTCTCCGAGTACCACGACGGTATGCGGGACATGAAGGCTGGTTTTACCGCGACCAACCCATCGTTGGTCGGGGTCGATTGGTCTTTCATTCCCGAGTGGTCTGAGGAGACCGCGGCGAAGGAGCCCTTGTAGGAGGGCGAAGTGTCCGGCGCTGCCCCGATGCCCGAGAACATAGTTGTTCTCGATGAGCCGGAGCAGCCAGAGATCCCCGAGCAGCCAGACCTCCCCGAGCATCCAGCGACGGACCAACCGACCTCTCCAGCCCTCGATGTCTTGATGGACAACCTCTTCCCCGACCAGTTGGACTAGAGCCTGCTGTTTTTGTGGCCCCCCCCTTTTTATCGATTTCGTTTTTTTTTTTTTTTGGTTCGAGGGTGCCCAACTTGTACCCTCCTCGATGTACTTATCATATATTTTTTAATGAACACAGTTCTCTTTTTTTTTTTTTTATCATCTGTCTATTTTATTTTATTTTTATGAACACAGTGCCCTCGGTGCCCAAAGTGTTGTTCTGGTCGGGTACTCGACAGTTATCTCCATCCGAGTACTCCTCCCCCCCCCTCGGTTGGTCTGGGGGAACTTAGAGTTGACCCGAGTCCAACCATCTTTGCTGCTAGTTGTAAACTTAGGTCCTGGTCGGGCACGTCCAATTTTGGTCGGTGTCCGGTCATAGGACCTATCTCCTTAGTCCGAGAACCATAGGAGTTGTCTGTGTGGGCAGATCTCTTGGGTCCTAGTCGGGCACATCCAATTCTGGTCGGTGTCCGGTCATAGGACCTATCTCCCTGGTCCGAGAACCATATGAGTTGTTCTGGGTAACTAATAACTACAGAATAACTAATAATTACAGGGTAACTAATAATTACACGTTTTTTGTGATAAATTCTATTGTATATATCGGCCAATGCCGTTTTTACAAAAATTCATTGATAAAAACGCTTCAGGTGGTCGGCGTTCCATGGGTGTCCGAGCACTCTACCGTCCTGGTCGGCTAAGCGGTACGTTCCCGGGCGGACAATCTCGGTGACCGTGTACGGGCCGTCCTATTTTGGGCCAAACGAGCCGAGCCCGGGCTCTTGAACCAACACCTTTTTTAATACAAAATCCCCTACTCGGAATACTTGGGTCGGAACCTCTTGTCATAATATCTGGCTACTACCTGGTTCCAGACAGCTGTTCGGATTAGTGCTTGTTCACGCCGTTCCTCGACTAGGTCGAGCTCGGGAAGCATCTGCTCGGCGTTATCATCTTCGTCGTAGTTCTCTACTCAGAGGCTCGGCAAACCGACTTCAACAAGAATGACAACCTCCACCTCGAATGCCATTGCGAAAGGGGTTTCCCCGGTTGCGGTGCGTTTGGTTGTTCGATAAGCCCATAGTACCCGGGGCAGTTCGTCGATCCAAGCCCCCTTGTGCCTCTCAAGGTTTTTTTTTCAAGTTCTCCTTGATTGTCTTGTTGGCGGCCTCCACCTGCCCATTGCTCTGAGGGTGCCCGGGAGAAGAGAACACTTTCTTGATCCCGAACTGTTCACAGAGCGCGATGAACTTGGGATTGTCGAACTGCTTCCTATTATCTGTTACCCACGGTGTGGGGGAGCCCGAACTGGCAAATTATGCTCTTCCACAAAAAACTTGTGCACTTTGCCTCCGTTTGCTGGGTCAATGGTTCCACCTCGACCCATTTCGTAAGGTAGTCTATTGCTACGATGCAATAACGAAGTTGTGACCGGGCCATAGGGAGTGGTCAGATCAGGTCGAGGGCCCATTTGGCAAACGGCCAGGCGCATACCACCGAGGTCAGCTTCTCGGGGTGGGACCTGATCGCCCTGGCAAACTGCTGGCACTTGAGGCATTTCTGGGCGAAATCCATCGTATCTTTGCCTATGGTCGGCCAGTAGTACCCCTGTCGAAGGTACTTGAACGACATGGCTCTCCCCCCTGAATGGTTCCCGCAGACTCCGCTGTGTATTTCCTTTATTACGTACTCGGCTTCAGCAGGGCCGACGCAGCGCTGGTAAGGGGAAGAGTATCCTCGGCGGTACAATTTTCCATCGATGAGCATGTACCTTGCCGAGGTGTTCTTGACTCGCCGAGCCTCTTCTCGGTTCTCGGGAAGCTGGGACTCGACGAGGTACCTGATGATCGGGTCCATCCAGGTAGTGACGTTCTCGGAACAGAGGACCTGCTCTTCTCGCTCAATACTCGGCTGGTCTAGCCGTTCGATGGGGAACGAGACCAGACCATCGAGGTCATTCCTCGAGGCGAGCCGAGCGAGGGCATCTGCCTCGATGTTCTCTGAACGCGGTATCCGGGTAACCACCTGGGTCTTGAATTGGCCGAGCAGGACTTTCACCTTGTCCAGATACTTCGCCATTCTAGCTTCATTCGCCTGGTACTCCCCGGTCACTTGATTCACAATGAGCATCGAGTCGCTGAACACTTCGATGTCTTGCACACCAAGTTCTCGGGCTAGGCTGATCCCGGTAATAACAGCCTCGTACTCCGCTTCATTATTGGACGCCTTGAAGTTGAAGCGGAGTGCCTGGCTGGTCTTGTACTGGTCGGAACTCACAAGGACAAGCCCTGCACCGGAGCCCCCCGAGTTTGAGGACCCGTCAACGAATAGCTTCCACCTTGAGACGTTCATGTCATGAGCCGTCGGGCCGTCTTCACTCGGCGCTGCAACCACCTTCTCCGAGAACTCCGGAGTCGGCTCGGGAACGCCCGTGAACTCGGCCACAAAATCGGCTAGCGCTTGCGCCTTGACCGTGGTGCGTGGAATGTATTCGATGTCGAACTCTCCAAGCTCGATTGCCCACTTCGCGATCCGCCCTGACAGCTCGGGGTTCTGGAGCACCTGGCGGAGTGGGTAGCTGGTCGGGACACGGATTGGGTGACCCTGAAAGTATGGCCTCAGTTTGCGGGCTGACGAGACCAACGCTAAGGCCAACTTTTCCAGAGGAGTGTACCTCCCCTCTGCGCCTTGGAAAGCCTTGCTGCTGTAGTAGACGGGGAACTGTACCTTGTCTTCTTCTCGAATCAAGACCGAGCTAACCGCCTTCTCGGACACCGTGAGGTAGACGTACAATACCTCCCCGGGAACTGGTTTTGACAGCAGCGGCGGGCTAGCCAAGTACTCTTCAGGCCTTCAAAAGCTTCTCCGTATTTGTCATCCCAGCTGATCTTGCCTTGGCCCTTGAGCGCTTGGAAGAATGTGAAGCACTTTTCGGTTGACCGGGACACAAACCGGGAGAGGGCAGCGATCATCCCAGTGAGCCTCTGTACCACCTTGGTCGTCCGCGGCGGCTGTAGGTCGACGACGGCCTGGGCCTTGGCGGGGTTGATCTCGATTCCCCGGTGGTTCACCATGAACCCGAGGAATTTCCCTGACTCTACCCCGAAGGCGCACTTGGCTGGATTGAGCTTCATCCGGTATTGCCGCAAGATGTTGAAGCAGTCCCGGAGGTCTTGGATGTGGTCGCTCACTCGCTGGCTCTTCACCAGCATGTCGTCCACGTACACCTCCATGGATTTCCCAATGAGCGGAGCGAACATCTTGTTCATCAGCCGCTGGTAAGTCGCCCCGGCGTTCTTGAGACCGAAAGGCATGACCTGGTAGCAGTACAGGCCCTGGTCGGTAGTGAACGCCGTCTTGACCTGGTCGGATCTGCTCAGGGGGATTTGGTTGTACCCCGAGTATGCGTCCATAGAGCTGAGCAGCTTGTGCCCGGCCGTCACGTCTACCAGCTGGTCGATCCGAGGCAGCGGGAAGCAGTCTTTCGGGCATGCCTTGTTGAGGTCCGTGTAGTCTATGCAGACTCGCCACTTCCCCGTGGTCTTCTTGACCACGACGACATTGGCCAACCACTTCGGGTAGGTGACTTCCCGGACGAAGCCTGCTGCGACCAGTTTCTTCACCTCCTCGTTGATGGTCGCATACCTTTCTGGGTTGAAGGCTCTCCTCTTCTGGATCACGGGCTTATGCCTCGGGTTGACACTCAGGTGATGGCACATCACTGCCGGGTCGATTCCGGGCATATCCTCGCGTGACCAGGCGAAGACGTCCTTGTGCTCACGGAGGAATCCCTCGAGTGCTGCTCGGGTTCCCGGATTGAGTCTCGAGTCGAGCATCACCGTCCTCTCCGGATGCTCGGGGTCCAGTTGGTAGGGGACCAGATCCTCGACCGGGTGTGCTCGGATCTCCTCCTCGGGTATCCTAGGTTCCAAGTCGCTCAAGCGGGTGACTTCCCCACTAGGGGCTTCAACCTCGTCCACCGTGAAGACGGCTGCCACAGTGATCGGGGCGGGTGCCTTTCGGCACACCTTGTTGACCGCCTCTATGTAGCACTTCCTCATACCCTCCTGGTTTCCCCGGAACACGCCGACCCCGCTATCGGTTGGGAACTTCATTGACAGGTGGTAGGTGGAGACTACCGCCTTTATCGCATTGAGGGTCGGCCTTCCTAGGATAACGTTGTAGACGGACGGTCGGTCTACAACGATGAACTCCACCATCCGGGTCACCCTCTCCGGGCCATCCCCGATTGTGATCGGAAGATTGACAGTTCCGGCGGCACGGACGCACTCTCCGGAGAACCAGTAGAGAGGGGTTTGGGCGGGTGTGAGCACGGCGTCCTCTATCTTGTGCCTTGTGAACGCGTCCATGAACATGATATCGGCGGAGCTGCCGTTGTCGATTAGGACGCGACGGATGACGTTGTCGGCTACTCGGATCTCACCGATAAACGCGTCGTTGTGGGGGTTGAGTAGCCGATCCGCCTCGTCATCCGTGAAGGTAATCGGTGTGCTGTCCTGACGGCATATCTTGGAAATATGCTCCGCCATGTTGATGTATTCCCCACGAGCGTATCGGCGGGCCTCCCGGGCATAACTTCTCCGGCTACTAGCGGTATCACCGGTAGCCGTTCCACCGAAGATGGTATGGACTATGTGCTCCTGCTCATCTGTCCGACCAGCAGGTCTCGGATTCTGTCGGGGGGCCTGTGCGGGTCTACTCGGCCCCGCAGGGGTGATGCTCCTTTCCACGAACTCCCGCAAGTGGCCATCGCGGATCAGCAGCTCGATCTGGTCTCGGAGCTGTATGCAGTCCTTGGTATCGTGGCCCACGTCCTTGTGGAAGTTGCAATACTTGTTCTGGTTTCTCCGCGCGCGGTCTGCTCGGAGTGGTGGCGGATCCCGTAGCAGTCCTCGACCGCTCACCTGGTTGAGGACGTGCTCGATAGTTGTCACCAGTGGGGTATATTGTTGGAACCTCCCAGCTGGTGTTCTCTGACTGGGGTTGGGCGTAGCCCGGTTGTCCACGACCACAGCTTTCCCCATTTCTTGTCGGCTCTGGTCGGTTTGGTTTTTGTCCGATTTCCTTCCGGGAAGCCGGGGTTGTTCTCTGGCTACTAGGCCACGTCCTCGGACGTACTCGTCGAGCTCGGCGTGCCTCCAGGTGATCCCCCTTAGCTGCGCGAAGGTGGGTGGCCTATCGTAGGCGAGCGTCCAGACGAGCCGTGCGTCCTTGATGCCTTCTTGGAACGCCCCCATCAAGGTGTCGTCTGTGTAGGTCTCAACCTGCACGACAGCTTTGTCGAAGCGCTCGAGATACGCTTTTAGTGGCTCCGTCTCGCCCTGCTTGATGCTGAACATGTGGGATGCTCCCAGCTTTCTAGTCTTCGAGCTCAAGAAGGCGGCTGCAAGGGCGTCAGCGAGCTGCCTAAAGCAGCCAATCGACCCGGGGGCCAGCCTCCGATACCACTGGCGGGTCGGTCCAGACAGGGTCAAGCAAAATGATTTGCACATAGGAGCCTCATTGGTATTCTGGATCAGCATGTGAGCCTGGTAGTTCTCAATGTGCTCATCCGCATCGGTCGAACCGTCGTAGGAGGCCATGGACGTCATCTTGAACCTAGCCGGGTACGGAGATGCCATGATGGCCGGAGTAAAGGGCGGGTCCACCGCCTCGAATTGATCCATCCCGTACTGCTGGCCCACAAGCTGGTCGAGCTGCCGCTGGAGCTGGTCCAGCCTGGTTTGATTGTAGTCCTCGGTCTTGGCAGGCTTGTCGACAGAGCGTTTTCGGCCCAAACGCCGGTGGACTGCCGGCCTGCCCAGGCGATCGAAGACAGAAGTGGTGCTCCCCCGGATGTGCACGGTTTCTCTCCCGCGGTTATCCTGATCACCGCAGGTTGCTCGGGCACTCCCGAGCGGATGGCTTGCGAATGACGGCTTCTAGACCGCACTCTGCTTTGCGCCCCCCTGTGGCTGCCGCCTCAGGCTCTCTCGGTGCGACCGATCACTCCTCCTATCGCCTGAGGGTGATGGGTTGCGCTGTCGGCTACCTGACCCAGGGGGCCTACTCGGCGTGGACTCGGCCGCCTCGGGGAACTGGACAACATTCGCTTCTCTGCGTCCTTCCACCAACGACCTGACGAGCTCGGTCAGGTCTCGGACGTTCTCCGTGAGGATCTCCGTCTGGGTGGGCCTTCGCTGCGCCCGGGCCCTTCTCGCGCGCTGGGTTCTCTGGGTGCCCCTCGAGCCGGAAGGCGCCGGGTTATCTGCGTTCCGGAAATCTTGGTTGTCTTGCTCAGCCATGGCTTAGATGGTCGGGCGCTCGGGGAGCGCGAGTGATGAAAAAGTTGCTGGAAAGGCGTGGTGCCCTCCTTCTAGTGCCAAAATGTTGATGCCGAAAACGCCTCCGGCAGCAACACCCAATGTAACAGGGTCGTCCAGTCAGGTCAGGCCAGTTACTCCGCCGTCGGTCACCTCCAAAATGGAAGCATCTCGGAATGATGGGGACACCGGTGTGGTGTTTGCCGCGGGCACTCCGATGCTTAAGTCAGCTAGGAAACTGATGAGCGTAGGGAGAGGCAGAGATTTGGCAAGGCAAAAAATGACCATACCTGAATTTGTGTGTTTTCCTTTATTTATAGGCGTCCTCCTCGGATTCGGGTGCTCGGGGCGACCCGGTCGGGTCGGCTACCTAGGGCACCCGGTGGGTGGCTAGGGTTTTAGGCCTGCAGGGGCTATTGGCCCAATTGGCGTGCGCTACGTGGGATCTGACTCAATATAGGGGACATAAAGGTGACTGTCGCCTGCGCCTGCAGAGGCAGATCCTGTCAGAGTAGGTGGCGACGGGTGGCGATGTGATGTTCTGCAGAAGTAGGTGGGCGGCGCCTATCGCTGATGGGTGCCAGGACAGGGTTGGCGTCAGCTGTGTGGTGGGGGTGGAATGTAGGCCCGGACGACCTATGCAAGGCTGGAAACCATCGATTCGATCGGATGATCCGAGAACAATATGGTCCGAGTACGATGCTCGTTCTCGCGAAGCCGTGGAATGTGGTAGGTTAACATTTCTGGTCGGCCCATTGTCCGGCTACCGGACCCGTACCCGAGAAGGTGGGGAGATCACAGAGGGTGGTCGGAAGTGATACCTCGTGGTCGGAGCAGATTACGACATCAACAGGGTGTTTGGTGTTTGAGTTTGAGTTGAGATTTTTAAGTTTCAATGGTAATTTTTATTGATTTTTTCAGAAAAGATAAAAAAAAAATTTCAGAAAAAGATAAAAATTGAGTTGAAAAATTTGAGTTTGAGTGGGTGACATTCTTATTAAAAAATAAAAATACAAGAACGATAATAGTAATTTACCCAAATTATTATTCAAAATTTTTATTTACACAGTAATTTCTACGAGTTTTTAGACTACCTGCTTTCTCCGGACACTCAATGTTGAAGACAAATTTAAAATAAAAGTGTTTTTGTTAATTTTCCTAAGGCAAAAATAGTAAAATCTTCAAAATCAACTTTCTACTTGAAAAAAAAAGAGAGAGAGAAACGTCCAATGTGAAGTTCTATCTTGAGGGGGATTCAAATCTCTGTCAAATTTTTAGTTTCTCAAATAATATTTAATCAATAATATCATATCACGTTATTTTAAAAAGTTTAAAATACTTTATAACTTATTTTTATATCCAAATTGATAATCAATAATATCATATCACGTCATTTTAAAAAGTTTAAAATACTTTATAACTTATTTTTTATACATCAAATTCTAACTTCACTCAATAATAGATGAAAATATAATTGATTATCAATTTGGATATCAAGATTGGACAAAGGACCCAATGGCCTTCTACTATACTCACATTCTATTGTGCACGCCCACACCCTCGAAAAGCCACATTGCCCATACCCACCAATTCATCGAATTAGAACTTCAACGTAGTATGGATGAAAATGTTCATAAATATCATTGACATTTTCACAACATTATTCATATTTTGAAATCTCAACGAAGGGAAGTTATTCTTCTCAGAATGTACGTCAAATATTCATAACGTTTAAAAGCATCCATAATATCGACGAATATTTGTGAATATTCAGGATATTTCTGGATACGTCAACATAATATTAAAAAAATTTAAGAAAAATTTATTTTTGATGAAACATACAATTTTATAACACATTTTATTTTCTTTTTTTCCACATTCTTCAACCCACAGTAATAAAAAGAATTCATAATTTTCAACACTATTATTTATATTTTTAAAAATCTTACTTTTTACATGTTATTAAGATTTGAACTTATATTTCTTTTATTTCTATTTGTAATGAGTTGTATATCTTACCCTAATTATAATAAATATATAATTATACTTACTTTCTATTTTTTCGGAGTGAAATTATAGTTACTTTTTATTGCACTATACGACATAACCCTCATATTCAATCAAAAAATATATGGACAAACCAGTCAATTAAGATCCGTTAACTTCATTTCCTTAAAAAATAATAATAATAATAATAATAAAAATCCGTGAACTTCCTTTCCTAAAACAAAAAGATCCGCGTCCATTAAAAAAAGAACTTTTCATAAATTTTTAAGCGTTTATGATGCGTTTGCCTCTCAGGTGTGAACCTAAGTTTTTCATCTCAAAATTTTTTTTTTTGAAGAACCAACAAAATTATAACTAGTTTTTGAAAAATCAACCAATTTCAATATAAAAATTTCATCTCACACTCGAGTTCCAAACGGAACTTAATGTTATTATATATATATATAAAGAGTGGTGACAAAAACATTACAATAATAATAATTTAAAGACTAATCAAGCAATTAATTTAATAGTGTGTTTGGCATACCGGTTTAAAATGCAATTTTTAGATTGAATTTGATTGGCTCTTCAAAAATTAGTTATAATTTTTTTATTAACTTTTTAGAAAAGAAAAATACTAGAGAAACTAACTCTAATCCTAACTTTTGAGTATTAATATATGTGACATATAAGTTATTATTATTTTTATTAATAAATATTTAAAATATTATCACATTAATTAATTATATTTATCAATAAAAAGATAATACATAAATTGATACTTAAAAAATTAAGATTGAATTTGGTGTTTATAGTATTACTCTTTAAAGAAAAAACAAGGATGGAATTTTAGTTGGGATGGAGAGCTAAACAACATATAAATTAAAATTAAAATAAGAAAAATAAAAAGAAGTGAAAGGGTATCCCATGATGACGTGGCAGGCAGCAATTGGTTCGCTCTATGTGGCACCAACACAGTGATCGCCGCTAACATGTTCCGCTCTCACTACTCCGTCTAATCACCCGGCTCATTTTCCCCCTTTCTGTCTGTTTCCCGAGAAAACACAAATTATTACCAGAAAATAAAAGAGAGAACGTTAATCACCGAGACAATTTCCAAGCCATGGCGGTGAGAGCCACGGTGTCTCGGTTTCCGATCGACTCCGACGCCCAGGAGAGCTCGGGGCTCCCGTGGGGCGTGACGGTGACGCCGTTCGCCGCCAAGGACGAGGAAGGCCGTCCGCCGGCGTACGGCACCGACGGACACCTTCTGCCGCGGTGCGAGAACTGCTGGGCCTACTTCAACAACTTCTGCGACCTCGATCAGTGGAGCTGGACTTGTTGCCTCTGTTCGCAGCTCAATGGCCTCTCTGCCAAAGCCATCGCTAAATACTCTCACCGTCAGTCCTGCGCTGAGATGACTTCCTCGTTCGTCGATCTCGAGCTTCCTGGTCAGAATAATTTGAATTTCTGAAACACTTTTTAGTTTTCTTGTTATTTTTTTCGGAATTTGGATCTCGAATTACGTGCCCAATCATTCTGCATTGACCTGATTTGTTGTTAGATTAATGCAATCGAGGTCACGTAATTTGAATTGTAATTTTCTTGAATTTTTTTTCGAATTGCCTGGTAAATCTGCATTGGCTTTGATTTGTTGTACAATTGTAGTATGAAAGTAGAGATCTTAAGAAGAAAGAAGGTTTAATTCCATTAGTAACAACTAAGAAGTGAATCCTTTTTGGTAAGTTATCTCAATTTGATTGGGGATTAAGGCCAATTTCAAGGTTAATGGAATTTCTTTTCCTATTTTTTTTGGCTGCAGAGAAAATTAGGTTGACTAAAAATTTGAGTTGTTTGAGATTTCACATTGGCTGATTCTGGTTACTTGTTTGACTCTCTTTTTTTTTTTTTTTTTTCCGCAGCGGAAAGATCGGATGAAGGGATGCAACCTCAGCCGGTATATGTTGCTGCCATTGATTTGTCTTGTAAGATTTGATTGATCAATTAGCCATTTGTTTTGTTTTGTTATTGTTATTGTTAATTGTTATTTTTTTTTCAACATTAATTAGTGCCCGTTTGGATCATAGATTGCATTTGAATTCGGTTATAGAATTTCAATTGTGTATTCATACGAAATGTGTGTTTAGATAGTTTTTGTTAAAGGTAACATTTGAATATTGTAAAGGTAGAAAAATGAGTGTGGTACAGATTTTGAAAAATGAAAATTTGGATTTGGATTTGAGATAAATTGGTGTGAAATAGTGAAGACATTCCAATAGTTTACTCCAGTAGTTGGTCACCAAAGGGAAATTACATTGCATTACAATAATAACTACTACTCCAAAAGTTCATCCAAACGCAGCCAAATATGTTGACGAGAGGTTTCTTTTTGTCATGAACCGATCACTCTCTCTCTCTTTCTAAAGCATTGTAAGGCTCCATAACTTTTCTAGAATGTTCCTCTCTTGAAAAATGTATTCCTAGGATAGAAATTGTAGGTTCTACAAACTTGATTACAGATCCTCAGACTAGATTGTGTTAGTAAGTTTGGATTTTCCACTTATACTCATTATTTACCTTTCTTCATCTGTCCAAATCGAATTTTGAAGATAATCTAGAATAACTTTTGTTGTAGCCCATGTCGATATTATTTTTAACAAATTGAGCTCACTTTGAGATTTCCTCTGTCTTCCCTTTCGATACTGTTTTCAGCCTTGTTGTTTTCAAGTGAAGGATCCTCTGTATATGAATGAACTTCTAATTTCTTCCTGGATTCAACTGCAGCCTCGGAAGAATTTTTGGAACTTACCAAGAGCGCACTTATGGCAGCCTTAGAGGGTGAGAAATATTACACTCCCACATAACACACAGTACATACATGGAGGCTGTAATTATATATTGAGCGAGTTCTGTTCTCAGAAGATTATGAATGCTGTCATAATTGCTATTTTCTTTTCAGCTCTTGGGCCTGGTTCACTATTTGGACTTGCAACCTTCTGCCACAAAATTGGGCTGTATGATGTTCAGGGGCCTATACCAGTAGTAAAGAACGTTTTCGTTCCCCCTGATTCAGAGGGCACTTTACCAATAGAGCTTGAAGATGTCATGCCTTTGCTACAATTCTTGGCTCCTGTATGGTATTCACTTGGTGTTATATTAATAGCCCGTCTTTCCATTTTCATTTGATTTTTTATTTATCCCCCTAGGAACTTAAATATAGTTTGCTTTTCAGTACCTAGAATCAAACCATCTGTCAACTCATGTTTTTCCTTTAGTCCTTAATTCAGTAACTTTGCTTGCAGGTAGAAACTTGTAAGACCGAATTGCATCTGCACTTGAAGCACTTAGACCAACAACATCGTGGGAGAGAACCACAGGAGCAGGTCAAGGACTGGATGGTGTTTAATGGGTGGGCGAGGTTTTGGTGTGGCAATGGAGGCCCTTTTAAATTACCTTGGATCTGAATATGGAAGCACATTTGCATTAGGTTTGTATGATTGATTTCAAAACTGAAGTAACTTGATTGTTTCAATGATATTATGTACAAAAAGGTTCAGCTTCTAGCAATGTTGTAATTTGGTAGATTTGAATATATCTTTCAAAAAGCATGACAGGTTTTTGTCTCGTTTGAACATAACTGCAGCTAGAGTCTTTGCTTTTCTATCCGGTCCTCCTGATTATGGAGCTGGGCAACTAGATACAAGACGTTATGGTGAACAATATGCTAGTAAAGGAGAGGATGCAGATAGGGCTTTACTTCCTGAGCAGACACCTTTTTACAAGGAGCTGGTAATGCAATCTAGCTTATTTTATACATTCTCCTCTTTTCTCTTTTGCGGTATATATTAAGCCTTTAAAACATATTTTACAGGCTGCACTTGCTGTACAAGCCGGCGTTTGTGTGGATATATTTGCTGTCACTAACGAGTATACAGATTTGGCTTCGCTGAAGTTTCTCAGCATAGAAAGTGGAGGCTCTTTATTTTTGTATGCCAGTACTGATGATTCAACCCTTCCTCAGGACATGTAAGTATTGCTATTGCGCGGATGTTGAAGGGTTTTTATTTGACATGGAAGGTGATTGTCTATAATTTAAGAATACGCGAAATCAATTCTTTTCTCTGTGTATGAGTGAATGCATTTATACAAACAGTAGCATAGCTGCATATGTATGGATTTGCACACTTATAAATATAAAGGACGTTCTAGGACATGAACGTAGAGTTGCTTTATTTCTTTCTTTGGTGGAACACTCTTCACAGATCTATAACTAGTGAAGATCCTTGTTCTAGCAGTGGCATTTTTTTTTCTAGCGTGAATGGAATGAGATGGTCCATGTTTCCGTCATTTTTTCAATGTTATGTTTATATTTATATACTTAATTCAGGTATCGGATGCTAAGTCGACCTTATGCTTTTGGGTGTATATTACGTATTAGGACATCTACTGAATTCAAACCTGGGCATTCAGTGAGTATACAACCTTGATTTTATGTTATACATGTCAATTGTTAAATATAATATTTCTAAATGCATTTCATTTGTGTTGTTGCAGTATGGTCATTTTTTCCAGATCCACAGTATGAGAATGTTCAACACATCATTTGTTGTGATTCTTATGCAACATATACCTATGACTTTGAGTTTGCAAGTGCTGATGGTTTTTCGAGGTAGGTAATCTTTTCCATTTTCCATTATAGTCTTATCTTTCTATCGGAAACGATTGATGACATGATAGGAACTAGAGAAAGAAACACAAACAGTTGCACCAAAAAAATATAGATTTTATTGAATGAAGCCCTAGGGCAAACCCAAACTAACCCATAATCTATTTGTTGTTCCCCAGAAACACCTGGTATGATCGGCACCAGGAAAAGAGAGAAAAAAAATGAAAAGAAAAGAAAAATCAAAATATCTAATTCTCTAGAAACACCTTGTATGATCAACTCAAGGAAAAGATAAAAAATAAAAAAAAAAAGGAAGAAAAGAAAAGAAAAGAGAAGAAAAGAAAAATTAAAACATTAATGTATGCATGCAGTTATTTGGTTTGGTTTTATGTTATTTAACAAATATATATTAGTAGAGATTCTGATAATGGGAATAAATAAGATAGTAAAGAAAAACCTTTTTGTAAATTGCTTATTGGGTCTCTGAAAACAGAGTGCTGTTCTGGTCCACAATCCTTTTTTGTTTTTTTTTAATTAAAATCGCCTGAAGTATTAAAAAATCTGCAATTTGGTCATTTCCATAAGATAAGGGACGAAATTGCAACTTCCTTATAGTTTCAGGGTCCAATTGAGTGATATACCCAAAACCTTTTTGTCCACTATTAGTGTATGAAATACATTTAGAATAATGGAAAGATGCGTAGCATTAAGATGAAATCTAGGTGATTGTTGTATTTGGAAATCATGCATTAAGATGAAATCTAGGTGATTGTTGTATTTGGAAATCATACATTTTGACCCCATTTGTCTGCATTGTTACTGCAGAATCTTGGGACCGAATGTCCAGCTTGTTATTATTATTATTGTTGTTGTTGCTGTTGTTGTTGTTGTTGTGATTGTGACTCAATGTTTATACCTGCTTGATGTATGACACTATCTAAACCCCGAGTGACCATTTTACTCCTGCAGACATGGATCAGAACCTCCCCCTATGGTACAGATTGCGTTTCAGTACACAGTAGTTGTGCCTCCCGAGGAGCTTTCTAATTGTAGGTCTCTTTCCTCAACTAGGTATGGATGGTTCTCGTTATCAGCTCTTTATGTTATCTGCTGTTGAACCAACACTTTAAAGCATTTTAATTTACCAACTACACTTAGTGAATGCAATTCCAAGATCAAAGTATTTAAATAATCATTTGCATGGGATTAATGGAGTATTTAAAAAATAAAACAAAGTGCCCTTTACCTCCTTGAAAGGAAAAAAATTTATTTGCTTAAGATGCAAATCAGTTGTTGAATTGGTATATTGAGCAATTGTAATTTTCAAATGGATAATCTCCATTTCGCTTGAGTGAAACTTCTCAGATGAGTTTCCTAAATGCTTTTGTAGGGGAACATATGCACTGAAACGTCGTCTAAGGATTCGAACATTGCAATTTGCAACTGCTCAAAACATCAGTGAGATCTATGACAGTGTTGTTCCTGAAGTGGTATTATCATTACTCGTTCACAAGGTAATTCCCGATACCTTTCCTTCGCCCTTCTTGTGTTTCCCAGGTTTGATGGCATCTTACTGTTTTTGCCCCTCATTTTGAGATTGGTTTCACATTGCACTTTTATGAATTATTGGTGATTTGGAGTTTCTAATAACATTTTGTGTTCCTTTTCTTTGACGTTGACTGAAAGGTCTGTTAACTTTGTGTTTAACTTGTACTTTTTATCTTATTGTTTTGGCCCCAATACTCGAAACTCATTCTATCCTATGCCAAGCTGTTCACTAATACTTGGATTTGTTGATGATAAAAGATTGACAAGTTTTTTCTGAATATTTACTGTTACTGTATAATATTCTTTGTGCTCGTTAATTGAACATTCTATTCACTCATTTAGGTTATCCTAGCCTCGTTGGAGCAAGGGGTTCGAGAGGGCAGGCTGTTGCTTCATGATTGGCTTGTGATCCTGACGGCCCAGTACAATAATGCTTATAAACTAGTTCAATACCATACCGGAAGTTCAATAACTTCTCAGATTGATGTTTCATTCTCACAATGCCCAGAAATGCAGCGTTTACCTCGCTTAGTCTTTGCTTTGTTACGGAATCCTCTTCTTCGACTTCATGAAGAAGGTGTACATCCTGACCACCGCATCTACTTGCAGTGCCTCTTAAGGTACTGGGCTCATACTGAATGGAATTACTTGTCTTGGTTGGGTTGCAGTGCTTCTTAATTGCTATTCTCTCTGTGTTCTTTTTTCTTTTTTTGGAGAATTTTTTTTTCCTTAAAACAGTTTTATATTGTTGTATTCGGTGTTTTGTTGATTGGGATTTTGTTTCTGTGGAGATATTTTGCCTTAAAAGCAACTTTTTGTCCGAACTCCGAAATATGTTTTTATCGCTGTATTAATTTTCACTTCATGCGTGTTATAAATCAACTTCTACCACATGATCTTTCTTTTTTTGTTGACGACTGAGAGCTAGCAGCAAATACTGATGTTGTCCTTTTGATGTCAATTATTCTTCCAAAACTTTTTGCAGTGCACTGGAACCGAGTTCCCTTCAGCGTGCTGTGTATCCAGTGCTGACCTCGTATTCTACTCCAGATCAGCAAGCATATCCATCCCACTCATTGAGTCGTGCTGCACTGATTACTAGTGGAAGTCCAATATTTTTCCTTGATGCATTTACGACTCTGATTGTGTTTTATTCTTCAACGGCGGATCCTACACTTCCTTATCCTCCACCCCATGATTGTAAGTACACATTATTTATTGTTGCATTTCTATTTAAGAGATGTTTTGTGAAAATGGTTAGGCTTCACATTTAACATGGGATGATGTTTTAGGCTTATTGAGGACCACAATCAACAAATTGAAGCAAGAGAGATGTATAACTCCCAAACTCATTTTTATCCGGGGAGGTCAGGAGGATGCTACTGTTTTTGAGAACTATCTCATCGAGGAACAAGATGTTGACGGAAGTGGTCTCACCAGTGTCACAGGTTTTGTTTCCTTTCTAGAGGAAATCATACAGAGCGTATTGGAATACACGAAGTAAAATAGCGGTGCCTGAACTTGTCACCGAAATATTGGAAGAAGCCCAACTATTCATTACGGCAGTGGTGCATGAATTGGTTGAAGTAGTGGAACCTCCCGACTCTGAGTTCCTCATGAGCTGATATACAGAAATATTACACATTCGAGATTTCTTCGTAAAAGAAAAAAGACATTTCCCGATAGGAAGCGGTGCTGAAATTTTTGTTGGATCGTGCATATAGGTGTTAAAAGTTGGTCATAGAAGTAGATTTCATTTCATCATTGTTTCATGGGGGAAACCATAACCAACCGAAACAACTTCTTTAAGCTGTGCTATCCTCACTTTCCCGCAAATTCATTTTTGCTTTCGTTTTTGTTTTGTTTTCTTGTTTTGGTAGTTTATGAAAGATTAACTTATTTGTAACTTTGACGAGATTCCGATCCGATTGTATGTGAAGGAATTGTTGCAGCCGATGGTAGGGCCTTCGTCCGAATACTTTAGTCTCTTACTTTTGAGATGGGCTATCTGTTCGACTTCGTACGCTTTTCGCGAGATTGTTTTTCAATCTTTTTTGCTATACCAGATTATTATTCAAGTACTTGTCATGAGACCTTAACAAGCATATATCCTTGTATTGACGGGTAAATCCTTTAATTTTTAGGTAAATCTTTGGATTCTCTGGAAAATAACATAACACAGTTACGATTAATAATAAATTTATTTACATAATTTTATTACGTAGAATGAGAAGGTGAGAGGAGGGGGGATTATTATTATTATTATTATTATTTTTTTTTTTTTGCATTGTTTGGTTTTGATTATACTATTTATTATTATATTTGAAATTATATGTTATAATTTATTATTATTCTATTCAAAAGTGTTATTTTGCTTTTTCTTCTTGGAAAAATTACAAGGCAAAGTAGAAAAAGTGCTGAGCTTATAAAAAAGATGCTAGATATTCTAGAAATAAAATGATTAGTTAATTCATAGCTAACAACTAATTCACAATTAACTTATTGATAATCTTTAATCCTTGTTATCAATAAAAAAACCTTTTTTTAGAGAAAAAATATAGATATTGATATGGTAACTCCTAACTAATAGATCTATTTAATGATATTAGGCTCTTTACCAGATTCATTAGAGAGCTCCACGCATGTGAAAGGAATTAATTACAGCCTTTGTTTTTTGTTTTTGTTTCTTTTTTTGGGCAATTCTATGTCATGGGATAGGACTTTTTCCCATCAATGCTGTAAAATTAATCACCAACAGATGAAAACTGTTGGTAAAAAACAATGAAGGAACATCAAAATAAAATAGAGCATCCCACACATGATTCAAATACAATATTCTCTAAAAAAAAAATGCATCAGAACAAATTAAAAAAAAAAAAAAAAGATTGAGAACTTCGCCGGAGGAGCTGCGCCGTCGTCGAATAAGCCGCGCGGCGATGGATCCAGCCATGGTCGCAACGACGGATCTCTCCAAGAAGCCGCCAGATCACGATCGAACAGCCCAAGACCCATAAGACACTGTCGCCGACGTTGAGCTTGCCTTCTCCGGCCAACTTCACCCTGGCGACGGTTGAAAGATCTCGAACGGAAAGTCGCGCTCGCCGGATCTCCGTGACATTCAAGCTGTGGTGGCTTCCCGACGAGGGCTCCTAGAGGTGCGGCGGCGACGGACGGCGGTTTAGATTTGCGAGTTCGTGACGTGGGCGACGGTGGGGGGCCAGCAATGTAGGCTGTGGCGGCTCGAGCCCGCGCTGAGGGGAAGAAGAAGAAGCTTGGCGACGACGGCGATGGCGATGGCGGCGTTTCGGCTGCAGACGAGGAGATCCGGTGCAAGGGAGGGTCTTCTTCTCAAGCGACGAGCATGGCTGGCATGGTGGTGGCGGGTGCTCTCCACCACCCACATCGGAAGATCGCGGGGTGCGATTCCCTCTCGCCTCCGTCGGAATCTCTCGCGGCTTCCATCGCGACGTCGGCGAGTTTGGGAGGGCATGGCTCTTGTCCGATGGTGGGCTGTTGAAGGAGGTCGCCGGATTTTCGCTTTCTTCTCCGGTGAGATTTGTTTTGTTTTGTTTGTTTGTTTTTTTTTTTTCCACCATTTTCAGATATAATCTGGTGTTTTTGGTGTATATTTTTAATCTAGACCGTTAAAAAAGCTGATCCAATGGTCATGAATTATTACATTTTAACGAGGTAAAAAAACTTACCCTTGTAGAATTGCTTTTTGTAATTTTTATTTGGGTAGGACTGAGGGACTCTACCGGTAAAGTTTTTTTTTTTAGGCCGTTGAGATTTAATCGAACGGTTAAAATATTATTGGTGTACCATACTTATCATACATCTTACCTCATATTACCTAAAGTTTTTTCTGTCGCCGGCGACCTTCTTGCCTCTGGCGTCGGACGCTGGCAACCCACCCCGACGCCGACGACCCACCCCTGGCCCCCCTCACCACCGGCCCCAGCCCCCCCGGCTCCCCCCCCCCCCCATGCCCCCCCGACGGGGACCCCCTACCCCCCCTCTCTATCTCTTCCGCCGACGATGATTGAGTATTTTTTTTCTTTTAAAAGCTTGTAGGAGGAGGCCGTGTGGACGACGCCGGATCAATCTCGAATGGCAACGAAGAAGACGAGGATCTGAGTTTTTTTTTTAATTGCCTTTTTGTCGGATCTAGCCACCGGTGCCGGTGATAGTGGGTGCCATCAGCGTCGGGCGAGGAGGGGATGCTAGTGGGTACCTGTTAAGAATTCCCCAAGTATAAAAGATATTTTATGTGTTTCATTGATTATTTTGGATTGATTATTAATTTATATTTGAGGTTTTTCATTATATCATTTATGTTCCGTTTTGATTAAATTTACATGTTAAAATAAATGTAAGCAAATATGGCTCACTGACTACTTTAAACTGTTAAAATGTTGCATGTAATAGATTTTGTAATATGATATATAATCAGGAGTACAGTTTCAGGTTTATAGTAGTGTGACTCTGAAACTAGTAATTATGTGATTAATTGATTCAGTATAGAATACTTAGTCGCACAGATTATTGGAGCCTGAATTATATATGTCCAATTGGTTCCTTCACTAGCTCAATATAATTCCACTAACGGATAATAATTTATCAAATTATTATTGCGGTTTAAATTTTCGTCGGTGTTATGATGACGTGCCCGGTACAGTCACCGACATGACAGTAGGCATGCACAACTAGTGGGAGAATATATTTTATTTTGTTAAATATTTGTGATAAATATCTAGTTGGATAATTATTTATTATTAAATAGTTATCATAATATTTTTTTATTTATGATTAATGATTTAAATTAATGGTATTTATCATTTGTGATAAATATAGAAGTTAATTAAATTAATAGATACGGATAAATTGATTATTTGGATAATTAATTTAAATATCTATAAAAAATTATTTAAATAAATAAAGTTGACTAGATATGGATAATATCACAAAGAGATTTGAATTGAAATAAAATCTTGTGTGATCTCCTTTGTAATCGGTGTTTTTTGTAGAGAGAATGTGGAAGATATTTTTTCTCCTTCATGATTATATTTGTGGATAATTATTACATAATTATTTTATTCAAATAAAGTTGCCATGATTTTATTTGAATTGAAATTGAATTTATGGAATATTATCTAGATAAATAAAATCTCAAATTTCAAGATAATTGATACAGAGGAGTGAAAAAAATCTTTTCTAGGAGTCCTACTCAAATTCAAATATCATCTAGTTATTTTCCTATAAATAGGATGTGGCTCTTTTATTTTTGAGTAGACCATAGACTCTAAGAAGAGCTTATTTTTCATACTCCCATAAGTGAGCTCTTGGTGGTTAGAAGGAGAATTTAAGTCTGCACGTGTGATTAATAAAAGGTAAGAGTGCCCACACACTCCACCATCTAGAAATTAGAGTATAGTGGAGAAGACTAGTTAGTTGAAGCTCTTCTACACGGGTTCTAATACGAACCACGCCAAAAACGTGACGAAACCCGATATCAAATTTGGAAACAACAACCCAAGATCTTTTAAGTTTGATGGAAACCGCGACCCGTTGCTTAGCAAAGCAAGAACCTTGGTATGGTGAAGACGCCACAAACAGTTATGGAAAATCCGTTTGATAAGTCGATTTGAACGTCACAAGGAATCCTTGATAAGTTTCCTTAAGAACTCAAGAAGAATAACTCATAATATAAATAAACATCAACAACTTCTTCCATAGCCTGAAAATCAACCTTATATAGCCGAATATCAATTTGTAAAATTCCTAATCTACTCCTGAAGATAAACATGCCTAAATAAATCTAGGAATCGGATTTATCTAAACTAAATACTTAAATTCAGATTTAAATTTAAATTTTAAACTAAAACTTAGTGTTTGTTTGGAACACCGGTTTCAACGGTGTTTCCAAAGTTTGAACTGAGCTTTTGGTGTTTGGCAAGCTCGTTCAGTTTCAGTGGCCTTTAGTCCCGTTATACAGTGAACCCACCTGTGTTTACTGTTCATTGAAGTTCGTCCCCGCCCTCCTGTCTCGCCCTTGCCTGGCTTCTGCGCCCGAATCTCACGCCTTCCCTCCGGCGCCCATGTGCTGGTGTCAGTGGGTGTTGCAGGCTGTGCCCCCATCCCATTGAGCATCTGCCCTGCTGTAGGAGCTCTGGTTTGTGGTTGTCCTTCTTCTCTCCTCGCTGCGATTAACTTCATGGTATTGTCCTCGCCCATTCTCGTCAAGCAGATGCGGCGCCGAGAGAGGTGTGAGAAGCGAAGGCGAACCTCGGGCCGGATAACCAACTATTTCCAGGTTCGGAAAAAGTCTTGCCGCCCCGTCCTTTCCTGCCCTACGCCGACAACCACTACTGTATACTCGTCGTCGGCCTCCAATTCCGAAACCCTAGTAAAATTTCTTCCTCTAATTCGCCTACAATATTAATGCATTTTAAAATTTTGTTTTGTTTAATGTATTACCCAAGACTTCTCCGAATCTCCACACCCTAAATCGAGGGTTTTATGGTCCTTCTCGCATTTTGATTTTGGGATTTGCAGAATGGTCAGACGTTTATGGGTGTGTGTTGTTCGTGGGTGTTTGTGTTTTTGATAATAACTCCATTGGTGAAGGTCGTTTGATGCCCCGCATTGTCCATTGGCTGCATAATTGTTATTTCTGCCCCATTTGATATGGTTTTGCACTGTCTAGGCTAGTTTGATGAAGTGCTTCGTCCATTTGCAGGGCTAATTTCGGATTTTTTTAGTCATTATAGCTTGTTGTGCACTGATGTTTTGTGCTCGATGAAGTATTGATATCATTTAACCTTGTTTGGTAGTAAACATGATGGTTTGAAAACTTTGTTATACCCATTTGCTGCCAATATGCAGTTTTGGGGACCTTGATTTGTGAGTTTTTCCACATTTTGATCTTGTTTGATGCACATTTGTTGGACGTTTCTGCATTTTCCTGTTTTGGCCTCTCTTTAACCTTCCTTGGTATTAAACATGATGGTTTGAAACCTTTGTACGCCCAATTGCTGCCAATATGCAGGTTTGGGACCTTGATTTGTGAGTTTTTCCACATTTTGAGCTTGTTTGATGCACATTTTTTGGACGTTTCGGCATTTTTCTGTTTTGGTGATGATGTATACATTGTAGGAACATGTATTGTATTTTAGTCTGACTGGTGAGTCGTTTACCCGATCACTGACAACCAGTTACCGGTTTAGAAGCACAGTTTTGGTGTTTAGGGCCTTTACTGTATTCTGTTTAGGCCATAAACAGGTTAAAACCCAAACTCATAGTTTCTATGCCATGGTAGCCGGATCTGTATCGGGTATTTGACATGCCTCAGGTTAAATGTGTCAACCACATTATACTGAGCCAACTAATCGACCTTCAGACCGTTGTTTAAAATTATTTTCCTATGTTTGATTATCTCTTTCCGAAGGAGATGCCGCGCAAAGCGTCGGGGGATCATTACTTTTGGGACGCCGCTAAAGAAAAAAAATTCCTGGAGCAACTTGATGATTACCTGGGCCGCAGTGGCGGCAAAAATCCCCCCAAAGCAACTCTTGAACTTTGGGCCGCCCAGTTTAATGCTGAGTTCGGTGGGGTACCCGCACTTGGGAAGACATTATATCAAAAGAAAGAAAGGATGAGAAAAATATTTCGGGGCTGGAAGGCGTTGCAAAAACAAATCGGTCTAGGCTACGATCCATCGACGGATCGTGTGACATGCTCTGATGAAGCGTGGCAAAGCTTTATAGGATGAGAAGACATTATATCAAAAGAAAGAAAGGATGAGAAAAATATTTCGGGGCTGGAAGGCGTTGCATAAACAAATCGGTCTAGGCTACGATCCATCGACGGATCGTGTGACATGCTCTGACGAAGCGTGGCAAAGCTTTATAGGGATAACTGCGTAGTCTAATATAAGGCCCTACGTTATATTGTTCATTAACGCGATGATCATACTTGTACTAAGCTAAATTTCATTTACAGGTTCATAGAGAGTGCAACCATCTACGCTACGAGGGGCTGCGCAACAGGGAGCTTTATTGTAACGTGTTCGAGAAAAATCACGCTGCCGGTGCATCGGGATATGGATCAGTAACCATGCCATCTGATAGTGCTCCGTACGGCGACGGTGAAGCTTCAATGGACTACTCTGAAGCCCCCGTGGACTTTGAAGAGTTTCCGACGCCAAACACCGGTGCGCGCCGTTGTAGCAACTTACGTTCGGGAGCCGATGCAGGTCCGTCGCGGTCAAGGGCAAGTTCCGGTAAGCGGAAGCAAAGAGACGAAACGGATGAGATGACATTTTTAGCAATGCAGGAAATAGTGAGTCATTTCCGTGGACAATCTCAATCGGGCCCAAGTAACGAAACCGCAAACCGACCGGACCACATGCTACTGTGCATGAACATTATGATAGAGATGGGTGTTCCACTAAATCAACGATGCCAAATGTGGCACTACTTGGACGCTCATCCACGGCTCCAACGTACGTTCTATCAGCTACCCGAGGTCGATAGGCGAGAAATTGTTTCATCCGTCGTCGACTCCTACCGGCCCCCTACCGATTGATTTTCTTGTTCGACATATATTTTTTTTCTTTTACCCGCGGCTTATTAATATTTGAGACCTAAATCTTCTGATCGGATTAACTTTTATTTATTTATGTATTTCATGTTTGACAACATAGATGAGACTGTTGTGTGAGGCTATATTATGTTTTAGTATATCTGATATTTTATGTTACACTGCTAATGGTTTGTACCGCCTATGAGAAAAAATACAAGTTAAATTTTTATAGTTTGTTAACAATTTTCTTGAACCAGGTAAAAATTTAATTTTAGAGCGGATAACAAAAAATTCTCAAAATGAACGAGTATAGTTCCGCATCCGATGAGGAACAAGATGATTTGTACACCGAAAACCTGCAAACCGACCATAACAGTTTCCTGATGAAGGCAGTGGTAGCCGTAACTGCCAGCAGGCGTAACAGGCGACGATGCATAACTCAACTCTAACTGGGAGTATGCGGGTGGACGAGATTTTGAATGGTCATGCGGAAATAATTCAAGGATTGATAAGTATGAAAGCAGAAACATTCAGATCACTAAGTAACCTGTTAGCCAGTCGGGAGTTATTGAAGCCAACTCTCAACATGAATGTGAACGAGCAGTTGTTTATTTTTTTATCCATTTGTGCACGAGGCGCTACGAACCGACACATTTCTTATTTGTTCCAACATTCGGTAGAGACAACTTCACGTTGGTTCGACAAAGTGTTGACCGTTATTTGTTCGCTAAAGGATGAATTCATCAGACCAGCCGACTACACATCAGTTCAAAATTTGATACTGGAGCATTCAGACAAATATCGGCCATGGTTTGATGTACGTTACATACGTAATTTAATTACATAATCGTACGAAAGAGCTTTAATAAAAGAATCCATTGTTGATGCCGATATGCATATTAAATATTCTATGGTTTGTTGCAGGGCTGTATTGGTGCTATAGATGGTACGCACGTACCATGTGTCCCTAAGCGTGAAAATTCTGACGCTTGGATAAATCGCAAGGGATATCACTCGCAAAATGTACTAGCAGCATGTTCATTTGACTTGAAATTCACTTATATATTGGCCGGTTATGAGGGATCTTGCCACGATGCCAGAATGTTGGAGGAGGCAATAGCATTCCATGGTTTCCCAATACCTCTACCAGGTAAGTATTCTAAAGCTATTTGCTGTCAGTATTTACATATAATAAATCGGTTAAATAAATGATAATTGACTTCATATTGCATTTTTTATTGTGTAGGGAAATTCTACGTTGTAGATTCGGGATATGCCAATAAGGATGGTTTCCTGAGCCCATATCGTCAGGAAACGTACCATTTACCGGAGTTTCGAAGACGTCGTAATGGGCTAGGCAACCGCCGTGAAGTCTTTAACTACACACACTCATCACTGCGGAATTGTATTGAGCGCACATTTGGTGTCTGGAAGGCAAGATTTAAAATACTAAAAGGCATCAACAGCTACCCTATGGACAAACAAAAAATGATCCCCGTGGCGTGTGCGGTCGTACATAATTTCATAAGGATGGTGCAGGATGCGGATCCCTTTCTTGAAGAGTATGCGGCAGATTGTGTGACTGTTGGGGGAACTGTCGACGTTAACGCATATTACGTGTTTAACGACGGGATCGATGGTGAGGGCCCAAGTACAGGACCGCAGCAACATGACTCGAGTAGGGAAGCAATGAATCAGATGAGAGACCACATAGCTGATGATATGTGGGAAAGATATCAAGCATTTCCATGGTATAAATCAACGTGAAAGCAAGACCCGTTTTTACCTACGCTCGCTAGACAACGATTGTAATCATTAATTTGTTGTTATAAAATTTTAATGGACAATTACATACTGTTTGTTGGGCTATTTTTCATGCGCTTGGTAATAAAGTTTGAACTGAAATTCGTGAGTTTCAATGATACAATTTTTTGGAAGTTTCAAAAAAGACAAAAAAATAAAAATATAAAGTTGGGCAAAAGACAACAACTTTTTGGGAAAATGACCAAAAACAAGTTTGAAATTTTTGGTTCAACTTTGTGAACCAGACAAGCACTAAAAAATACAATAGAATGTTCTATACATACAAAAAATTTGTTAAACCCCATTTTTTATCATCCAAACAGGGCCCTTGTTTTTTTTTTAAACTTTTATCTCAAACTTTTTTACATCCAAACACTCAACTCAAACTCAACTTCTCAACTCATACTTTTTCCCAAACACAAAACTTTCATTCTCAACTTAACTTAACTCAAACTCAACTTCAAAATATCAACTCAAACTTGCGAACCAAACGGACCCTTAAAACTAAAATAAGATTACAAAGAAATCAAATCTTGATCGGATCTTGTTTTGAATTTTGAACTTCTTGAACACTTGAAAACGTAATCTTGACTTGATTCTTTGTTGGAAAATAAAGTTCACTTCAGCCTTGGAAAATAAAAACGTCCACATCAGCCTTGGTTCTCTTTCGAATCAAATTAGATGAGTAAAATCAATCTTTGCTTAGTATCAGTAGTGAACACACTCTCTTCTTGTTGTCGAACTCTCTGGACTAAGTTATTCAACTCTTATTTGAATCTTTTGACTCGAGTTCTCGTCACCGGACCAACTGGAACTTGAATTGGTTTGTGAGCATTCCTTACAGTCTTGATGTCCTCATCATTCCCCCTTTCTTGAGAAGGATTTGTCCTCAAATCATCACTTACATCAAAAGGACTCAAATCAGTAACATTGAAAGTAGCACTACTATTGTACTCACCAGGTAAGTCAAGTCTGTAGGCATTGTCATTGATTCGTTTTAGCACTTGAAAAGGACCATCTCCTCGGGGCAACAACTTAGAACGTTTTTGTGCCAGAAATCTTTCTTTTCTCATGTGTAACCATACCCAATCACTGGGCTCAAAAACCTGCTTGTGACGTCCCTTGTTAGCTTGCTTGATATATTGTTCGGTTCTCCTCTCTATGTTGAGCCGTGCTTTCTCATGAAGTTGCTTCACAAATTCTGCATTCTTTTTACCATCTAAGTTCACATGCTCAGAAACAAGTAAAGATGATAAATCTAATAGTGTTAAAGGATTAAAACCATAAACAATTTCAAATGGTGAAAACTTAGTAGCAGAATGAATGGTATGATTATAACCGAACTCAACATGTAGTAAACATTCTTCCCAAGTCTTAATGTTCTTACTAATGAAAGCTCTCAATAAAGTGGATAAAGTTCTATTAACTACTTCCGTTTGACCATCAGTTTGAGGATGACAAGTAGTAGAAAACAAAAGTTTCATTCCTAGTTTTCCCCATAATGTCTTCCAAAAGTAACTCAAGAACTTAGCATCCCGATCGGACACGATTGTCCTAGGCATACCATGCAACCTCACAATCTCCCTAAAGAACAAATCTGCCACATGAAAATCATTGTTAGTCTTGTGACAAGGGATAAAATAAGCCATCTTAGAAAACTGATCTACAACCACAAAAAATTGAATCCCTTCCCTGCTTAATCCTAGGTAAACCTTGTGGTACCTCCTCGGGGAAAAAAATCCTCGAACTCTTGCAAGAGAGAAACAACAACACTAGGCAACAATGTGTTAAGTTGGTTAGTGTTTAAAAAAGCCTCCCTGTACATGAGTACAATCATCGGCCGTTTTGAAAGCAACGCTCGCTTAAGCTCACTTGTTGTTGCATACAAATTTCTTTGTTTTCTTTCTGTTTTTACCTCCTTGGCCGAATTCTTCTCTCTTTTTTCTTCCTCACTAGATTTGACATTATTCTCACTATGCATATCCTCACTCCTATTTTCACTCAAGTTCTTTTGATCTCTCGGTTTCTTTTGTTAACTCAATTTTTGCAACTTCACTTGATCCTTATAGACTTGTTTTGGTGTCATCGGAACTAGAGTAATTGTCCATTGATTGCGCGTGAATGAATACTTATTGGTGCAGCTGTCATGTTGCACACGTCTGTCAAATTGCCATGGTCTTTCTAAGAGAAGATGTCCAGCTTGCATTGGTACCACATCGTACAATACCTCATCGTCATACTTAGCGATTCAAAATGGGACATCAACTTGCTTTGTAACCCTCACTTCACCATTATCGTTCAACCATTGTAGCTTGTATGGACGGGGGTGCTTAAGTGTTGTGAGCCCTATCTTTTCAACCATGGAAGTGCTACCAACATTAGTGCAACTATCACCATTGATAATAACACTACAAACCTTGTCTTTCATGTGGCAACGAGTGTGAAAGATTTTCTCCCGCTGTACTTGTTCTTCTTCTTCTTTAGCTTGCGAACTTAAGGCTCGTTGTGCGACTAGTCCAAGCATCTCACCATGATCAGCCCCGAACTCCTCATCTCATATAGGGGCGTCCTCCAATGGTGGCATGTCATCTAGATCAGTTTCATCCTTGGATTCAATTTCACACCACTTTCCCGGATCACTATAACTCGTTTGTTTGGACATTGGCTAGCTATGTGCCCTCTACCTTGACATTTGAAACATTTAATCTCACTAGAAGGAGTCGAAGTAGGGGCTGATTTACCTTGAGAGGTCGTGGTAGGGGTGGCTGGTTTAGGCTGGGGTTTGGCCTTGAAGGTGGACGGGTTTTCTTTTTTCTTTGGGTAGTTCAACCTCCAAGGTGCTGTGCTCGAATTTTGTGGGATTGGTCTAGGCCATGTACCACTTTTCTTAAGTTGCCTCTCAACCTTGATTGCCATATGCATCAAATCCTCCAATTCCACATAATAGTGTATCTCGATTGTGTTAGCAATCTCTCGGTTTAAACCATTCAAAAATCTGGCCATTGTCGCCTTCCGATCCTCCTCCACATTGGCTCTAATCATAGCCATCTCCATCTCTTTATAATACTCATCAATGCTCCGGTTACCTTGATAGAGACCTTGCAGCTTGAGGTATAGATCCCGGTAATAGTGACTTGGTACAAATCGTCGTCGTATCACTCTCTTCATCTCATCCCAAGTTTCAATAGGACGTTCTCCATTCCGCCTCCTATTGATGCACACCTGGTCCCACCACACAATAGCATAATCAGTAAATTCAATTACAACAAGTTTTACCTTCTTTAATTCGGAGTAGTTGTGACAATTGAAAACCAACTCCATTTTCTTTTCCCACTCGAGGTATACTTCGGGATCACTTTTTCCTTGAAACGCAGGAACTTTCATCTTGATACTAATTAAGTTGTTATCCACCCGGTTTCTAGCTTCTCTATCCTGGCCATATCTCCTATGGCTGCCCATGGACATGCTATCAAACTCCTCCTCTAAATTGTCCCCTTCAAACTCAGCAACTTCCTCGGCTTCCTTTGAAGCAACCTATTCCTCCTTGGGGCTTTCGGAGCAAACGATGGCTGTCCCCGTTGTGTTCCCTCTTCTACCCTATCCAACCTCTCATGTATATGCTCTAACTCCACCCTCATTATCCGTCTCATCTCCCCTATTAATGCTTGTATTTGCAGTTTCGGATCCACGGGTGGTGGAATCTCTTCGTTTGTGTTTTTCTCTTGATTTTGTGACATGATTGAAATATGCAAACAATGTTAGAACAATATGGAAAAAAGAAAAGGACCTCACCACACTCTCTCACATGTTTCACTCGAAGAATAATTATCTCAAATCCACTCGTGTTTCACTCAATCTAATTTGGCTTCTACCCTCTAATACACTTACACACTCTACCTTTTTCCACTCGTATTCTTCTTTTAGTTATTTCAAAACTAATCAACAAGAATAACAAGGATTTAAGCAGCAAATCAAGACGAGAAGCAAACCAAACAGATCAAATATTATCACGGATTCTGATTATTTTTTTGACACTTAAACGTGGGGTTATGGCAAAAAAAGTTCTAGGACATAAGAAATAAGATTAAACACAAAAAATTTAAGAATGATTTTTTTTTGGATCCTCTTGATTTTTTATATGGATTTTATGACTCTAATGATTGTAGGAATACAAATTTAAAGAGCAATCCAAGCAAGAGCAAGAATCAAAATCAAAGGATAGGAAATCTGGCCAATTGACTTTTTTTTTAAGGACGAATTTAAAAAAAGAAAAAACAAGAAAATAATAGGCAAATCGAATGAACCTAAGCTCTAATACCAATTGATACGAACCACACCAACAACGTGACGAAACCAGATACCAAATCTAGAAACAACAACCCAAGATCTTTCAAATTTGATGGAAGCTGCGACCCGTTGCTTAGCAAAGCAAGAACCTTGGTATGGTGAAGACACCACAAATGATTACGGAAAATCCGTTTGATAAGTCGATTTGAACGCTACAAGAAATCCTTGATAAGTTCGGATAAGTTTCTTCAAAAACTTAAGGAGAATAACTCATAATATGAATAAACATCAAAAACTGCTTCCATAGCTTGAAAATCAGTCTTATATAGCAGAATTTCAATTTGTAAAATTCCTAATCTACCCCTAAAGATAAACATGCCTAAATAAATCTAGAAATCAGATTTATCTAAACAAAATACTTAAATTCGGATTTAAATTCAAATTTTAAACTAAAACTTAAAACTAAAATATGATTACAAAGAAATTAAATCTTGATCAGATCTTGTTTTGAATTTTGAACTTCTTGAACACTTAAAAACATAATCTTGACTTGATTCTTTGTTGGAAAATAACGTCCACTTCAGCCTTGGAAAATAAAAACATCCACATCAGCCTTGACTCTCTTCCGGATCAAAGTGGATGAGTAAAATCAGTCTTTGCTCAGCATCAGTAGTGAACACACTCTCTTCTTGTTGTAGAACTCTCCGGACTAAGTTATTCAACTCTTATTTGAATCTTTGCTCAGCATCAGTAGTGAACACACTCTCTTCTTGTTGCAGAACTCTCCGGACTAAGTTATTTAACTTTTCTTTGAATCTTTTGGCTCGAGCCCTCGTCACCGGACCAACTGGAATTTGAATTCGTTTGTGAGCATTCCTTGCAGTCTTGATGTCCTCATCAGGTTCTTAGATAATTCTTGGAGATTCTTAATTCACAAGGTGCATAGATTAAAGGTAATTCATTGTATATGGCATCACGAGTTTGTTCAATCATTAAAATTTTTTAAAATTCCACTGCGCGATATTCCTACAGTGCTGTCAGCGTCGGTGGCGTGGTGGTTTCCCTTTTTTTTTTTTCTTTCAATTTTTTTAAAATGTTTTGTAAATTAATCAAGAGTGGTAGATTCTAAATTTTTTTTGTGTATCTTTTCGATCTCAATCGTCTAAAATCAATTGGACGGTCAAAATTTTTTACCCTATTGATGGTGTAAAGTGGGGAGGTCTCATTGTAGATCTCCCCTTTTCTAATCAGGTTTTATTTTTCAAGTATGCTGATATATCTTTTATGATTGATATAAATTATTATGTCTGATTTCTTGCTTCAAATATATGATTAACCATGAATTTAGCTATGTTTTAATGACTTATATTTAGCTTAACTTTCTTTTTAAATAAAAATAGACATCTTATAATTGAAACTATTTTTTCCGTAGGTATTGCATCTTTTACTTTCACATTCTAAAAATACATCACGAATAACAATAATAGAGGAACTCGTTCTGTTATTTGCTTTGTTAAAACATTTCAATATAACTCTAATTAAAAATTTTTTTTTTTTCATCTCAGTTTTTATCTTTTATTGAAAAGTTAATAAAAATTATAAATAATTTTTAAAAAATTAACCAACTCAAACTAAAATTTTTTATCTATAACTGACGAATCAAAAACAAGCTTAAATAGCCAATCCACTCTTTCCAAAGTGCGCTTAATCAAAGCACTCCATCATGGTAGTAAAACATGTAAAAACTATAACTAGTTAAGCCTAATTTGGTAATTATACGATTTTTGAATTATGAAGATCATTTGTGTGGGACCCTACCGGTTATATTTGAGGAAACTCTCAAATTCCCAAATTCGTCTGTTAGGGCTCGCTTCGACGCCATAACGAACCAACCAGAATCCAGTTAGGGTTTTCCAAATTTCTAGACAATTCAGAATTTCCTCGATTTCTCTTTCCAACCGAAAAAAAAAAAAAAACGTTCACGTAGATTCGTTGGTACTTTCTCTCTCCTTCTTTTCTCTCTCTAGTTTTCGTTTTCTAGCTGAAAGTCAAATTATAATGGCTGTATAATATGTTGGCTAGTGGAATTGATGTTGTGAGGGGGTAAAATGTAGCTTGTTTTTGCTTCGAAATCACGGAACAATTTGCATATGGTTTTAATTTTACATTATATGAGATGGGTTTTTGACAATTTCTAGTGGGCTATCTGAATTTTCTGGATTCTTGTTTGATTAATGGTTGACCTGTTTGAAGCGCATATATATATATATATATGTATATGTGTGTACAAATATAGATATATATATATATATATATTATATGTACACACGAATATATATCTGTGTGTGTGTGCACTTCTGATGTATGTAAGAAGCTGTTTAGATTGTGATTGAGTATACTGTTTCTGAAGCATAAATGTAGAAGACCACACAGATTTGTGTAGTATGTTTCTTAACCAGATTAAAGAGTGCTGTCATAGCGGGGGGTTTTTTTTTTTTTTTTTAAATTTTAATTTTAATTTTTTTTAATATGCTTGAATATATATTTATATATATTTTGCTGGATTCTACATATAGTCTTTGATAGTTTTTCTTTGTGTCTTTTATGTTCAAGAAGCATCATATGTTGGTTTGATAGTAATTTTTTTTTGGTTGTTTCTGTTGGTTTTTTATACTCATTTTCTGAATTCTTAGATTCTGATTCTTGTTTTTGCTTTTCTTACTTTCTAATGGGGATTAAATGGACCTGCTCGATTGAAGATAGTAAAAGGCTTAAATTCGCCAATATTTTTGTTTCTGGACAGCTGTCCTATTCACGAAATTTGTTTCTTGCTTTTTGAAACCACCTTCATAGGATTCTGTATAATAATTCAGAAATCACCTATCTCTTTTTGTTCTGCTTATGATATCAATGGACCTAACTCCTCCGCATTGCAACCCCCTTAACTCTTTTCTCACGAGTATTCAATTGAGATTCGAATTCTGCAACTCCTTTGGCCTTTCGATTTGTTTCCTCCTCCTTCGATGTGTATACTTCTTCCCTTGAATTCTTCTGGCCTCTGTGCCTTCTTCACAGTTCCCTTTCAAGAGCAGTCTATTAGGTACATAACATGCAAGGGAAAATGAAAACGCATCTTTGGTTGCTAAGCCAGTTGAGTCTGACGACCCCGAGGAGGAGATGGATGAAGAGGCTGAGTACGAAGAAGTAGAGGAGGAAGAAGAGTAGAAGAAATAGAAGAAGAGGTCGAAGAAGAAAGTGGAAGGAGGAGGTGGAGGTGGAGGAGGAAGTAGAAGAAGAGGAGGGAGGAGGAGGGGCTTCTTCGTTCTTCTTCTTGTCTTCTTCGTTCTCAGGCCTCCATCCTCCGTCCTCCTCTGCCCCCCGTCCTCGCATTGCTGATGCCATAAGGTTGAAGATCCATGATGATAATAAAAAACCATGCGGAACTTCTTGTCCCTTACTCCATCCACATGGTTCCGAAGTTTATGTTGGAGGTATTCCTCATGATGCTTCGGAAGAAGAAATTAAAACATTTCTGTGAGCTCTGTGGGAGAAGTTGTAGAGGTAT